>CM055266.1:20329494-20766882 GCA_029237695.1 Conchocele bisecta
CCATTGGTCAAATAATCTAGTCTTAGCTCACGACTGCTAGCACGTCATGAACCAATCCACAGCCATCATTGAACACAAATATATTCCTCCCAGATTGTTCACATAGACAATTACAAACGTCGCATCCACAAACACACAGTGAACCGAACATACAGAAACAAGCACAATGCACATACACACAATGAGAAACATAGGGAACACATGGTGGGAACACACACAAACACACAGTGAACCTAACATACAGAAACAAGCACAGTGCACATACACAAATGAGAAAAACATAGGGAACACATGGTGGGAACACACACAAACACACAGTGAACCTAACATACAGAAACAAGCACAATGCACATACACACAATGAGAAACATAGGGAACACATGGTGGGAACACAAACACAAACACACAGTGAACCTAACATACAGAAACAAGCACAATGCACATACACACAATGAGAAACATAGGGAACACATGGTGGGAACACACACAAACACCACAGTGAACCTAACATACAGAAACAAGCACAATGCACATACACACAATGAGAAACATAGGAACACATGGTGGGAACACACACAAACACACATGAACCTAACATACAGAAACAAGCACAGTGCACATACACACAATGAGAAACTAGGGAACACATGGTGGGAACACACACAAACACACAGTGAACCTAACATACAGAAACAAGCACAATGCACATACACACAATGAGAAACATAGGGAACACATGGTGGGCACACACACAAACACACAGTGAACCGAACATACAGAAACAAGCACAATGCACATACACACAATGAGAAACATAGGGAACACATGGTGGGAACACACACAAACACACAGTGAACCTAACATACAGAAACAAGCACAATGCACATACACACAATGAGAAACATAGGAACACATGGTGGGAACACACACAAACACACAGTGAACTAACATACAGAAACAAGCACAATGCACATACACACAATGAGAAACATTAGGAACACATGGTGGGAACACACACAAACACACAGTGAACCTAACATACAGAAACAAGCACAGTGCACATACACACAATGAGAAACATAGGGAACACATGGTGGGAACACACACAAACACACAGTGAACCTAACATACAGAAACAAGCACAATGCACATACACACAATGAGAAACATAGGGAACACATGGTGGGAACACACACAAACACACAGTGAACCGAACATACAGAAACAAGCACAATGCACATACACACAATGAGAAACATAGGGAACACATGGTGGGAACACACACAAACACACAGTGAACCTAACATACAGAAACAAGCACAATGCACATACACACAATGAGAAACATAGGGAACACATGGTGGAACACACACAAACACACAGTGAACCGAACATACAGAAACAAGCACAATGCACATACACACAATGAGAAACATAGGGAACACATGGTGGGAACACACACAAACACACGTGAACCTAACATACAGAAACAAGCACAATGCACATACACACAATGAGAAACATAGGGAACACATGGTGGGAACACACACAAACACCACAGTGAACCTAACATACAGAAACAAGCACAATGCACATACACACAATGAGAAACATAGGGAACACATGGTGGGAACACACACAAACACACAGTGAACCTAACATACAGAAACAAGCACAGTGCACATACACACAATGAGAAACATAGGGAAACACATGGTGGGAACACACACAAACACACAGTGAACCGAACATACAGAAACAAGCACAATGCACATACACACAATGAGAAACATAGGGAACACATGGTGGGAACACACACAAACACACAGTGAACCTAACATACAGAAACAACAAGCACAATGCACATACACACAATGAGAAACTAGGGAACACATGGTGGGAACACACACACACAGTGAACCTAACATACAGAAACAAGCACAATGCACATACACACAATGAGAAACATAGGGAACACATGGTGGGAACACACACAAACACACAGTGAACCTAACATACAGAAACAAGCACAATGGCACATACACACAATGAGAACATAGGGAACACATGTGGGAACACACACTCAAACACAGTGAACCTAACATACAGAAACAAGCACAATGCACATACACACAATGAGAAACATAGGGAAAAACACAATGGTGAGAACACACACAAACACACAGTGAACCTAACATACAGAAACAAGCACAATGCACATACACACAATGAGAAACATAGGGAAACACATGGTGGGAACACACACAAACACACAGTGAACTAACATACAGAAACAAGCACAATGCACATACCACACAATGAGAAACATAGGGAACACATGGTGGGAACACACACAAACACACAGTGAACCGAACATACAGAAACAAACACAGTGCACATCACACAATGAGAAACATAGGGAAACACATGGTGGGAACACACACACACACAGTGAACCTAACATACAGACACAGAAACACAAGTGCACATACACACAATGAGAAACATAGGGAACACATGGTGGGAACACACACACACACAGTGAACCTAACATACAGAAACAAGCACATGCACATACACATGAGAAACATAGGAACACATGGTGGGAACACACACAAACACACAGTGAACCGAACATACAGAAACAAACACAGTGCACATACACACAATGAGAAACATAGGGAACACATGGTGGGAACACACACAAACGGACATACAGGAAACACACAAACAATGGGAGGTCCTTTCAAATGTAACACTGTGTTCAACCGGCAGCACGATTTACCCAAATCTACCCAAATATTACCCAAATCTACCCAAATCTTCATTAAAAATAACATTTATGATTATGTTATATACGTTTTCAACAATATATCATTAGTATATCATACAATAAGCACATTTTGACCGAAAATGGAAGAATAAAGCACATATTTCCGCGGGAAAGCGATTAATATACATGTATCATTATTATAAAGGGAGACTAATGTGATCGAGACTCATTCATTATGTCTCAGTTGTCTAACTTTAAGTTGCCATCGATCATGATTTCATATGGCACATATAATAGTCCAACTGTCTAAGTAACCGGTCACCTCCATAGTATTGCAATATTTATTTCGCCGAGTAATTATATGCCAACATCTTTTTGAAATAGTTAAAAACAAAGTATAATGCATTGAATGAATGTTTTTATTAGCACAAATGACTTCTGGGCGTAGTTTAGTTATTGCAATTTAGAATTTAGATGTGAATGCATATTTCCCCTACAGGTATAGCCTCAACAAGTGGTTATGCATAAAATGGGGAACTGGCTAATTTTCCCTAGAATGTATATATAGCCTCAACAAGTGATTGTTATAAGATGGCTACACGTCCTGGCGGGCGACACGCGGCTTGCTTCTTGTATATGGTATACAGTGATTATGTACAAGATGGAAAACAGTGTAGACCCTGATCAGACTGTGATTGCAAATTTCCCTAGAGGTATAGCCTCAACAAGTGATTATGTACAAAATGGCTACACGTCCTGGCGGGCGAAAACGGCCAGTATACGGTATGGTTGAAACACGAGTCAAATGCACAGGCTGATCTGGGTCTGCACTGCCACTGGTCCCAAATTTAATGAACTTGGTGCATTATGGTTGCCAGACCTAGTAATTTCCGCTGATCTGGGTATACACTGGTCGTGTTTCATGCACTTGGTACATCAAACTGTCTAAGCCAATATCTTTTACCAAGTTTTTAGTGTTCTGTGACTAGCCTGGTCGCCCGGAAAGACTGTAATTTCTACGTTCGATTTCAACTGTAAACACGATTTTAGCAGGTGCGCGGGCCGCTTACATCATGTACAATAATAGTCAAATAATAAACACAAACTATATAACGAGAGGTTATTCACACGTAAACAAGGAAAATATATCAGAATGTATTCTTCCAACGACGAAAACTAATTTGTTGATTGTTTCTTCGAGTAACTAAACTGGAAACTGTTGAACCGCATTTCTTCAGCGTTCGGGTTTTTCAGTGATTACATTCGTGTTTTTCCGGAAGTCGGCCAAAATGTCTTTCAAACACTAATTCCTCCCCCGTCTTTTCGTGAGTTTTTTTAAGAACGCCTCGTCGCCATTATAATGTTAAGCCTCGTGTCCATTCCACCGTGGACTTCCCGACTAACCTTGGGTTTGTCGTTTGGCTTAGACTCGCAACCAGCCAGTGTTGACGTACTGTCTGTTTCACGAAAGCTGCCCAAATTTTACGGCCATATAGACAATTCAAAAACAATATTATTTTCGATAATATTAAATTAAAGGAAAATTTAAGAATGAGCCTTCTTTTTATTTCGTGAAATTCGGTCAAATATTGATTTTATTACGAAAAATTGATTTCTCTATGGGAATTTAACATGGGGGAAAAAGTGGTAAGGAAGTGTGGGAGGAGTCAAAAAACGAAATATTTTGGAAATTGACTCCGAAACCTGACTAGATAGCTTGGATATGATCTAACTAAGAAAACACAAAAGTTAAATTTTAAAAATCGGTTCCATATTATTTAAATTAAAAAAAAATTAAAAAAAAAAATCCCCATGTTAAATCCCCATACGGCCATGGCATAGACATCTTAACATGGGGAAATTGTTTTTTCGCAATAAAATCAATATTTGACCAAATTTCACGAAATAAAAAGAATGCTCATTCTTAATTTTTCCTTTAATTTAATATTATCAAAATAAATCTTGTTTTTGAATTGTTTATATAGCCGTACAATTTGGGCAGCTTTCGTGAAACAGACAGTAGTTGTCTTCCTTGACGAACCGTCTGCGTGTTGACTCTGGATAAACACACACGCAGGTCGCTACTCGTGTAGTTTGGGCAAGGTAGGTATCTCAGTAATGAGACAGGACAAAGTGCACTAAAGTGCAGCAAGCACACAGGTGAACTTACCAAACAGTGATATGATGTGCACTCCGTACAGTCAGCATGATAAATGACCTTCAAGAGACACCCAACTACCCGTGCTATCGGCATTCGGTACACCTCGGCAAAGTAGTGCCGATGTGTATTCCTACGCGGAGCAGACAACTGTTCAGTAGCGTTAACCCCTGAACATTACACTCCACCCAATTTTCTTTTCAGGAGTGGACTCCCACGGGTTTACATGAATCATATTCAATTGTCTTGTGCGACAATCATCATCTTTAAGATTAACACAGTTCCAACTCAATAAAATCATTGTCATACTCCGAATGTTTTTAACAACACAAATTAGTTGAACGAATGTTATACAACACATACAGTTTCTTGAACTAGTTGCACTACGTATGTTCACATTATTACAAACTATAATGATAATCATGTCAATGTGCACCTCCTAAATGACCTTCAAGAGACACCCAACTACCCGTGCTATCGGCATTCGATACACCTCGGCAAAGTAGTGCCGATGTGTATTCCTACGCGGAGCAGACAACTCGTCAGTAGCGTTAACCCCTGAACATTACATAACAGCCTGTTGTCTAAACATAGTCTGATCATGATGACGTTATCCTTGTGAATTGTATCTTGCAGATACTCAGATGCTTCCTACAAAATGAAGTAGTAATTTACAAAAAAAATAATACAACCAAAATATAGTCATGGTTGCCAAATATTCCACCTGATGTCAAGATGAGTACCCCTAGTTGGGAATTAAACAGATCTATACATTGTAACTAACCCCTATATCTAATTATTAAGTTGTTGATTGTTTAATTAACTATTACTGAGCTTAAAACTTAATTTAAATAACTTTAATTATCAAATAATAACATCAAAATTCATATTTCCCGGTATTTCCTACTTTTGGGAGTATTTCCCGGGACGGTATTACCGGTATTTCCCGCCGGGAATTCCCGCCCCCGGTATTTCCCGGCCAACCCTGGTTGTAACGATTCCGCTAGCCAAATTATGAAACAATTTGCTGGCTTCTCCTCTTGTCTGGAAATAAGAACATGTTATGTGTACGCTGAATTGAATTCCGCATAGCAGCAGTTTCGAACCAATAATATTAGTGGCAGTAATAACTTCAATGTATTACCTTTCTACTTGTGTATCGGTCAGGTGTCTGTCGTTGGGAATATCTGGGTAAAGGCTTGTAGTATTCTGCAATCGCGGAACTTGAACTATTTTCAACTCCCGCTTGCTTGTTGACGAGCACTTTTACGTCCTCTTTAGAGCACTTTTTATAAATGTAAATATTCTTTTAATTACTATTTTGCGTGTTTAGGAAATATAAGTAAATTTAAATATCTTGGCAATATTATAAGTGTGCAGAATAACGCGAGAAAGTCGGCACTATTTCGTGCGGATACACGGTTTTGACCTCAGTTTTGTAGTGAATTCCGTTAAAAAAAGGCCCCTGTTTGGTGACGGAGTCATCCTTTGCCTCCATCTTTTGACCATTAAACCCGAAAAGATGACGAAGTGGACAGAATGCAGCCAGTGTAGTGGAGGGAATCGCGATAAAGAAACAAACCAAGCTTTTGGGTGACATGAATATTTATCGGTTTTGGCGGGGAAAGAAGCAGTACTGTTCCATGCATATCACGTGCAATATTGCTGCAGACTGGGCGAAAATAGAATGTTGATCAAGGTTATTTCCAGATTATACTGATATTAGATGTAAATCTACCCACCTGCACGGCTGGTAAAACAATGACATGTACGAGAGTAGTTTGCAAGAGTTCGCAACTATCAGGTTATTTACCCTTGCAATGCTGAATTATAACGTGACAATATTTGTGTGCAGGCAAACTTATAAAACAACAGGGTAAACAGCGGATGATAATTTTCACTTCCTGCATTCTAAGGGTTAAAATCGGCCGATTGGGTTTGTGTACACCTGACCATGACCTAAAATTGTGGAAAGAGTGACCACTGGTACCTTACTATTGTCTGTTCCAGGTTTTGCTGCCGGATTAAATTAAAAAAATATTTGGTCATGACGCCAGTTTTCGGGGTAGTCGGAGTTTTCGGGGTATTCACATATTTTGTAATGTGTAGACATGTGTGCAGCCGCGATGTGCTTTACGTCAGGAAATTACAATAAGCATGACATTACCTATAGTAAGTTCTTAAAAAATGCCACCAAATCCAGTGTTTGGACCAAATACTGGTAATTTTTGCCAATTTTTGTAATTTTGTTCACGAACCTACCGTGATTTTCGTGATTTTCTGCGTCCGCCATTAATCTACTCATTAATATTGTTAAAATAAGATTAAATACAAAAGTTTCAAGTGTCCCTTCACTGTGTCTCATTCATCTGCGAGATGATCTTATAGCCAATGAAAACTCGGGACGAATTAGCAAATTTATTGACACTTTCGGAACATACCCCGAAAACTCCAACCATAAGTCAATATTCAAAATGGCTGACTCATGTGTTGTTAATCGCGCTAACGCGAGTTTTAATCTAACAACAATCTGATTTTGAAGGCAAGAAACATTGAAAGAAATGTTCATCATTCTATTGAACTGACAATTTAGCTCATATGTTATGTTTTATAAAAACCGTTAGTTGATGAACTTGTTAATACCCCGAAAACTAGACCCACCATCATAAATTTAAGTACTTTTTTTATCAATAATAAAAAGTCACCCTCCCCAAAAAAAATTATTTAATGAAATATTGATTTTATTGCGAAAACAATATTTTCTTATGGGAATTTAACAAGGTGAGTAAATTTCCCAAACTTTTCGTTTTTTGATCCTGAAGGATAAAAAAACTAAAAAAATTGGAAATTTACTCCGAAACCTGACGAGATAGCTTGAAAATGATGAAACTAAGAAAACAAGTTAGATTTTGAAAATCAGTCTACAAATAAAAAAAATATTTAAAAAAAAATCTATTTTTAGCCCCCATGTTAAATTCCCATAGGAAAATCGTTTTTAGCTGACTATTCGAAGAATAGTTAGAGCTTATGTAGTCACCACGGCGTCGGCGTCGGCGTCGGCGTCGGTTCGGCGTCGGCGTCGGCGTCGGCGTCGGCGTCGGCGTCGGCGGTCGGCGTCGGCGTCGGCGTCACCGTCACGCCTTGGTTAAGGTTTTTTGTCAAGCTTGTATATGGAATACTCCTGGCGCTACACTCACCATACCTGGACAACTTCATCTCCTAGTGATGTACATTCAACAACCCCACCCTGACCTATATTTGAACCTTGGACCTACATTTTAAACCGTTAAATTACTTAGATTAATTCCCTTGGTTAAGGTTTTTTAGTCCAACCTTTGGTTAAGGTTTTTAGTCAAGCTTGTACATGGAATATTATTGTGCATACAGACACCATACTTGCACAACCATTTATCATAGGGATGTACATGAAGAACCCCTGATCTATATTTGACATTGACCTACATTTCCTCTTGAATTACTTAGTTAATTCCCTTTGGTTAAAGTGTTTAGTCAATCTTGGTTAAGGTTTTTAGTCAAGCTTGTAGATGGAATACTAGTGTGCATACAGACACCATACTTGGATAACTTTTTCTCATAGGGATGTACATCAATAACCCCTGACCTATAGTTTACCTTCACCTACATTTAACCTTGAATTACTTACTTATTTCCCCTTGGTTAAGGTTTGTACTCAAACTTGGTTAAGGTTTATAGTCAAGCTTGTATATGGAATATTCCTGGGCCTACAGCAACCATACTTGGACAACTTCATCTCCTAGTGATGTACATCAATAATCCCTGACCTATATTTGACATTGACCTACGTTTACTCTTGGATTACTTAGTTATTTCCCCTTGGTTAAGGTTTTTAGTCAAGCTTGTATATGGAATACTCCTGGGCCTACAGCAACCATACTTGGAAAACTTCATCTGCTAGTGATGTACATCAATAACCCTTGACCTACATTTAACCTTGAATTACTTACTTAGTTTCCCTTGGTTAAGGTTTTTAGTCAACCTTGGTTGAGGTTTTTATGCAGGCCGCGGGCACCTTGTTTGTCAAGGTATGTGTACATCGACAACCCTCGTAGTCGAGCTATGCTGTTCTCCTACAGCTCTTGCTTCGCAATAAAATCAATATTTGATGGAATTTCATCAAATAATTTTTTTGGGAGGGTGATTTTTTGTTATTGATAAAAAACTACTTACTTTTAAATATTTTTTAGATTTAATGTGTTTAATAGCCAAACGTTTGTCGGTAGCAAAACATGGAACAGACAGTAATTATGTAGCTTCCAGCTTAATGCCACGGCCGTAGACACCACCACAACAGCTACGGCTTCCTCCCATTGATTCCTGCAGTCCTAGAGACGAGCCGTGTGATTTTGTACCCAATACAAATTTGATATCTCTGAAAAATAGTTAAAACATGTACACTATTTTCCGTAAATCATGTCGAAAGTTGACAAAACTGTCCGAACAAATGCAGAACAGTAAATGCTATGTACATTTCTTCAACTTCCGACATCATTTACTGAAAATATCTCCGTTTCTGTAAATATTTTTCAATAAAAAATAGCACGTTTTCTTGGGTACAAAATCACATGTCTTGTCCAGTACCGTAAATGTCCGATGACACAAAATCATGCTTATCCCAGTCCCTTCCCCTTTTATGTTTATTTCAACCATGAAACTTATTAAATTTTATACAAAATTCGTAATTTAAGAGTTGTAAAATGTTTTAAATTATTTTTCCTGTCATCATATAACAAATTGCTTCTGGTGGGCAGATTGAAGTGTGGGTCTCCGGTAACAATGCACCCTCGCCAGTTACAAACAAGTCGCCGCGAAATCAACACCCTTGTTAAAAATTCCAGTGTCCATCAAAAGGGTCATTGGTCAAAAGCTCTTCACTAGTGAAGTAGCATTTGGTCAGGTTACCAAACAAGCTATAATCGCGTTATCTGATTTGCATAATAGGCCGTGCAGACCAATTCACCTGTTTCATCTGTTGAAATGGACCTGTTTTAGGGGCGAGATACATGTATATTGAAAAAAAATTTTGGGACTAGATAATTATTATCTCGATATGACCTGTTTTAGGGCTACATATTTTAAATTAAAATTTAAAATATTAAATGATATGAGATTCATGAAATGAGTCGCGCACAATTTATGCAATTGCTGCAGAAAACTTGGAGAAATCCGAACTGCTTCAGTGAGAAGACTCCATTAACTATTGTCACATCTATTGAAAATCTCCACTGAAAAACAAATGTTTTAATACTATCAATAAACCTGTTATAAATGTTGCATGATCAGTTCACACCTCTTCATATTACCGGTACTATACGGGAGCCCATTTTAACAATTGAATTTTGGGGCTAGGTATATTGAAATATAAAGGATCTCAAGCGAGTTTCCATTTGATAGGAGATGAATGAAATGAGACACGCACAATTTATTCACCGAGTCTTGACGAGGGCTAGCTGTATTGAAATTATCTGTTTTCATGGTTTTAGGGCTAGATATATTGAATTGATCAGTTTTAGAGCTAGATATATTGAAATGATCTGTTTAATGGCTAGATATATTGAAATTATCAGTTTTAGAGCGAGATATATTGAAACGATCAGTTGAGCGAGATATATTGAAATAATCTGTTTTAAGATCTACATTGTAGGTACAACTTAGTTTAGAAATAACTTGGTTTAGTTGGTTATATTGAAATGAGGCGTTTTATGGGCTAGATATATTGAAATGAGGCATTTTATCGGCTAGATATATTGAAATGAGGCGTTTTATGTGCGAGATATATTGAAATGAGACGTTTTATGGTCTAGGCCGACCTTAAAAATATGTTTGTTTCCCCTCCCGCTACCCGGGCCAATGAGGTGTGGGTAGGTAGGTAGGTAAAATATATATATTTTTTTAATATATGAAATTTTGTCAACATATATTTAGCAACATATATAAATATGCAGACACAATGTAAACTGACTGTTTTATTGACTAGAGATATTAAACTCACATGGAGTATTGGAGTAAGGTGAAAACAATTTGCTGACATGACATGTACACGACTAGATTGAATGATTACCTATTCGAGACACGCCGTGTGATTTTGTACCATGGAACATCAGGCGCGAATACAGAAATAATTGCAGGGGGGTGTCTGTAATTACAAGTCGGCATAGCCGAGCTCCGCAAGCGCAATGCTCATTGTAAAATGGGGGATCCTCCCACGGGAAATTTTTAAATGCCAGATCGCCGCAGATGCGATTTCCTGACACCTAGGCCACGAAAAGTCATCCAACTGTTCGAGTATTGTAGATTATATATATTTATTTATTTTTGCCGGGAGTAGGGGGTCGGGTTCCCCCCCCCCTGGATCAGCGCCTGAACATGTGCGATGTTTCATGAAAACTGTTTACAAGAAAAGTTTCGTCTTTTTTTCTTCATCGCCATGTTTTTCTTGTTTTTACATACTACGGCAGGGCTTGAAACTAAGCAAAACTATGTACTAGCCAGCCGGGCTAGTAAGATTTGAAATTTACCAGCCCTTACAAGTTTCTACCATCCCTTAATTCGCATTGTCTTCATCTGAAAAAAAAATAGCTGGATCATTGTCAATCTGGTAAAATGTTTTACTTCAATGATGTACCATAAATAACAATTCAGTTGTGCATAATTGTAATATCAATTATATCTCTGGACCAATTTACATTGCTCGCTGTAGATGAAAAGAACTCCTAGCGTAGTTGTTTATGTCTCTCCATGGAAGAAAACATATGATCTCTGGCTTGTACAAAAGCCAACAAAAATCCAGTGGTGTTGCTGTTGTTACATCAAATCCGTCTGGAAGATTGGGCCCTGGATTTTCGGTGAAGTCATCTATTGCATATATAAATAACAATTATGTCATAATTTTTATTTTAATATCTCGACAGTAAGCACTAATTAATTTGTATTCACATTATGAGGTTCTGTGTCATATGAATGATTGTGTACAAGCTATACATTTCTTTCCAGAAAATGGAATTAATAGTATTAAAGGTGCATGCCCACTCATAAGACACAAGATGTTCTTTATAGGAATTAAATACGTGTATAATTGTGTCACTATTCCACCAGTTCTAAAAATTGCAAGTGCCCGCTATACAGATCTAATCATTTAGTAATATTTATTTTACTGATAGAGACGCACGGTGGTATCAGGCTATTTTCATATGCAAATGAGACATGATATTTATTAATTGTTTATGCTAATTAAATGTGTCACCTGAAAAAATAATTTTTTCGACAGATTATAAAGTATGATCATTGCACATCAAAAAATAAATACAGAGAATAAATAGTAATGTCCTTTAACATTTTAAGGAAGTACGATTATTGCCCCTGACATCAGTGTGGAACTTTATGTCTGATATCAAATGTATAATAATGCCAATCAATACGTGGGGTAATGAACTAATGATGATTAATTGAATATTTTATTTTCCAGAAAATGTCTCCGATGATGTCTCTGATATAAAGAACATTTTGTGTCGACTGAGTGGGCATGCACCTTTAATAACACAATACACTATGTAAATTCATTAAACTGTTGAAAACAGTATATTTTATTGCCCAGGGCCGTCAACAAACACCATCCCCTATTATAATTAATTTATATTAACCAATTAATGTATTTAAAATGATTTAAAACAGTGAAATTATTATTTCTCACAAATTCATGTTTAGGTCCGAAACTGTGTGGGGCGACTTGCTCGGGTGTCAATCGATAAGACCATTATTCTTTCAGCTTAAAACTCACTTTCGATCGTAAATCAATGTAAATTTTTTGTTGAAATACATTCTCAATTGAATATATTCAGTGTTTCTTGCCAGTTTGGATCGATGTAGACGCTAAATATGCAAAACTATAAACTTGGAAGTTGGTTTTTTTTTTTCTTTTTTTTAAAAACACGTATACGCATATTCGTTTCAGCGAAATCAAGCGTGGTTCTATTCTTAGAAACAAAATCAATTTCCTTTGTTGGGACCAAGTGTAGTAATTTTGTGAATAAATTAATTATAAATGTCTGAAGTATCCAATGAAACAGTCCCGACAGGTGTCGTTAGCGTGTGATTGAGGGCGGTCATTACGGAAACAAACAATCCATGATTCGGATGCGTGTAGTTTATAAAACGCGATATTTGATTGGCATGCAGACCACTGACTGGGATTGCTACTCACCTATAGGGAAGCAGCTTACAAACATTTTCACCGACACATTTGTGTAAACATCGCGATGACTTTCACTTCATGTTCTAAGCTAGTAAAGGCATATCAGCTGGGGTTTTTTACTCGCCATAAAGTAAACGATAAAAAGCGAGATTTTCGGCAATATTTTCTGTCGGAACAGCCCATTTTTGCTGTGCCAGTTTCGACACTAAATAAAAATAATATTGTTTCCGTTTTGCCAAAAAAATAGTTTGGGTCGCGGCGATTTTGCCGGGTCGGTCGCGGGAGGGGAAACATTTAATATTTTATTATACGCCCTAGATATATTGAAATGATACATTTTATGGGCTAGATATATCATTGAAAGGGCTGTTTCCTTTTACAAAACTTGTTGATATTTCACACATTCATTCCTTTGATGGCCCTATTATCATGTTGTGACAAATCTTTGAACCACCCACACCTTTTAACCCTTTCAACACCACAGGTTTGCATAGTGGTATTGGCAAACAGTGTAGATCCAGATGAGCCGGCTCGTGACGAGACGTCTCATCAGGATCTGCATTTTTTTCAAGTGATTTTCATAATTTTTAGAACAAAAACATCCCCTTTTCATAAATGGACTAGTTTGAAAATCATTTTGTGACCATTGGATTGGTTGCGAAATTTACATATCAAATTCCATTCCAGTTATTTCGTGGTGAAATGGTTAACCTCAAGGTCAAAGTCTGAGACTTAGTACCTGCACACAACAGGGGCGGATCCATAACTTCAGGTTACAGGGGGGAGTGGGTCGGGTTTTTCTTTACTTTTTTTTATAGTCGGACATTTGTGGCGGCAATTTTAACGGACATGTCCGACGGACCGACAACTTCTGCGGAGACTGACATAATGCTCCGGCGTCGGATAATCCCAAGGTCATTGTAAAACTGAACAGTAAGGTAAATTTTCTTATTGCAGTTTCATCATCCATATTTTAATTATGTGGGCCCAAGACTCGTGTGGCCGCTGTGACCATGGTGAAGGTCAATGATTAGAAGATTAATTATACAAGCGTGTTTTCTTCCTCCTCGATCCTCCAATGTGCATATATGAATTTGCTTCTTCAAATGAAATAAAATTTTGTTTAAACCAAGGTCTACAGCAGCTTAAAAGGGACATGCGCAAATCTTAGCATCTCGTTACCACGACTTAGCTATGTCGTTCCCATGACATAGAATCTTGTTCCCACGAGATAGAATATCGTTCCCATGAGATAGGATCTCGTTACCACGACATAGGATCTCGTTACCATGAATTAGCTATGTCGCTACCACAACATAGCATCTCGTTTCCACGAGATAGGATCTCGTTACCACGAGTTAGCTATATCGTTGCCACGAGATAGCATCTCGTTACCATGACATAGCATCTCGTTACCACGAGTTAGCTATGTCGTTCGCACGACATAGCATCTCGAAAATGAAGCATAATTACTGCCATTTTAGTCCGACTAACTATATTAACATAGGATCGTTACCACGATAGCTATGTCGTTCCCACGGATAGCATCTCATTACACGACATAGCATCTCGTTACCACGAGTTAGCTAGCTATGTCGTTCGCACGACATAGCATCTCGTTCCCTCGAGAAAATGAAGCATAATAAATTAACTAGAGCAGCTTCAGCTGCATCAACGGTTTGAGCCTCAAACATTGATTTCATCAATGTGTAACTAAGCTTTAGCATGGTGTAAACAAAAAATCGGTTCAAGAATTTCTGAAGTTTTAGAATGAACAGTCTAACATTATTGTGTTCGCATCATCACACCGATGTGGACTCGGAGCGAGGGATACCGGGTTCGATTCTCAGCCAAAGTTTTAGCTAAATGACTGAAATATCGACTACAGCAAAAACAATTGAAATCGAATGATAAATAACGAAGCTGACGTCACATCCGTTTGCTCTATTTTGAAAACTTGAAAAAATACGTTCATCTTTGACATCGAATAGAGCCGTAAGTAATCAAGATATAGCTCTGAAAATTATCATCTTTCATGCGGCTGACACTCCCCTATCACCCTGGCAAGAAATTATGTTGCTGACAGTACTGTACAAATTGGAAAACGTTTGTAAAGACCACCCGTTATCAGCCGAAATTCGGCAAAATCGTTGAAAAGTATGTACATTTTTTGACCTATTATAAAGAAAACACACATATTTATGTCCATCTTGTGTTCTTTTGTAACCTTGTTATGACACATGTTCCAATAGCAGAAGTCCAAGACGGCTGCCAAATATAAATTATAGCATCATCGTTTAATAATTAAGTTATATAATTAACTTCAGTCCAGCTCCATAGGGAGAACACTGTTATAGCAATAGTTTACAAATGTATGTCAATGACGATCACATAATAATGGCATGACTATTAAAATAGAGAACACAGTAGAAAAGTGAGACCCATAAGAAACCAACGCAATAAATACTTCCTAATAAGCAAATGACATGCGCACATCGGTGGTCGCAGAACCTTCAACACGGCACAAACATGCACTCCACGAATAGCAGTGTACGGTTCCAAAAGGAAAGCAACAGTGCATACACTACATAAATAGTATAACAAATGCGGAGCAAGCACAGCAACAACAATTCCCCAATGAACTACTGGTAAAGTAACAGGAAAATAAAATCCCAATGAAGGACAGCACATGTCATGGACACATGACAAGAAGGATGCCACCTTGGACAGGACAGTGCATAAAACAGAACACTTTGATGGTTGAAACGGAACTGTTTAGCAAACCTCCCGCTTACCTCGCTATCAAGCTTCAAAAGGACATCAACGTACAAGGCAATCAAAAACAAATAATATATCATACGATAACGACTAACTAATTAAAAAATACACAGTATACATGAAATGAAAGTTAATATTGTAGATATGACTATAAGAAAAGAAGATATGATGGCACAAATACTCTAGCCGCAAGGGATTACAGTTACGTTGTTTAGCATTGTCATATTAGTATATTAAATTTCGTGATTACTGCATTTCTTATGTCCATTGCATTGTACCTTGAATGCTGTCATGGTATATATATTGGTGTGTACTATGTGTATTGTAGTCTGCTATGACTATAACAGTTATTGTTACCGTGAGTTAGTAGTGGCTCAACTGGAATGACTGTCGTATATATCATTTTTCCAATGTTTATTACCGGTAGTTATGTCCACACTATAATATTTATTCTACATTAGCTCAGTGTTTTTCTCAGAATTATTGAATTTGTGATTAAATTTGATTTCTTTGTTCAGCATTTACGTATGTTAACATGTCATATGCATGCACTCCATATTGAGTTGTATGTAATAAAATCAACTGCACATGCATGTCAGACGTTGCATTCCGACTTGTCATTGAAAACAAGAATGTTATAGAAATATTACCTCATACAAATATAATTTGCTCTACTTAATCAATAAAAATCAGAATACATATCAATTGCTTGCAGTTTACCAAATGATAAATGATATTAAAAGGTTGTACATAAATCACCATGTACATACCGCCCTTTAGTGGAAAGTATGTACCTTTCGCAGAAAAAATAACTTGCCAGAATGTAATAATATCAGTGGGAGTCCTTAGTTGCTATGGGAAAAACGCTAACAGGACCGTGGAAATATATAGATGTGTTCTGCATTTGTACTAGTTAGGTTAGCCAATTCGAGTGATTTAACAGTGAACTTGTTGATCATTGAAGCGTTTGGAACCAATGCTATGAAAGAAAACCTTGTGTATTCATTCAAATTAGGAAGTCATTAACGTTTACTGTAAAGTTCCACACTACATCTGCTTGCCAACACCCCACTATATAAGTTATAATTACATAATTTGGTAGCCATATTGGTGTCAGAATATTGTCAGCATGAATGTTGATGTGGAATGACAAGACAAGAAGGCTTTCCACAATAAAAAGAATAAGCCAACGTATATAAACAAGTGTACTATTTAGAGATATATGATTTGATTACTAGTAGAATGTACTGTATTATTATCCGGCGCCCATTTTAGACTTCTGTTATTGAACGTTGTCTAATGGTGTATATTAAGTTAAGAAAACAAATGATCATCTCGACTTAATACCAGTATTTGGTATAATTACATTCTTAGATGTGACATCCCAGTGTAATTATATTAGCTAATTGCTACAATAATATCAAAATATTTGGCGGCCATCTTGGACTAATGCTGTTGAAACAATTATCAAATTGCGTACCTAAGGTACTAAAATCATTGTGTATCTCAATACAATATACGTGTGCACATTTGCTCTGATATAGGGTCTGAGCGCAATTATATATGTTTTCGCATGTAGAGATACTATTGCACGTATAATGTATTATATTTATAATTGGCGGCCATTTTTGGAGTTCTGCTATTTAGACTATTATTCAATTTCACAGGAAGGTTACACAAATAAACATTTATTGTTTCAATAAACCCAAGATTATAAAAATCATACTCTTTATTGTGACGAACTAATGAAATTACGTCAAAAGGTCACATTTGGCGGCCATCTTGGAATTTTCCCATAGTGCAGTAAAGGAATTGAATTTTAACGTTGCCAATTTTCATCACTATGTCAAATACACCCAGTTTACGCTCTTAAATTTCTGAATTTCCTCATGTTAATGCAACTATATGGCACATTATATCTATTTGACAGCCTTCTTGAATTTGTGCAAATTTCTTAAAATACTCAAGGGTGACAGCTTGTCATCAGTTGGATTTCAGAACTAGAAGGTCTGGACATGCAAAGTCAGTAATAAAAAAACATGTTATTCAAAACAAGGTAAAGCCCCAAATTGGCCTTTTGCTGCCGGACTATATTCAACTATGGCTGAAAGAAAAAATGGCGGTAATTATGCTGCATTTTCATTGGCTACCTATGTCGTGGGAACGAGATGCTATGTCGTGGTAACGAGATGCTTCCTTGTGGGAACGACATAGCTAACTTGTGGTAACGAGATCCTATATCGTGGGAACGAGATGCTATGTCGTGGTAACGACATAGCTAAGTTGTGGTAACGAGATGCTATATCTTGGGAACGAGATGCTATGTCGTGGTAACGAGATGCTATGTCTTGGGAACGACATAGAAACAAAAATTACGCATGTTAGTACTTAGTTTGCGTTAGTTTGTCAAAATTTGCGTTAAAGTTTTTGGGTACCCTCTATCTCTGTAACCATAAGTCGGATTGGCTTGAAACTTCATATGCTCATTAGTCATCATCCATATTTTCATTATGTGGCCCACTCATGCGGCTCCTCTGCCCAAATTCAAGGTCGAATTACTTTTTGCGCTAAAGATTTTAAGCCCTGGTTACATCCGTCAGTGTTACTGATTTCTTGTTTCATTTTTTTATAAGGGTCATATGTCCAGAAAACTGATACCAGCCAAACATTTAATTCTGTCTTGCCTATCTTTTTCTGATTCTCCATGTTGATATACTGATCACATCAATACAAAATTTTCTTGGCCTAATGTAATGTACATGTGATTGCAGGATATAAAAAAATGAGAAAATTTGGATGTAATATTAAACTTTCAAATATAATAGCGCATCACTTGATGCCTAGGGTCATTTTACTGCGGATGTCAAAGGGCATTTTCCTAATTGGTTGTTATTCAACATGTTCCCACGACTGGGCTTCTGGAAAATTAGTTTTCTGCCAAATATATTAATGTGATGAAATAAAATGGTCACTTTTGTTGGGCAGGGATAAAGAAATATCCAGCGATTGGTTCAAGCAGAGTTCCAGATAGGCATATCTGCTGGATATCGGGTGCAGATCCAGGTATGGGCGTGTCCGCACATTTAACACATATTTTACGTGGAAGATCTGATTATTTATCTTATTTCTCCTACGCTGTTACCACTCTGGTGAATGGTCTCGTTGAGACGGTTCAACTGAGTGATTATAACCTATACTTTTAACCCTCAGCAACTGGAATGTATTTTGATATGTTAATTTTGCAACCAATCCAACCGTCACAAAATAATGTTTCAGACTACCGATAGTCCATTTACAAAAAGGGGATGTTTTTGTTCTCAAAATGCTGACAATTATTTGTAAAAAAATGCAGATCCTGATGAGACGGCTGGTGACGAGCCGGCTCATCTCGATCTACACATTTTGGCAATACCACTATACAGGTCGGTGGTGTTGAAAGGGTTAATGAGCAAGCAAACCAATGCTGAATTGGAAAAATGAGGCTTATGTGATTTGTGAGCTGTGTAGCTGTAGATTAAATAGCACCCTCCTGTAACCTGATAACGATCTCTATCGTTTGGTAGAAACATAACAAGTGTTACATTGATGGAATGGCAAACAGGGCAGAATCTGTACAGACTAAGTGGATGCACAGGCTGTTCGTAAAAAAACCCATAAGCCCCATTTCTTCAGTCACAGCCACATTTATAGCATTCTACATGTAAAATGGTATATCCTTAGAATGTAATTAACCCTTAGACCGCTACACACAACAATTGTCTGCTGTTGCTTTTATATATTGCCTTATTTCTCAATAAAAAACATTGTTTGACAGCACTTCAGAATCATTTCCAATAGTTTGACAGCTCTTCAGAATCATTTCCAATGGAAATGATTCTGAAGTGCTGTCAAAGCATGTTGTAAAGTATTCTAAAGTACTGTCAAAGCATGTTTTTGATGATCAAAATGTAAAATAGAAAATAAACAGCAGACGACAAAAACATTAAGATAGTGGTGCAAGGGTTAATATTTTTTGTTGAGCACACTTGCAGAAAGTGTGACAGGGCATGGTCACAATGTCTCTGATCTCTATTGAATGTTTATCATCATCCATATTTTCAGTCTATGGCCTTTCAATTCATCCCAAGGTGAAGGTCAAATGACCTAGAAATTAGTGTGGAAGTGTTTTAGAACCTTAAATTGTCATGGTAGTTCACACTTGCAGTTCTTCTTACGTGCCTCTATCATGTTAATCCCAAGGTCACTTACTTAGGTGTATTCACAGAACTTAATAGCAGGGCTCCAGATAAGAATTAGTAATTGCGTATTTTCACTCCATCATATCTGAAGCAATTGGGTATTTAAATATTTTAATTTGGTAAAATAAAACCACACTACTGTTTACACATCAACAGACAGCACTTATTGAATAGTTTGCTTCGAAATGAAAACATATATTGGCATTTCATTAGAATTGTCTCCATGGAGACAATTCTAATGAAATACCAAGATGTATTTTCATGGAAAATAAGAAAAATATGCTATATTTGTGGTCTGGTTATTGTTTTCTGTAACATGATAAAGGTACCACAAATTTATTATTGCTTTTTGATACTCGCTACTTCTGATTTTAATTGGGTTTTTGGCCATTTTAATTGGGTATTTATGCAAATACGCAGCTTATCTGGAGCGTGTAATAGTGAGGTAAATCTCATATAGTTTCTACGTCTTTTCATTGACTGTCTTCATGCTTTGTACATACATTCCCTTGTTGGTGCCATGTCATGCTCTGACAAAACCTTGACCCTGACCCTGCCCTGCAGAAAATGTAATATAATGGCTGTGTATAAATGGCTTTCCTAGCATTACCATAATAACCCTAAATATTCAGACACAGTTTATCCTTGGGAAATGCATATATATATATATGGTTATCCACAATGAAGAATGTCCCAATACTTAGGGTTAACATGGTTGTAGTATAGTTTATCAAAATAACCATGTATTAGGGTTATTATGGTAGAATGAATAACATTTCATAGAATTCCAAAATAATACATGGCAGCCACGTGTAGTCATGGGAGACGATCATGGTATGCAGTTGTGTCAATGGAGAGTGCTCCTCAGTTGTACAAGCAATTATTATTACACGGCCGTAGCGGACGCCACGGCAGCCACGGCCAGGCCGTAGCACTATTTTGGCCGTTTTTTTTTTGTTTTGTTTTTTTAAGCTGTTAAATGTTGTAGGTTGAGCTTCCAATAGTCTACAACCAAGCATGCCAAATCAGTTGTAGCGCATAACCACTGCCTAATTGATTGGCATGGTCTCGTCCATGCATCATTGGCATTGCATCTATTGCCATTTCGTCCGGCGAAAAGTAAACGCAGCGATTTCATTGAGCGAATCTAAGCAATAACAACAACAAACAAAATATGTCTGCTAAAAGTAAAAAGCGTAAAATTAGCGACTTTTTCAGGTGATTATGGTTTTTACAGTCGGAAGGGAATGCGCCCATCTAACACATTTAAATTGTTTGAATAACTACTGTTTCGTCATCAAACTTGAAAAATGCCGATTTAATCTACAAACCCATGCATTGAATGAGTCGCTAGAATATAGGCTCATTTTCAATAAACATGTGCTATTGGTGTCGCCGTCATGCAGTCAGGCCGGGGGCTCGAAATTAGCAGTAGCATATTCAGCTCGGACTACCAAATCCTTCCAGTCGGTAGTTCGGACTATTGAAAAAACCATGGAAAAATCAGTCGGAGAATCGCAAAACGAAAATTAGCATGCAGTACCCCACCCATCTTTGTTCCGTCTCAACGCCCCCCCCCCCCCCCTCCACTTTATACATGCCTGGGTAAAGGGTTGGGGAATATGAAATGGCTCCGCCCAAAGACGGGTTATGCCCAATTTGTTTTGCATTTAATATGACTTAGCCAATTTTGAGCCATTTCAGCGGGTGTCACACCCACCCAACCCCCCCCCCCCCCCCCTCCACCTCCACTTTATATACATGCATGGGTAAAGGGTGGGGGGAAATATGAAATGGCTCCGCCCAAAGACGGGTCATGCCCAATTTTTTTTTACATTTAATATGACTTAGCCAATTTTGAGCCATTTCAGCGGGTGTCTCACCCCCCCCCCACCCCCCCCCCCACCCCCCCCCCTCCACTTTATACATGCCTGGGTAAAGGGTGGGGGGAAATATGAAATGGCTCCGCCCAAAGACGGGTCATGCCCAATTTTTTTTTTACATTTAATATGACTTAGCCAATTTTGAGCCATTTCAGCGGGTGTCTCACCCCCCCCCCCCCCACACACACACACTTCATACAGGCTTGGGCAAAGGGTGTGGGTGATATGAAATCGCTCCACCCAAAGACGGGTCATGTCCAAATTTTCTTCAGTGTATATACAGGGAACAATGGTGAAGTGACTGGTTCCTTAGCAGGGGCCCTTCGGTGGTCTGCTCGTGATTCAGAAAGAATATTTTGCCATGGCCGGTTTTGTATTAAAATTAAGACTTTTTTTGTCTTAAAATTAAGACATTTTGTCTTAAAAATTAAGACCCATAAGAGGCATTAGGAACGTGGAACAAACACAATGAATAAATGCAAATGCTGTGCAAAAATATTCCTTACTTTTTCATGCCGAAAACTATATTACTTTCACAAAATTATAGCTATCAACTACTAGTAAGGCATTTTGTTGTTTTTTTCAGCTCACCTGAGCGAAGCTAATCTAATCTTGTGGAAAAAAAATCGTTTGCAATTGGCTCAGAGGCCTTGCTTACCCGGTCAGGGCTGGACCACAAAATGTGCCCATAATTTTGAATTTTGAAATATTTTGACTGTGCACGGGGCTCGTCACGCCCAAGAGACAAATACAGTCAAAATGTGCTCCAAAAAGGGTCACCGCTGTTCAACCTAATTTAGGCCTATCAGATTCACGCAGTTATCCAATGCACAGCCAGTTTCAAGGGTGGAGGAAACCGGAGTGCCGGAGGAAACCACCGACTCACGGCAAGTAACTGGCAACTTCATAAAATATGGGCGAATGTACAGAGGTGATGGACTTGTAAGCCAACCGGAGCCCCTTAACTGTATGAGATAACAGTTACCGTTATATATAAATATAACGAGGTACTGCACATTGGCCGTTGAAGACCAAAACGGCAGAAAACATGGTATACCGAAGTCCCCAGTTGGGATATTCTGCATATACCGAGCGAAGCTCATGTGAGCTATTGATATTGCTTTTCGTCCGCCCGCCCGTCCGTGGACGTCCGTCCGTCCGTCCGTCCGCCGTACGTCCGTCGTTAACATTTTCACAGATCTTCTTCTCCCGAATCACTTGGGCGATAGTCGCGAAACTTCACACTTATGGTCCTTGGTTGAAGCCTTTTCAGATTTGCTAAAACGGGGTCGTCACGTAATCCAAGATGGCCGCCGTCTAAAAATAGCACAAATTCTTAAAAAATCTTCTCACGAACCGCCAACCGGATTACGACGAAACTTGGCAGTACCACTGTTTCCAGCCCAATCATAACATCTGCCACCCCACGGTCTCGTGTACATTTCCTAACCGTCTCCCTTCCCTGACTGCCACTGCTTCGGAGTCCCCCCGACGTAACGTCAGAAACTGGTGTCAATCTGTAATATGCGGTACCTGGCACGGCTGGCAGCACTATTATATCTGCCATAAAATAACGGAATATGCGATACCACACCGCCATTGGTAGCGTTTCCGACATCTCCTCACCGTACAATGTACTACTGATTTGTTGTCGCCGTAAATACCTACATGTAGATGTGGCACAGAACCCCTTATCAGCATTACTGTAATCGACGAAAGTCGGGGATACTATGGATTTGACGTCGTCACGCCGCCGCCGCAGACACTTTCTTGTCCGGAGCATAACTTATCGAGCAACATCTTATCGGATACTTCAACAAAACTTCACCCATGCATACATATCGTGTCAAAGGCGTGTCGCGCGCAAAAACGATCGGTCCAATTTCATGTCCGGAGCATAACTCGAAAACCATATGGAATATTTTAACGAAACTTCAGCTATGCATAGATAACGAATCAAAGGTGTGTCGCGCACAAGAACGACGACTCTCGATTCACTCATTTCTGAGTTATTGCCTTTTGATCATTGTTCGGTCCAATTTTGTGTTGACCATAACTCAAATCCTACTAACTGCCCACCACCTACTGTGCCTACCACCAACTACTGTACCCACCATATATTGTGCCCACCACCTACTGTGCCCCACCACCCGACCACTGTACCCACCCCACTGTGCCCCATCACCCACTGTGCCCCACCCCCACTGTGCCCCTCCATCCGCTCTGCCCCACCACCAACTGTGTCCCACCGCACTGTGCACCACTGGAATGACAACTCGCAAATCAAACATGGTTACAGGGGGATACAATGCGGTCGTGGACGTCATGCCCCGCTTGAAAAAAATGGGATCCGGAAATTCTTATTGCAAGTAAATATTCTTTCACTTGTATCCCTGATGGGCATTATTGTTGTTTCTAGCCCTGACAGCCGGTCAGCGCAGACCGCCTCTACCATCACAGAACGGCGCACCACTCTACCGGGCGAAACTAGCGCCGCCTCTACCATCACAGAACCGCGCACCACTCTACCGGGCGAAACTAGCACCGCCTCTACCATCACAGAACCGCGCACCACTCTACCGGG
This sequence comes from Conchocele bisecta, assembly GCA_029237695.1. Lineage (NCBI taxonomy): Eukaryota > Metazoa > Mollusca > Bivalvia > Lucinida > Thyasiridae > Conchocele > Conchocele bisecta. The sequence goes on from CM055266.1 coordinate 20,354,139, forward strand.
CGAAACTAGCACCGCCTCTACCATCACAGAACCGCGCACCACTTTACCGGGCAAAACTAGCACCGCCTCTACCATCACAGAACCGCGCACCACTCTACCGGGCGAAACTAGCACTGCCGCTACCATCACAGAACCGCGCACCACTCTACCGGGCTAAACTAGCGCCGCCTCTACCATCAAAGAACCGCGCACCACTCTACCGGGCGAAACTAGCACCGCCTCTACCATCACAGAACCGCGCACCACTATACCGGGCGAAACTAGCACCGCCTCTACCATCACAGAACCGCACACCACTCTACCGGGCGAAACTAGCACCACTACATGTTACGACGGAGTTGCATCATTCTTGAAATTCGTTCCTCCACACAGTTTTGTATTTCCCTCGCGTTCCTATGGCAAATCAAAGATAAAGCACAGAAGTTGTCAACATCAATGGTTTCACAACTTCCCATGGATTCATTATGATCAGGCCAGAGACTTGATATTCTGCCACACATGCGTGACCGCGAAGAACAAACAACTCGTTGGGTTCGCACAACGATACGAAACAGCTTTCATTTCTGACGGTTTTCATAATTGGAATGATGGTCTCCGTCAAATGAAGGGGCACGCTCAGAGTAAACTACACAATGAGGCGACAGAAAAGCTGCGGGTAGATGTCGATTACTCCAACACTGTAGATTGCTACTGGATAGTCATGTCAACAAGGAGAAGGCATTAGCCAATCGAATGATTGTTGAAATAATCAAATGTTTGAAATTCTTAGCCAGACAGAACTTAGCTGTAAGAGGATCCACTGTTATTGGTGAATTTGAACCGAATTCCAACTTCTGGCAGCTGCTACAGTTAATGGCTACAAATAACCCGGAACTCAAAATGTGGCTAGATAGACGGTTGAATTATACATCTCCTGACGTCCAGAATGAGTTATTAACAAGTATGAGCAAACTAATCACGGAAGAGATCATATCGAACATCAAAGATTCTAACAGCTACTGTGTAATGGTCGATGAAACTACCGACGTGGCAAATAAGGAACAAGCAGTGTTCTGTTTGAGATGGGTAGATGAAAATTTAGAACCACATGAAGAATTTCTAGGACTCTATGAACTGAGCAATACATCAGCAAATACCGTTGTTGGCATGATTAAGGACTGTCTCCTGCGCTTTGGATTGCCACTTTCAAATTGCCGAGGACAGTGCTACGACGGTGCAGCCACAATGTCTGGGAAAAGAACAGGGGTCGCTACACAGATACTGCAAGAAAATCCCAAAGCAATATATGTACATTGTTATGCACATTCGCTAAATCTTGCCGTTCAGGATATGGTTAAATCGAGCAATGTCATCAAGGACTGCTTAGACATTGCATACGAAATCACTAAACTGATAAAGTATAGCCCGAAACGTGATGCAGCACTTAAGGCCATACAGGAAGAGGACAAGTACTATACGGACGTAGGAGGGAGCTATGCACAGATACGGTTGTTTTGTGCAACACGCTGGACTGTTAAGGCAGAAACCCTTGGTGCCATACTTTGTAACTACAAGTGTCTACAGGCGCTGTGGGAATCGGCTTTAGAAGCGCGCAGTACGGATGCTGATGTAACAGCCAGGATAATTGGCGTGAAAGCCAAAATGGAAAACTTCAATTTCTTGTTCGGTCTACTACTGGGTGAATTGATTTTTCGAATCACGGATAACCTTTCGAAAGCGTTGCAGGGTGAGCGTCTTAGTGCATTAGATGGTCGCGAACTGGCCCTGTCTACAGTGGCTGTATTGAAGCAGATGCGGTCAGATCGTGACTTCGAGCTATTCTTCGGAAAGGTGGAGATGAGAAGGGTCGAGTTGGGAATACCAGAGGGGAAACTGCCGAGACAAAAAAGAAGACCAGCCAGATTCGATGACAACACATCGACGTACAGCCACCCACAAACTGTCAAAGAGCAAAGTAGAGTTGCTTACTTTGAAGCGATGGATCTAGCTACCAATGTATCGTCAACCGTTTCGACCAACCCGGCTTCAAGGTGTATATGACCTTGGAATCGCTACTTGTTAAGGCGTGCAATGATCAGCCATACCAGGACGAGTATGAACTAGTAACGAAGATGTATGCAACAGACATAAATGCACATGCTCTAGAAACAGAGCTAATTATGTTGAGCCAGGAGTGAAATGCCGCTGCCGGTCACTTGCGCCAAAGACATCGTTAAGTGGCACATACCAAACTCTCCTCGGTATCCCGAAGTTGGCAGCATACTGAAACTAGTCATGGTACTGCCTGCAACAAATGCTGTCAGTGAAAGGTCGTTCAGTGCATTGCGTAGAGTTAAAACATTCCTCAGGGCAAGTATGACACAGCTGAGGCTGAAACAGCACAATGTTTATGCATGTTCACCGAGACCGGTTAGATCAGATAGACGAGCAAGTAGTAATTTCAGAATTTGTAAGTTGTCACCCAAGGAGGAAAGAACAGATTAGAACGAGCTAAGTGAGAAACAGTTGTTGCAGGCAGTACGTGGGTGGATCAAAACGTGATGGCTCCCACCTCATTAACCCCAGACCGAAAATGTTTGGGGTTATAGCGATTACCCTCAACGTCCGTCCGTCCGTCGTCCGTCCGTCCGTCCGTCCGTCCCGTCCGTCCGTCCGTCCGTCCGTCCGTCCGTCTGTGTGTCTGTCTGTCTGTCTGTCTGTCTGTCTGTCTGTCTGTCTGTCTGTCTGTCTGTCTGTCTGTCTGTCTGTCTGTCTGTCTGTCTGTCTGATCTAGACGAACACTTATACGTTTGCTAAACTCAGTATATTATACCTTTCGTACAACCTGTCTACATCCCTTGCAAGTTCACGAGTTACCTCAAATGACAAGGGATGTAGACTAGTTGTAAGACTACGCTCCCGCTTAAGTCAATACCTTTTCGGGCGGGAGTCTGCCACTCTCTGATTTATAGTTTCGGATCTCAGTAAATGTTATTTGATAAAGCACATTTTGCCAAATTTCTGTTTCTTCCATTGGTGTGTGTCCAAAATCTTGTGTCAATTAATTGCTCGATCGTTCACTTACAATGCAGGACATGCCATTTGGAGAGTCTAAGTTGAAGAAAAAAATCTGGGGGAGGACCCCCAGACCCCCTGTACAACATATGGCCATGGCACTATTTTAGCCCACTCTCTGATTTATAGTTTCGGGTCTCAGTAAATGTTATTTCATAAAGCACATTTGGCCAAATTTCTGTTTCTTCCATTAGTGTGTGTTCAAAATCTCATGTCAATTAATTGCTCAACCGTTCACTTAGAATGCAGGATATGCCATTTAGAGGGTCTAAGTTGAAAAAAATTTCAGGGTGAGGACCCCCAGACTCCCCGTCCGTGAATTGGCCGTGGCACTATTTTAGGCACCGCTACGGGCCTGCAATATGTGCAGAGCTCCAGATAAGCTGTGTGTCGATAGAGTATTGTACTCCCTGATTTCAAATTAAATGCATATTTTTACAATTGGATTATTCATTTTCTTCATTGTTAAATTAGGGAACAAACGATAAAAAAACAACATAAAAACAAATTAAAACATTCATTTATTTGAGTGTATTATTACTTATTCACTTATTTATGCCGTAATAAAGTTCCGACTGGTCGTGTTCCAATTTGACCAAAGTCTCTGCCAAAAATAAAACAGTATTAGTTCACCTTTTATTGTATCCCCCGGACTTCGTCGGGGGATACTATGGGTTTGACACCGTGCCGCGTCCGCGTCCGCCGCAGACACTTCTTGTCCGGAGCATAACTCGAACACCCTTTGGAATAGTTTCATGAAACTTCACACATGCAGAGACCACACGAATGACAACTCTTGCATAGCTAATTTTTCAGTTATCTCCCTTTTTTGTTTCGCACACTGATTTCGTGTCCGGAGCATAACTCGACCACCCTTTGGAATATTTTCATGAAACTTCACACATGCATAGACCACGACCCGAAGATGTGTCGCGCACAAGAATGACAACTCTTGCATAGCTAATTTTTTAGTTATCTCCCGTTTTTGTTTCGGCCACTGGTTGAGCATAACTCGACCACCCTTTGGAATATTTTCATGAAACTTCACACATGCATAGACCACGACCCGAAGGTGTGTTGCGCACAAGAATGACAACATTTGCATAGCTATTTTTTTAGTTATCTCCCTTTTTTGTTTTGCGCACTCTACCAACTGGACATTAATACATGAAGACCCGTTTTCTCGTATGCTCTGTACACCTTACCTGTAGAGAGAACAATAGCCTTCTCCGGTTGAACAATAGAGACTGGGAGAACTATTCAACTGTGCATGTGCTAGCATGTGCAAATGTCCAGCAGACTGACCACTAACTGACCACACTAACTTAATTATTACAGGTAATTTATACGGGTAAATTATTTCCGTAAACTGTGTTGACAATATTGTGGCAATATGTGGACCTGTGCAGATATGATATGTAGATAAATATAGGACTATTAAACAAAATTCTGGGCTCCAGTAGAGAGCATTATTTTTTTTTAATTTTTTTTTTTTTTTTTTTTTTTATTTATTTTATTTTTTCCGTTTTTTATTGTTTAATTCTTTTTCAATTTGTGCCTAGTAGCATAAGGTCGTAAGTGCTATATACGGACTATTATCATATAATAAAACAATTATTGACTAGTGAGCCATAGAATATAATCTGATATTCTATGGCTCACTTATTAATAAATCAATAATTGTATAACATGTTCGGGCCAGTGAAAATTGCTTTCGGGCCCAGGCTCGAGGTCAAGGCGGGACAAGGCGAGACATTTTATTCAGCGGAATTCTTGTTATTTTTAATTTTTAAACTTTTTTTTCCCATTTTCTTTTCCATTTTTTTTCTTCAAATTCTTTTTAAATTTTTGTCTAGTAGCATAAGGTCGTAAGTGCTATGTACAGACTATTATCATATAATAAAACAATTATTGACTAGTGAGCCATAGAATATAATCTGATATTCTATGGCTCACTAGTCAATAATTGTATAATATGTTCGGGTCAGTGAAAATTGCTTTCGGGCCCAGGCTCGAGGTCAAGGCGGGACAAGGCGAGGCATTTGATTCCGCGGAATTCTTGTTTACTTATCTCCCTTTATTGTTTCATTCACTGATTTCGTGTCCGGAGCATAACTTGAACACCCTTTGGAATATTTTCATTAAACCTCACACATGCATAGACCACGACCCAAAGGTGTGTCGCGCGCAAGAATGACAACTCTTGCATCATTATTTTTGTTTTACTTATCTCCCTTTGTTGTTTCATGCACTGATTTCGTGTCCATGGCGAGCATAACTCGAACACCCTTTGGAATAGTTTGTATTAAACTTCACACATGCATAGAAGACGACCCAAAGGTGTGTCGCGCGCAAGAGTGACAACTCTTGCGTCGTTAATTTCTTAGTTATTTCCCTTTGTTGTTTCGTGCACTGATTTCGTGTCCGGAGCATAACTCGAACACCCTTTGTAATATTTTCATGAAACTTCACACATGCATAGACCACGACCCTAAAGGTGTGTCACGCAAGAATGATAACTCTTGCATCCCTAAGTTTTAAGTTATCTCCCTTTGTTTCTCTGCGCACTGATTTTGTCTCCGGCGCATAACTCGAACACCCTTTTTTCAAACTACTTGTGTATCTGGGGAGGGGGATACACATGCGCTTGTCGACAAGCGTCCATTTCTATTTTTTCTGGTAATAACAAACAAAACTTCCAAAAAAGATCGCTGATTGACAGTTCGAAAATAGTTTATATACAACTCCAGGTGGACTTGTTTGCCTAGGCTTCGGGTATGCTATTTGTAGTAGGCCTCTGTATTTCGTACCCAAACCAAAACGTACCCATTTTAAATAGTGGGATCAATGCTACCATCGAATATGATAATTCAATGCGGGAATTTAAATTCTGTGTGCACTGATGTATTGTCTCTAGTTCGTTCAGTTTTTTGGCTGGACAGTTTAAATATATTATCAACGATGCAAACCTCAATACCGCACGGCATTATGATATTCTGATGTAATTTTGACCGGATCCCGATAAATGAACCAAACTAAATCATAACAATCAAGTGCGGAGTAAAGCTAATTTACATAAGAAGTAGTACGATCTACGATTGGTTGATGGTGCTTCATTCGCCAAATAGCAATCTTAGATTGGAAGCTGTCTGAAATATACACAAACAGAGAGTACCGTACGTATTGATCATACCATTATCTTGAAACAAAAAGTGAATTCTCATTGCGCCGATCATACACAATGGATCAAATGTGTCAAGCAACTTGCCCAAAAATCGTTTCTATTGGCTGAGGCACGCTGCTGAGCACGTGATTTTACTAACATCCACATCGCTAATAAATATTGTGCCCTGATATGAGCATAGTGAAAACGAGTTCAACTGATATGGAACATTCTAAGTCACTTAAAGTTCTTGTTTTGTTGGGCTGGAAGGCAGATTCAGTGGACATTATAATTTGCCATTTAATGAATCAGTATTCATTGATCTGACACCTTGGATAAGATGAATCTAATCATCACCAATTGAACAAAAACACGAAATGTTCAAACCGGAAGTGCCTGCTGCTGACATTTTTTGGCTTGTTTTCAGTAATGATATGAATATTAGCTGCATTCCAGACACTTCCATGACTAATTTGTGTAGTTATAAGTTTAGTATTACTCTTTCAGAAGTAAACAACTGGTTTCTTGAACATTAAACCTTCCAATGAGACAACTATTAAATTACATTGTTGCATAACCAGTAGTCGACATAATACATTCACATGGACACATTCATTATATTCAAAAACATACCTGTATCATCACGATGACTATGTTAGCCGATTTGAAAATGACTTAGCACTGTGTTTCGTGAAACTGTGATGGTTAGTTCCATTAATTATATGTTCTCTTGTCATTTACAATGGCCTATACCTTTTTCAAATGTCCCCAACTTTGTGTATGATGTGGGTTAGTTCTGTGTGACAAAATCTCAGCAACTTTGTGTTTGTTGTTGTTGCTGTTGTGTGCAAATAAAGAGAATAACAGATTGCAAAACATGCTGCAACATCACAGGTGACGGGAAAAAAATCACATGACGGTGTATATATAATATCTATATCTATCGTCATGTGATTTTTTTCCCCGTCACCTGTGATGTTGCAGCATGTTTCGCAGCGAATATGTTAAGTGTTTGACCAAAATACTGTGAAAAAGTACCAAGTAAGTGGCATCTAATATGCAGATGTGTCATGGTGAATAAAATATGTAAGAGTTTGACAAAAAGACTGTGTAAAAGTGCCAAGTAAATGGCATCCTTAATGCACAAGTATGCGTTGATGTGTCACAGCGAATATGTTAAGAGTTTGACTAAAGAGCAGTGTTTAAAAAATTCTAAATAAATGGCATCCGTAATGTATATATATGCATCGATGCTTCGTGGTGAAATCGTTAAGAGTTTGACCAACAGGCAGAAATAATGCGCGGTTGCCGCCAGAATTTTTATTTGACAATCATTACATCTTGGATAATGCTAATGTTGTCTTACAAAAGGTTTCATACAACTGCACTAACCAGCATTGTCCAAGATCAGACTGTGAAACATGCACAGTCTGATCTTGGGTAATGCTGGTCACAATTCCATCATTGAATTCAGATCATAGATTCCACTGAATGACACAGTGCAAACAATCGCAATGATCATGGTCTACAGCGATCACAATAGTCCTCGGGGTACATTTTCTCCTCAGGCGGAACCCGTTAAGTAATGGGATTCCAGCCCTCTTGTCGCTTGTCCTGAATTGCCCCCTACCTTTCACCTCAGCCATTGTAATATAATCCCTTGACAATGAAAATTGAAACTGTGTCCTTGCGTCCCCTTTTGAATCTTTATAGCTGCCTGGCAGTAAACACTCTGGACAAATGACTCCTTGTCCGAGACTAGACTTCTTCTTCCATTTGCAACCAGTGTAAACACTGATTCATCTCCATGGTTATGCAGTATCACCAAGGTCTTTAATGTTATTCAGTCAATAAAGAGAATGTAAGGTGTTCAACAAGCAGTTGGAAAGGTTCTTTGAATTCTTTTTATCCACTAGATGATCAGGATCTGTAATACTCTCAACCACGATAAGTCTTTGGTTGTCGGAATATAGTTCAAATAGGTTGCGAAGAGGAGTGTCCCGCATCTGTAATCATTATATGCTTGGCCAATCGAAACTAAGGAAAGTTGCTGACCTGTGTCATCAGAAAACGTTCTTAGCTTTTAATGGGTGATAGCTCGATTGTTGCAATACTGACTGAAGAGTAAGCTCTACTGTTAAAGTTTATCAATACGAATGGTAGCAATTATAAGTATTTCAAAATGTAGTGAACATATTTGTAATGTGTGCATGAACATGTACCATATACAAGCAATTAGCGGTGATTAGCGATAAATTAACACAAATGCATGTGAGACGTGTTCAATTTCTCATGCTTCGGTTTGATTTATGCATGATGTGATTGATTGTGCTGGATTCTTTTTTTCTTCATGAGGTACTTCGAAAGTGATGAAATTTCACATTTGCATTAGCCCATTTCATTTTGATTGGGGAAAATCATAAATATTTTCTTTAAATGTACCTAAAAGTATATGTCGCAACCACCATTTGAACCATCTCTTCGAGACGGTTCAAATGAGTGGTCGCAACATATACTTTCATTGAGAGATAACAAACATAAAAAGAAAATATTTAAAATTATACATACTCGTAAAGGTGTATTCCGCATGTCATGGGTTAATGATAGCTTTTTCAAATGTTTCTGCTTAGACACCTGATTTTTGCAAATGTACTTTTATGTTGGACATCTTACCCAGTATATAAATTAACTTGCTCTGTGTGATACATGTATATGAAACATATGAAAACAATTATTTCTTCCCTCCACGAAAATATATGGTGGTAAGATTCATGCAAATTGCTTGTAAGAAAATAAATTATCATTCAAATGTGAATTTGCAGTAGACATACCGGTAATGTTTATGCTAGCGTAATAAATGTGAAAACACAGATCTGGCACTTGTTTATTGTTTTTAGAATATTTCCTAAGAATATCTGCAAATTTGTTGTACATGTAGTCACAGAATGTTCAGTTCTAAAGAAAACACATTTATTTGAATTTATTGTTTTGTACTGATTTTGAAACAAATGTACTTGTTATTTTGTTTTATTTGAATTGCGTAAACTAACAAATATTGACTGTTTAATGGCCCGTTTTTGCAATGAAAGGCCGATGAAAGCTTGGTAATCTGCTCAACTTTATTTCTTTTCTCGATGAAATTCGCGTTTATTTACGGTGAGGGTCAGCAAATTCTGTGTCCCGGTCACTGTCATTGTGGATAATTTAAGTGCAAATTGCCAATCGCCGCGTATCGTCTTTTCCAGTAGCTGTCAATTGACCAGGTGACGGATAAATAATATTCATAAATCCGCCTGTTAATAGCCGTTGCGGAATATTGCGTATCCTAAACGGCATCGGTCATCCAAGGTGACGTCCAGGTGTGGCTGTGCTCCTTTATGTGGAGTTGCGACACCGCCGAAATCCATGTGCAGACATTCAGGCATGTGCGGCGGCCTATAATTATATGATTGCAACACACCTAATTCCCATTGTGCAAATTTACGCCACGTTATCCATGAAAGAGATCCAGCCAATTTGACCGACACTTGCGACAATAACGAACCCTTCAAAAACTGACCACCGTTGACATGCATTATTTGCTTGCTACTTTTTGTACAGGTATTGTGAAAATGTGAATGATTTCCCATTGCGCACCATGATAAAATACACCTTGTACCATTTCTACACTTGAAATTAAAGCGGGTGTAGGTTTTAATTTGTTAGGAAATAGCAATGACATAGGTCTTAATAATAACGTGCATTACAAGAAATGCATTCATTTTGTCTCTTGAATGCAACACTATCTGTTCTAGATCTGAACTGTGGGTTGTTGTATTTGGTCTAGACTGTGCATTGTCGCTGTAAATGTTGATTCTGAGTATTGTCAATTGCTATTAGATCGATATGATAATTTTTACATCTGCAAAACTGACACCATTATAATGCATTGGCGTTGGAGTGTATTATATAGTGGTCAAAGCTGAATAGAAATAATTAATTATTATAAAATAAATCTGTAGAGATGTTTTCCGCCCAGCTTAATGCAATGTCCATGCAATTCAATCATTCGTGGTTCTGACATGTCATTAAATTCCAACAATAGAGCAGAACAAACACTTTTGTGAGAAAATTAATATAGTTTACGGCACATTTTAGATTTCAGGTGTTTGATGTTTATCTTGCAAGCCTGATGGATAACCTTGAATGTATATCGGCGCATTAACCCTGAAACTGGTGAATTAAATTTTGTTGTCTGATGTTTATTTTTTATTTTCCATTTTTTCGTGAAAATCATGCTTTGACAGCATTTGAGAATCATTTCCAATGGAACTGGGGCCTGTTTCACTAAACTTTTTACGACTAAAATGTTTGTAAGTCCAAATTTAAGATCGTCTGTAAATTTAAATTTATGGATTTACATTTATTGAACATAGGCTGCATATGCAGCCTATGCTCAATAAATGTAAATCCATCAATTGTTTACAAGAAAATATTGCTAATGTGAAATTTACAGACTGTCATAAGTTTGCACTTACGAACATTTTAGTCGTACAAAGTTTAGTGAAATGGCCCCCTGATTCTTAAGTGCTGTCAAACCATGTTTTTTATTGAGAAAGAAGATAAAATATAAAACAACAGCAGACAAAAATGTTTGTTCTCGGCATTCTTATGGTTAATGTTCAACCCATTGAGTTGTTACCTTCTGAAGATATTCACCATTTCACTGATGTAACATTTTAAATATTTCTTTAATATTGTACTCGCAAGTTTTTTGGGAAGGGGATGTATATGCTGAAGCCAGTTTGTCTGTCCATCTGTGTGTCCAGCCATCCATCCATCTACCTGTCTGTGTCTGTCACAAAACTTAATATTTAACTTCTGTTTCCCTATGTTTTCTTCAAACGGTTCTTCATCAAGCTGCGACATAGTCATAACCTTTGGATGCCCTCTGATATTTTGCTTAATTTCCCATAACAGTGTATGTTGTTACCACATAATCGAGATGGTTCAAATGAGCGGTGACAGCATACTTCTGAGTAGAAATGCAGAAACAGCGAACAATTTTCACGAAAGATTTGTACTATTATAATTGTACTCCGTTTGTTAATGTGTGAAACATACAGCTTTCAATGACAAAGGCGTAACTGCTTATTATAGCCACACGCTATTTCTTACAAATGTAATTTATTTATAAAAGAGAATAACTATATAAGCTAAATAGCTTTCGTTTTGACCTATAATCACCATATACAATGTACATGTATTGTATTGTGTTGAAACATTATAAAGTAGCAATAAAATGTATGCTGTCACTGCCCCCCTAAACACACCATTTATTCTCAATGCCGCTGAAACTGATGGTAAATATTTACTGGTAAGGTATTTGGTTAACCTTACACCGCTATCTTTATTTTTTGTCGTCTGCTGTTTATTATCTATTTTCCATTTTTATCATCAAAAACATGCTTTGACAGCCCTTTACAATAAAACATGCTTTGACAGCACTTCAGAATCATTTCCATTGGAAATGATTCTGAAGTGCTGTCAAATCATGTTTTTATTGAGAAATAAGGAAAGATATAAAAGCAACAGCAGACGACAAATTGTTGTGTGTAGTGTTCTAAGGGTTGACATTGTTCAAAGATATACTCTGTACAAAAAGTAATGGATCCTCCATACAGGTACATTCCCATCTGTATATGACCTTGCTGTTGAACAGACATAAAACCTCAATCAATCAATTGTCCCAAGTATATATAGCTGATGTCCTTGCATGGCGCTTTGTCCATCCAATTCGGGATGGGCCATGACCAAGGACCTCACTAATTTATTAGTTATCTCCCTTAAGTTTTAGCTCATCTGAGCCTTTGTCCATCCAATTCGGGATGGGCCATGGCCAAGGACCTCACTAATTTATTAGTTATCTCCCTTAAGTTTTAGCTCATCTGAGCCAAAGGCTCAAATGAGCTATTGTTACCACTTTTTGTCCGTCTGTTGTCTGTCCGTCGTCCGTCCTTCCACACTTTCAAACGTCTTCTTCTCAAAAACCGCTGGGCCAATGTTGGTCAAAGTTCACATGTTGATGATCCATGTATGGGTAGGGGCACGTCAGATTTGTAAAATTGGAGGTCGTCACATAATCCAAGAACAGTAGGTCAAATTCTTAAAAAATCTTCTCACAAACCGCAGGGCCAATTTCAACAAAACTGGGCAGGAATGATCGATAGTTTCAGTTTTATTAAAATGGTGGCCCCGGGGTCATAAACGGGCAGGGCTGGAGGGCTCAAATTTCACATTTGACCGAATGTGGTCACATATATCAAATCGAAGGTATTGGGGAGACGGTCACTCCGGATCATTTTTTGTCGAAATTGGATGATTAGGTCATCCAAGATGGCCACCGAAAGGTCAAACGGTCATCGTTTTATTAGAGATTTCTAACGTCTTCTCGTGAACCTCTTCTGCTCTCGCCTGACAGATTTCAACTAAACTTGACAGGGATGATCGACAGTCATTGCTCTTTCAGATTTGTAAAAATGGTGGCCCCGCGGTCAAAAGTAGGGGTCAAATTTCACATTGACAGAATATGGTCTTGTCATATATCAAATCGGAAGGTATTGAGGAAACGATCACTCTGGAGGATTTTTTGTTGAAATCGGATGATTATGTCATCCAAGATGGCTGCCAAAAAGTCAAAAGGTCATCCTTTTAATATAAATTGCAAATGTCTTATGAACCGCTTGGCCGATGGTGGTCAAACCTTACAGTAGTGGGTGGTTGTCGGGCGAACGAGATGGCGTAAATTAACGGTATGGGTTCCTCCTTATAGGAATCACAATTTGCCTGGTTTGGCCCTCAGGTACGTTTTTATCTTTGGCTTTTTAGCTCACCTGAGCAAAGCTCATGTGAGCTATTGTTATGGCAAAGTGTCCGTCGTCCGTCGTCCGTCCGTGAACATTTTCAATCATCTTCTTCTCCCGAACTGCTGAGCCGATATTGGTCAAACTTCACAGGGATGATATATGGGTGATGCCATTTCAGATTTGTTAAAATGGAGGTCATCGACAATCCAAGATGGCCGCCATGGAAAAGTAGGTCAAATTCTTAAAAAATCTTCTTCTCACGAACCGCCAGGCCGATTTCGACGATACTTGGCATGAATGATCGATAGTTAGCGCCGTTTCAGATTTGTTCATATGGTGGCCCGTGGGTCAAAAATGGGCGTCGCCCGAGGGGTCAAATAGGGGTCAAATTTTATTTTTATTTTTAACCGAATATAGTCATGTAATATATCAAATCAAAGGTATCGACGAGACAATTACTCTGGAACATTTTTTGTCTAAATGATATGATTACGTCATCCAAGATGGCCACCGATAGTTCAAATGGTCATTCTTTTACTAAAGATTTCAAACGTCTTCTTCTTGTAAACTGCTTGGCCGATATTGGCCAAACTTAACTGTAATGGTCTGTGGTTGAAGCCTGTTTATTTTTGTTAAAATGGAGGTCATCACCAAATCCAAGATGGCCGCCGTTGAGAAGTAGGTCAAATTCTTAAAAAATCTTCTTCTCATGAACCGCCAGGCCGATTTCGACGATACTGGGTATGAATGATCGATAGTTAGCGCTGTTTCAGATTTGTTCATATGGTGGCCCCTGGGTCAAAAATGAGCGTGGCCCGAGGGGTCAACTAGGGGTCAAATTATATTTTTGCCCGAATATGGTCATATAATATATCAAATCGAAAGTTATCGACTAGTTGATCACTCTGGACCATTTTTTGTCTAAATCAGATGATTTTGTCATCCAAGATGGCCACCGAAAGGTAAAAAAGTTGTTCTTTTACTAAAGATTTCAAACGTATTCTTCTTGTGAACTGCTTGGCCGATATTGGCCAAACTTAACTGTAATGGTCTGTGGGTGAAGCCTGTCCATTTTTGTTAAAATGGAGGTCATCACCAAATCCAAGATGTCCGCCGTTTAAAAGTAGGTCAAATTGTCAAAAAAATCTTCTCACAAACCGCCTGGCCGATTTCGACGAAACTTTGTATGAATGATGGATAGTTAACGCTGATTCAGATTTGTTCATATGGTGGCCTCTGGGTCAAAAATGGTCATGGCCCGAGGGGTCAAATAGGGGTCAAATTTTATTTTTGACCGAATATTGTCATTTTATATATCAAATCGAAGGTATAGCAGTAAATCACATGCACATTCGCAATATATGTTAGATCAGAAGGTACCAACAAATTCTATGGAACATTTGAAGTTGTAAGTGAAGAGTCTTTGTGAAATGAAGATGACCACTATGGAGGCTTTTAGGTGAGCGATACAGGCCCATTTGGGCCTCTTGTTTGTTACCTGGGAGTTGAATTGGGTTATTGCCCATTATAAAAGTAGTAAGATTATTACTGATCCTACTGCTTTTGGGAGGGGCCAAGTGATTCTGGTGGGGCAAGGACCTGGCATCAGATCAGGATTATTCTGATTTCAGGGCTGATTTGGCCCATTTGTTTCGCAGATTGATTTCCTGTCAATCCAAAACTTGATTACTCTTTGGAATATTTTCATGATATTTCACACTTACATAAACCATGGCCCAAAGGTGTGTCTCATGCAGGAACAACAACTCTCACCTTACTAGCATATTTGTTAGTCCCTTTATTTTTTTGTGGCTGCCTGTAAGTGGGGAGGGAGATACACATGCACTTGTGCATCATTTTTAGCTCGACTATTCGAAGAATAAGTAGAGCTTATGTTGTCACCTCGGCGTCGGCGTCGGCGTCGGCGTCGGCGTCACCGTCATGCCTTGGTTAAGGTTTTTAGTCAAGCTTGTATATGGAATACTACTAGCCCTACACCCACCATACATGGACAACTTCATCTCCTAGTGATGTACATCAATAACCCCTGATCTATATTTGACCTTGACCTACATTTCCTCTTGAATTACTTAGTTAATTCCCCTTGGTTAAGGTTTTTAGTCAAGCTTATATATGGAATACTACTGGCCCTACACCAACCATACTTGCACAACTTCATCTGCTAGTGATGTACATCAATAACCCCTGATCTATATTTGACCTTGACCTACATTTCCTCTTGAATGACTTAGTTAATTCCCCTTGGTTAAGGTTTTTAGTCAAGCTTGTATATGGAATACTACTGGCCCTACACCAACCATACTTGCACAACTTCATCTCCTAGTGATGTACATCAATAACCCCTGATCTATATTTGACCTTGACCTACATTTCCTCTTGAATTACTTAGTTAATTCCCCTTGGTTAAGGTTTTTAGTCAAGCTTGTACATGGAATACTATTGTGCATACAGACACCATACTTGGACAACCTTTTCTCATATTGATGTACATCAATAACCCCTGATCTATAGTTTACCTTGACCTACATTTCCTCTTAAATTACTTAGTTAATTCCCCTTGGTTAAGGTTTTTAGTCAAGCTTGTATATGGAATACTACTAGCTCTACACCCACCATACTTGGACAACTTCATCTCCTAGTGATGTACACCAATAACCCCTGATCTATATTTGACCTTGACCTACATTTCCTCTTGAAGTACTTACTTAATTCCCCTTGGTTAAGGTTTTTAGTCAAGCTTGTATATGGAATACTACTGGCCCTATACCCACCATACTTGCACAACTTCATCTCCTAGTGATGTACATCAATAACCCCTGATCTATATTTGACCTTGACCTACATTTCCTCTTGAATTACTTAGTTAATTCCCCTTGGTTAAGGTTTTTAGTCAACCTTGGTTAAGGTTTTTAGTCAAGCTTGTACATGCAATATTATTGTGCATACAGACACCATACTTTGACAACCTTTTCTCATAGGGATGTACATCAATAACCCCTGATCTATATTTTACCTTGACCTACATTTCCTCTTCAATTACTTAGTTAATTCCCCTTGGTTAAGGTTTTTAGTCAAGCTTGTAGATGGAATACTCCTGGCCCTACACCAACCATACTTGGACAACTTCATCTCCTAGTGATGTACATCAATAATCCCTGACCTATATTTGACCTTGACCTACTTTTATCATTGGATTACTTAGTTATTTCCCCTTGGTTAAGGTTTTTAGTCAAACTTGTATATGGAATACTGCTGGGCCTACAGCAACCATACTTGGAAAACTTCATCTCCTAGTGATGTAC
Organism: Conchocele bisecta; assembly: GCA_029237695.1. Taxonomy (NCBI): domain Eukaryota; kingdom Metazoa; phylum Mollusca; class Bivalvia; order Lucinida; family Thyasiridae; genus Conchocele; species Conchocele bisecta. The sequence continues at coordinate 20,370,524 of CM055266.1, forward strand.
ATCAATAACCCCTGACCTATATCTGACATTGACCTACATTTAACGTTGAATGACTTACTTAATTTCCCTTGGTTAAGCTTTTTAGTCAACCTTGGTTAAGGTTTTTATGCAGGCCGCAGCCACCTTGTTTGTCAAGCTATGTCTACATCGACAACCCTCGTAGTCGAGCTATGCTGTTCTCCTACAGCTCTTGTTTTTGTCGCGCTCGCTTGCGGACAGCGCTATATAGTCGCCACATTGCCATACGTACGTACGTGTGTCCAGGTTAAAGTTTTTGGTTAAAGTTTTTCGGTATACTATCAAAGCCTCGGCAGGCGCGACATGATCAATGGCCGCTGCCATCTAGTCTAGTTTGGTTATGCATTTTCACTATACACATACCAGTAACAAAGATTTAGGAAAAAACATTATGCTCCCAGTCTCTGTAGAGCTAGGAGCCATACATTGTGTGTCTGTCCGTATGTCTGTGGGTCTGGTGAAGATGTTTGACAGAGATCTCCAATGTGCCACCAGGGGAATTTATGCACATACAATGTCACATTTAGAAAGAAATATTCCATTATAGAGACCAGTTTAGGTAAAATAAAATTAAATTATTAACCATTGATTGCAGTAAAATATGTGTTGGGTTCAGAAATATGACGCTGATCTATAATTAACTCTTTGCATGCTAGCAGTGAAAAGTGAAAATAACATCCAACAAATTACCAGTATGTTTCTTATTTCACTCTGTAAATATGTCTTGAAATTTCATTAGAATTGTGTTCTACAGACTAAATTCTAATGAAATTTCAAGACATTTGTATGACATTTATAGGGAAACTTAAAGAATATACAATGAATTGTCGTCTGCTGTTTTTGAACTGTTTATAGCCCACATATTTCCCAGTTAAAACAGTTAAAACATTTTTCCTAATCAGTTTCGTCACTTTCTCTGTGTATCTGAGAGGAAGTGCCTTCAACCCTTTCAACACCACAGGCCTGTATAGTGGTATTGGCAAAATGGTTAGATCCAAATGTCTCATCAGGATCTGCACTTTTTGCAAGTAATTTTCATATTTTTGAGAACTTAAACACCCCCTTTTCATAATTGGACTAGTCTGAAAATCATATTGTGACCATTAGATTGGTTGCAAAATTAACATATCAAAGTCCGTTCCAGTTTCTTATGGATGAAAGGGACAAAAATAATCATATTTTCTTTTATTTCTCCTTGTAAATATCATGAATATGTCTTGGAATATCATTAGAATGGAGTCCTGAGGACTCGATTCTAATGAAATTCCAAGACATATTTACAGAGAGAAATAAAAAATATACTCCTAATTTGTTTGGCGGATATTTTCACCGCTAGCATGTGAAGAGTTAATTTAACCTTTTCACCCATAAGTAAGTGGTTAATGTTAATACTGTGTTGTCCTTTCACTTTATAAGCACTCCGGCAGATGGGAGGTTGTGCAAACGTTAACGATGAATCCATCCTTAAGGATTCACACCTTACTGGTGAATCTCGCGCGATTTCACACCAGGGACGAAGTAATCTGGTGTAGAAAGGCTGTCTGGTACTCAATTGAGGCACACCTTGTCATTTTGTACCTAAGGACATGTGCTATTTTTCATGAAATATATTCACACAAACTGTGTTATTTTCTGTAAATCACGTCGAAACATGACAAAATTTTCATAGCAACTGCGAAATAGAATTCCATATTTGCTATTATTTACAGAAAATATAATAAATTTTGTAAATATTTTTCATGTAATATCGCAAATGTTCTTGGGTACAAAATCACATGGCGTGCCTCAATTATGATACTGTCTTTCAGTGCTAATCTTTTTAGTGTAAGTTTATGATATAAGTGCTGAATTATCCCATCTGTATATGACCTCGCTGTTTAACGGATGTAAAACCACAAGCCATTAATCAATCAGTCAATCAATTTAGCACTTGCAGAGATACAAACTAGAAAAAGTCGATGGCGCGCCATCGCAATATACCCACTTTCCCCAAATGCTAAGTCCGAAAGGGGGAAGTAATCCATGATGGAGGGTCGGATAAAAAATCCGAATTCACTTTGCGCATGTGCACATGATAACGAAGCTACATAGCAAATATGAGGCGCGTAGGTATGAAGGTGAAAAAGTTTTTCGAGTTACAAGGAAAAAATGGGAAATTCTGAGTCGGAAAGGGGGAGGTAATCGATGATGGAGGGTCGGATCAAAAATGGGAATTCACTTTGCGCATCTGCACATAACGAAGGTACATACTAAATATCAGGCGCATAGGTATGAAGGTGAAAAAGTTTTTCGAGTTACAAGGAAAAAATGGGAAATTCTGAGTCCGAAAGGGGGAGATAATCCATGATGGAGGGTCGGATGAAAAATCCGAATTCACTTTGCGCATCTGCACATGATAACGAAGCTACATAGCAAATATGAGGCGCGTAGGTATGAAGGTGAAAAAGTTTTTCGAGTTACAAGGAAAAAATGGGAAATTCTGAGTGCGAAAGGGGGAGATAATCCATGATGGAGGGTCGGATGAAAAATCCGAATTCACTTTGCGCATCTGCACATGATAACGAAGCTACATAGCAAATATGAGGCGCGTAGGTATGAAGGTGAAAAAGTTTTTCGAGTTACAAGGAAAAAATGGGAAATTCTGAGTCCGAAAGGGGGAGATAATCCATGATGGAGGGTCGGATGAAAAAATCCGAATTCACTTTGCGCATCTGCACATGATAACGAAGCTACATAGCAAATATGAGGCGCGTAGGTATGAAGGTGAAAAAGTTTTTCGAGTTACAAGGAAAAAATGGGAAATTCTGAGTGCGAAAGGGGGAGATAATCCATGATGGAGGGTCGGATGAAAAATCCGAATTCACTTTGCGCATCTGCACATGATAACGAAGCTACATAGCAAATATGAGGCGCTTAGGTATGAAGGTGAAAAAGTTTTTCGAGTTACAAGGAAAAAATGGGAAATTCTGAGTCCGAAAGGGGGAGATAATCCATGATGGAGGGTCGGATGAAAAATCCGAATTCACTTTGCGCATCTGCACATGATAACGAAGCTACATAGCAAATATGAGGCGCGTAGGTATGAAGGTGAAAAATAAAGTTTTTCGAGTTACAAGGAAAAAATGGGAAATTCTGAGTCCGAAAGGGGGAGATGATCCATGATGGAGGGTCGGATCAAAAATCCGAATTCACTTTGCGCATCTGCACATGATAACGAAGCTACATACCAAATATCAGGCGCGTAGGTATGAAGGTGAAAAAGTTTTTCGAGTTACGAGGAAAAAATGGGAAATTCTGAGTCCGAAAGGGGGAGATAATCCATGATGGAGGGTCGGATCAAAAATCCAAATTCACTTTGCGCATCTGCACATGATAACGAAGCTACATACCAAATATCAGGCGCGTAGGTATGAAGGTGAAAAAGTTTTTCGAGTTACAAGAAACGTGACGGACGTACGGACGGACGGACGGACACCCGTGACGAAAACAATATACCGGTTTTTTTTTACAAAAAAAGTGGGTATAAAAATCATTTGATAATACTATACTAGCGGACAAATGTAGTCATATACCCACATTTTTGGGAAAAAATGGGTATATTGTTTTCGTCACGAGTGTCCGTCCGTCCATACGTACGTCCGTACGTTCCTTAGGTGGTCATTCCTTTGATCTTTTATATAGTAAAAACCACCTAAGGGATGTCACTCCGTCACGTTTCTTGTAACTCGAAAAACTTTTTCACCTTCATGCCTACGCGCCTGATATTTGGTATGTAGCTTCATTATCATGTGCAGATGCGCAAAGTGAATTCGGATTTTTGATCCGACCCTCCATCATGGATTATCTCCCCCTTTCGGACTCAGAATTTCCCATTTTTTCCTTGTAACTCGAAAAACTTTTTCACCTTCATGCCTACGCGCCTGATATTTGGTATGTACCTTCGTTATCATGTGCAGATGTGCAAAATGAATTCGGATTTTTGATCCAACCCTCCATCATCGATTATCTCCCCCTTTCGGACTCAGAATTTCCCATTTTTTCCTTGTAACTCGAAAAACTTTTTCACCTTCATACCTACGCGCCTCATATTTGCTATGTAGCTTCGTTATCATGTGTACATGCGCAAAGTGAATTCGGATTTTTGATCCGACCCTCCATCATGGATTATCTCCCCCTTTCGGACTCAGAATTTCCCATTTTTTCCTTGTAACTCGAAAAACTTTTTCACCTTCATGCCTACGCGCCTGATATTTGGTATGTACCTTCGTTATCATGTGCAGATGCGCAAAGTGAATTCGGATTTTTGATCCGACCATCCATCATGGATTATCTCCCCCTTTCGGACTCAGAATTTCCCTATTTTTCATTGTAAGTCGAAAAACTTTCTCACCTTAATACCTACGTGCCTCATATTTGCTATGTAGCTTCGTTATCATGTGCACATGCGCAAAGTGAATTCGGATTTTTGATCCGACCCTCCATCATGGATTATCTCCCCCTTTCGGACTCAGAATTTCCCATTTTTTCCTTGTAACTCGAAAAACTTTTTCACCTTCATGCCTACGCGCCTGATATTTGGTATGTACCTTCGTTATCATGTGCAGATGCGCAAAGTGAATTCGGATTTTTGATCCGACCCTCCATCATGGACTATCTCCCCCTTTCGGACTCAGAATTTCCCTATTTTTCATTGTAAGTCGAAAAACTTTCTCACCTTAATACCTACGCGCCTCATATTTGCTATGTAGCTTCGTTATCATGTGCACATGCGCAAAGTGAATTCGGATTTTTGATCCGACCCTCCATCATGGATTATCTCCCCCTTTCGGACTCAGAATTTCCCATTTTTTCCTTGTAACTCGAAAAACTTTTTCACCTTCATGCCTACGCGCCTGATATTTGGTATGTACCTTCGTTATCATGTGCAGATGCGCAAAGTGAATTCGGATTTTTGATCCGACCCTCCATCATGGATTATCTCCCCCTTTCGGACTATTTTTCATTGTAAGTCGAAAAACTTTCTCACCTTAATACCTACATTTCTGATATTTGATATGTAGCTTCGTTATGATGCGCAAAGTGAATTCGGATTTTTGATCCAACCTTCCATCATGGATTATCTCCCCCTTTCGGACTTAGAATTTCACTATTTTTCCTCTTAGGTCGAAAAACTTTTTCACCTTAATACCTACGCGTCTGATATTTGCTTCATAGCTTCGTTTTGATGTGCTGATGCGCAAAGTGAATTCGCATTTTTAGCTCACCTGAGCGAAGCTCATGTGAGCTATTGTTACCGCAATGTGTCCGTCGTCGTCCGTCGTCGTCCGTGAACATTTTTAAACGTCTTCTCCTCGGTAACCATTGGGTCTATAGTCACCAAACTTCATGGTCATGGTCCTTAGGTAGGGGGATTACAAAATTGTTAAAATGACGTCATTACGTAATCCAAGATGGCTGCCGTCTAAAAATAGTACAAATTCTTAAAAAATCTTCTTCTCAAGAACCGCCAACCGAATTTCGACAAAACTTGGTAGGAATGATCGATGTACAATGCTCTTTCAAAGTTGTTAAAATGGTGAGCCCGTGGTCAAAAATGGGCGTGGCCCGTGGCGTCAAATTGGGGTCAAATTTTATTTTTGACCGAATATGCTCATGTTATATATCAAATCGAAGGTATCAATGAGGCGATCACTCTGGTACATTTTTTGTCGAAATCGGATTGTTACGTCATCCAAGATGGCCGCCGAAAGGTCAAAAGGTCGTTCTTTTATTAGAGATTTCAAAATTCTTCTTCACATGAACCGCTTGGCCCATGGTAGCCAAACTTAAAAGTTATAGTCCATGGGTGAAGCCTTTTCAGATTTGTTAAAATGGAGGTCATCGCTAATCCAAGATGGCCGCCGTCTAAAAATAGCATAAATTCTTAAAAAAATCTTTTTCTCATGAACCGCTAGCCGGATTTCGACGAAACTTGGTAGGAATGATCGATGTACATTGCTCTTTCAAAGTTGTTAAAATGGTGACCCCGGGGTCAAAAATGGGCGTGGCCCGTGGGGTCAAATTTGAGTCAAATTTTATTTTTGACCGAATATGGTCATGTTATATATCAAATCGAAGGTATCAATGAGGCGATCACTCTGGTACATTTTTTATCAAAATCGGATTGTTATGTCATCCAAGATGGCCGCCGAAATGTCAAAAGGTCATTCTTTTATTAGAGATTTCAAAATTCTTCTTCACATGAACCGCTTGGCCCATGGTAGCCAAACTTAAAAGTTATGGTCCATGGGTGAAGCCTTTTCAGATTTGTTAAAATGGAGGTCGTCGCTAATCCAAGATGGCCACCGTCTAAAAATAGCATAAATTCTTAAAAAATCTTCTTCTCATGAACTGCTAGCCGGATTTCGACGAAACTTGGTAGGAATGATCGATGTACAATGCTCTTTCAAATTTGTTAAAATGGTGACCCCGGGGTCAAAAATGGGCATGGTCCGTGTGGTCAAATTGGGGTCAAATTTTATTTTTGACCGAATATGGTCATGTCTATATCAAATCGAAGGTATCAAAGGCGATCGGTCTGGTACATTATTTTATCGAAATTGGATGGTCATGTCATCCAAGAATGCCGCCTAAAGGTCAAAAGGTCGTTCTTTAGATATTAGAGATTTCAAAATTCTTCTTCACACGAACTGCTTGGCCCATGGTGGCCAAACTTCACATTTATTGTCCATGGGTGAAACCTTTTCAGATTTGTTAAAACGGAGGTCGTCGCTAATCCAAGATGGCCGCCATCTAAAAATAGCACAAATTCTTAAAAAATCTTCTTCTCATGAACTGTCAGCCGGATTTCTACGAAACTTGGTAGGAATGATCGATGTAGAATGTTCTTTCAAAGGTGTTAAAATGGTGACCCCGGGGTCAAAAATGGGCATGGCCCGTGGGGTCAAATCTTATTTTTGCCCGAATATGCTCATGTTATATATCAATTGAAGGTATCAATGAGGCGATTGCTCTGGTGCAATATTTGTCGGAATCGGATGATTATGTCATCCATAATGGCCTCCAAAATGTCCATTTATTCAAGATTTTGAACGTCTTTTTCTCAGGAAAAGTAGTAAGTTAAGTTAAGATAGTAAGTTAAGATCCTTGGGTGAAGCATTTTCAGATTTGGTAAAATGAGAGTCATCGCTTAATCCCAGATGACCGCCATCTAAAAATAGCACAATTTTTTTAAATCACATGAACTCAATGTCACATTCTCCTCTGGTGTTCATGGAGTCAGGTGAGCGAATTAGGGCCATCATGGCCCTCTTGTTTATCCGACCCTCCATCATGGATTACCTCCCCCTTTCGGACTTAGCATTTGGGGAAAGTGGGTATATTGCGATGGCGCGCCATCGACTTTTTCTAGTAATACTTTAATTACTTATTAATTTTAATGGTGTTTTTTCTTGAAATTATTATTTCATTTCTATTCATCTGATTTATGCTGGTACTTTATAAACATAATTAGGAGAATTGTAACCGCTTTACCATACTTGCAATGCATTGGTAACCTTTAACCCTTTCGACACCACAGGCCTGTCATCAGGATCTGCACTTTTGCAAGTAATTTTCACTCCTGGGCGGGCGGCGGACAGAAAAAGTGCCGTTCCTCTGAAACTATACACACGTCTTCTACACATATTGAAGATGTGCACCTTGATGTTTTTATGCAGGAATTATTTTTTTTCACAAAAATATCACCTTTTTAACTTAGCCATTTTTTCTACATTTTTGTATACAATTCTATATAGGGTACAGAGTTTGTGTACACAACTCCTCTGAAACTGTTCAGTCAATCGATCTGAAACTATACACACGTCTTCTACACGTACGTCCTCTACACATATTGAAGATGTGCACCTTGGTGTTTTTATGTCGAAAAAATAACAAAAAATATCACCTTTTAACTTAGCCATTTTTTCTATATTTTTGTATACAATTAATTCTATATAGGGTACAGAGTTTGTGTACACAACTCCTCTGAAACTGTTCAGTCAATCGATCTGAAACTATACACACGTCTTCTACACGTACGTCCTCTACACATATTGAAGATGTGCACCTTGGTGTTTTTATGTCGAAAAAATAACAAAAAATATCACCTTTTAACTTAGCCATTTTTTCTATATTTTTGTATACAATTAATTCTATATAGGGTACAGAGTTTGTGTACACTCCTGAAATGTTCAGTCAATCGATCTGAAACTATACACACGTCTTCTACACGTACGTCCTCTACACATATTGAAGATGTGCACCTTGGTGTTTTTATGTCGAAAAAATAACAAAAAATATCACCTTTTAACTTAGCCATTTTTTCTATATTTTGTATACAATTAATTCTATATAGGGTACAGAGTTTGTGTACACAACTCCTCTGAAACTGTTCAGTCAATCGATCTGAAACTATACACACGTCTTCTACACGTACGTCCTCTACACATATTGAAGATGTGCACCTTGGTGTTTTTATGTCGAAAAAATAACAAAAAATATCACCTTTTAACTTAGCCATTTTTTCTATATTTTTGTATACAATTAATTCTATATAGGGTACAGAGTTTGTGTACACAACTCCTCTGAAACTGTTCAGTCAATCGATCTGAAACTATACACACGTCTTCTACACGTACGTCCTCTACACATATTGAAGATGTGCACCTTGGTGTTTTTATGTCGAAAAAATAACAAAAAATATCACCTTTTAACTTAGCCATTTTTTCTATGATCTTATTACAATCCGAATGTTCTCAATACAAACGTACGTCTCCTACACCATATTGAAGATTTGTGCACCTTGAAAGTTTTTGTATGTCGAAACTAACTATATCACCTTTTAATTACTTAGCCATTTTTTTCTATATTTTTGTATCCAATATACAATTATATAGGGTACAGGAGTTTGGTCATTTTTATATTTTTGTATACAATTAATTCTATATAGGGTACAGAGTTTGTCATTATTGTATACAATTCTATATAGGGTACAGAGTTTGTCATTATTGTATACAATTCTATATAGGGTACAGAGTTTGTGTACACAACTCCTCTGAAACACTTCCATCATTCGATCTGAAACTATACACACGTCTTCTACACATATTGTAGATGTGCACCTTGGTGAAACTATACACACGTCTTCTACACATATTGTAGATGTGCACCTTGGTGAAACTATACACACGTCTTTATATTGTAGATGTGCACCTTGGTGAAACTATACACACGTCTTCTACACATATTGTAGATGTGCACCTTGGTGAAACTATACACACGTCTTCTACAATATCTTCTACACATATTGTAGATGTGCACCTTGGTGAAACTATACACACGTCTTCTACACATATTGTAGATGTGCACCTTGGTGAAACTATACACACGTCTTCTACACATATTGTAGATGTGCACCTTGGTGAAACTATACACACGTCTTCTACACATATTGTAGATGTGCACCTTGGTGAAACTATACACACGTCTTCTACACATATTGTAGATGTGCACCTTGGTGAAACTATACACACGTCTTCTACACATGTGAGGCAACCTGGTGAAACTACACTCTTCTACACTATTGTAGATGAGCACCTTGGTGATAACTATACACACGTCTTTCTACACATATGTAGATGTCACACCTTGGTTGTAAACTATACACACGTCTTCTACACAAATTGAGAATTTGCACCTTGTGCTTACAAACACCCGTTCTTCTACAACATAATTTGTAGATGGGGCACCTTGGTGGAAACTATACACACGTTCTTCTACACATTATTGTATGGAACACCTTAAACAAAACACAGTCTTCTAACCATATTGATTGTGCACCTTGGTGAAACTATCACTTCCTTCTACACAAATTAAAGTTGGCACCTTGGTGAAACTATACACAAACGTCTTCTACCAATAATGTAGATGTGCACCTTGGTGAAAACCCAATACAAAACTCTTCTAACACATATTGTAGATGTCACCTTGGTGAAACTATAACCACGCTTCTTACACAAAATTGTAGATGGCAACCTTGGTGAACTATACACAACGGCTTCTACACATATTGTGAAGTGCCACCTTGGGTGAAAACCTATACCAACGTCCTACACATATTTGTAAGATGTGCACCTTGGTGAAACATACAACACCTTCTTCAACCCATATTGTAGAGTGCACCTTGGTGTGACTACACCAAATCTTCTCACAAATATTAGATGTGCAAACCTGTGACTTCTAACATTATTGTAGTGTGCACCCTTGGTGAAACTATTTACACTGTGACTTACTACACACTTCTACAACGTCTTCTTACACATATTGTAGAGTCACCTTGGTGCACTGTGACACCTTGGTGACTATACACACGTCTTCTACACATATTGTAGATTGTGCAGCCTTGTGTGACAAAATACACACGTCTTCTACAATTTCTTCTACACATATTGTAGATGTGCACCTTGGTGAAACTATACACAGTCTTCTACACTATTGTAGATGTGCACCTTGGTAAAAATTTACACAGTACACATATTGTGAGTGCTTGCTGAAAAACTATACACGTCTACACATATTGTAGCTGTGCACCTTGCTGAAATATACACAGTACATATTGTGATGTGCACCTTGGTGAAAAACTTACAGTCTTTCAACATATTGTCGATGTGCACCTTGGAAATATACACACGTCTTCTACACATATTGTAGATGTGCACCTTGGTGTTTTTATGCCGAAATATTTTTTTTTAACTGCCATTTGTTCTAAATTTTTCTATCCAATTCTATATAAGTTCTACTATACATATCTCTACCTAAATTAGTATACCTGTTTTACACAACAAGAGGAAGAAATAATGCTATAGATTTTCAAATTCTCATTAATGTTTCTTACCTTGGTAACAGCTTCACATTTCTGCATCTTCGACGGGCGTATTTTGTGACTTACGGCACTCTTGTTATAAATGGACTAGTCTGAAAATAATTTTGTGACGATTAGATTGGTCCGGAAATTAACATGTCAAAAGCCATTCCAGTTATTTAGGGGTGAAAGGGTTTATATGACGGACTACGAAAGACTGTAAAGGGCTACACTACTAAATACTTGCAAATTGATTTTCTGTATTGCAACATTTATAATCCAAAGAAATGACATGCTGAATGGGCCAGTCCCATCAAAACATAAAACTGACCGCCAAATAATTAATGAGAAGATCAGCCTATCTCTTGTACTTCAAATAGAACACGGACTAAAATTAGCATAGAGAGACATAATGCTTGCCCACTACTGTTGTATAGATTACGAGATTGAAGTAGAGCCTATGCCTTTATTTTTGAATGCGCTTTTGATTTTATATTCATGTTTCATTTGTTTGCCGAGACTGTGATTAATGTCAGTTCTGTGAAGTTGTCAATTTGGAGGGTGTATCAACCTCGGTGTTTTCCGAGGATACACTGTTTTTGTCGAGCCCACTTGCGGAAAGCGAGACATAGTGATCACAATGACGTCCGGCTGTCCGTGCATCCGTCCGTCCGTCCGAAATCTGCGATAATGTTTTTAAATACCTTATATCTCTGCAGTCTTAAGTCACAATGGCGGTCATCGTTAATCCAAGATGGCGGCTGTCTAAAAATAGCACAAAATTTTAAAAAATCTTCTTCTCACGAACCACCAGACCGATTTCTACGAAACTTGGCAGAAATGATCGATGTACAATGCTTTTTCAAATTTGTTAAAATGGTGATCCCTGGGTAAAAAATTGGGTAAAATTTCATTTTTAACGGAATATGGTCTTATAATATATCAAATCAAAGGTATTGATGAGGCGATCGCTGTGGTGCTGTTTTCATCGAATCGGATGATTACATCATCCAAGATGGCCGCTGAAAGGTCAAAAGGTTGTTCTTTTATTAGAGATTTCAAATGTCTTCTTCATACAAACCACTTGGCCAGTGGTGGCCAAACTTCGCAGTTATGGTTCATTGGTAAAGCCTTTTCAGTTTTGTTAAAATGACGGTCGTCGTTAATCCAAGATGGCCGCCATCTAAAAATAGCATAAATTCTTAAAAAATCTTCTCACGAACCACCAGACCGATTTCGACGAAACTTGACAGGAATGATCGATGTACAATGCTTTTTCAAAGCTGTTAAAATGGTTACCTCTGGGTCAAAAATGGGCATGGCCCGGGGGTCAAATAGGGGTCATCTTTTTTTACGGAATATGGTTATATAATACATAAAATCTAAGGACTGTTGTAGTCTCCAATGTTGTGCAAGATATATCTGTACATATCGCGAGACAACTCCTACCCTGGTGACTTCTCAAGTTTGTCGCATTGACATTTTGTACCTGTCATGGGCTTATTTTGATGTATATGTAGTGACAACTTTACGTACCAGTATTTGCTTGATTTTTGTGACATTGCAAAGGTCAGCTATATAGGGCCATCATGACCCTCTTGTTTTATAATTTTATGCAATGCAGCAGGTTAAATGTAGGATCGAACCTGTTGGCCCGGCCTTAAATGACCGTAGCTGTTGATAGGCCGTTAAACACCAACAAGTAAAATCATATATTTTCTGATTTCTTTCACTTAACTGCTAATCTCAAGGTCACGGTCACATGCTTAGCTCAAAGCTGTAATGCTCGGGTTAATTTCTTATAATATTTCTGTTTGTTTCCTTTCACAACATGTACTTTTATGGAGAAATAAACAAAATAATATAATTGTTTTCTGTAAAAATATTGTATCCTTAGACTTTAATTTGATAATGGCATTTCTTGTTACCATGTGTTACATAGTGCCTCGAATGGTGTATATTGTGACTTTGACGCTAGTTAAACTGTACACTTGTAACTGGGATGACCTTTTACAACATTATTTGTCAATCTGAGGACAAATACAACCACACTTATCTAGCTGTGACTGGAGAAATAGGGCTTATGTGTAGCTTATGATCAAATAGCACTCTCCTGTAGCCTGATAACGATATTGATTGCTTGTTAGAACCATGATGGTTTTCATTGATGGAATGGCAAACAGTGCAGATCCTGATCAGACTGTGCGTTACATAATGCAAAGGCTGATCTGGATCTACGCTGATTGTAAAACCCACGAGCCCCAAGTCTCAAGTCACATCTACATATACAGCTATATGGTTTCATGAATATACTTAAAAATTTCACATTAATGTTGCTAATGACAACGATTAAGATTCTGCATGCATCAGCACCGAATTAAACAACACTTATTTTGTCTATAATAAAGCTTATTACCATAACTCAAATGTTTCCGTTTTGTTGGTTGAAACTTTATTGGATATACCATCATCAAATACCCATCAGTATGGTCAAGTGGATTTGAATAAAATACTGTTTAGGGAATTAAAGGTCCATAAAACTTGATCCCAGCAACGGAGCAACAATGAGAACATTAGCATAATTGTTGCACCCAATGCAAATACCAGGGTAATTCATGTCTCATGACTGCAACAAGGTATCACCAAGGGTGCATAAACCAGGATAAACCGCTATTCAGTCACATATGAGACACGCCAAGTGATTTTGTACCTTCGGACATCGGCATAATTTCATGAAATACATTTACAAAATTTACAATATTTTCGTAAATGGCATCAAAAGTTGACAAACTGTCAGAGTACATGCGAGAAGGCTGGTGACCCTGCTGGTCCCGGCCTGCGCACGCGTTACAATTACTGAATTAGAGAGACTGAGTCCACTTAAATTGGTTGAAAAGATGACGAGTGTCCTACCTTCTAGATATTTAATATCAAAGTAAACTTTGGTATGATTTAAAGAGGCTTTTCTCGTTCATACCACAGATTGCCTGTGGTAGTAGCCAACCTGTACGTGTGTTTGTCTGTCCAGCCAGATGTGCAGTAACGTTTATGGCTGCCTGTTATCTCTGTTACTGTAAGTCGGAACTTCTTCATAATTCACATTTGTATTCTCCTGCTGTCCCAACCCATGACTGCCACACCCGCTAATCCCAAGGTCAAGGTGACAGACATAGTATGTTCACTAAGCTTATCATAAAGGTAAATTCTTCATAATATTCTGTTTTATTTCATCCTTTAACAGGATGGGTTGTTGCCTAGGGATAGAACACCTGACTTCCAATCCGGGGGTTGTGGGTTCAAACCTCGCATTGGGCATCAATGCTTTCATAGTATGCACCCCCTTAACCCTTTCATCCCTAAGCAACTGGAATGGAACTGGATATGTTAATTTTGCAACCAATCCAACCGGCACAAAATGATTTTCAGACTAGTCCATTTATGAAAAGGGCTTGTTTTTATTCTCAAAAATATGAAATTACTTGCAAAAAGTGTAGATCCTGATGAGACGGCTCTACGCGTTCTGCCAATGCCACTATACAGGCCTGTGGTGTTGAAAGAGTTAATCTGCCGAGGTTTGTCGTGGATGTGTAAACATTTTTTTTTAGCAATTTCGGCCCTTTGCCGCCTGAATATGACCTTGCTGTTGAATGGACCTAAACCCAAATGAACTGACGTAAGCCCCAATCTTCAATGCAGGTGATTTCTCGTCTGTATATGACTGTTGTTGACGGATATAAAACAACCAATCAATCAATCAATTTGAATCTGGTTATACCCCTTTATAAGAGTAATATGATTATTCCTAATCCTATTACTTTTAGGGGAAGGGCCCAAGTGACTGGTGTGTGTGGTATGGACTGGCACCAGGGCTGAATATATATTTTTTCTGGTGTCAATATTCTGTTCTGATTTTGGAAATTCCCACCAAATGCAGCAGGTTAAATGCAGGATCGAACCTGTTGGCCAGCCTTAAATGGCCTTAGCTGTTGATAGACCATTAAACACCAATAAATTAAATCCAATCACGAGTCTTGAAGTTTGTGACTTCCCACATTGTACTGACCGATGTTACACCACTGTCGCGTCCATTCAGCGAGCCGCTGGACAGGATGTGTAAAATTGACTGGGGTTCGCGTCGGGTGAACATGCACAATAACTTTCCCACGCAGTCTTAGGCAATAATGACCAAACCAGGTGTAATAGGGTCCGGTTTCCGCGTAACGTCCAGCCCCTTTGTGCTTTCACGTCACCCTTAATAAAGTGAGTAGCGCGGTGAGATACAGGTATTGCTATCCAACCCCTATAGAGCAAACACAAGAGATGAATGGAACTGGGGATTTACTACTTTGGGGCTTAACCCTTTCATGTTGAAGACTCACCATGGAAACTTGTAACTATTTTTTCTTAATCGAGACGGTTCAAATGAGTGGTCACAACATATACTCTGGATCAGAAACGAGAAAAATTGTTTGAATACAAAAATAGCCATAAAGGGGGTTTTCACAAGTATAGGGTACAAGCAAGGAAAATCAGTAATGCACATATTATATAGCAGATCTATGTCCATAGATCAGGCTTGATCTGCAGTGTCTATTTTACTTTACACTGAATGGATCGTCGTCATTGTCTTGTACGTTGTATTTCACAGAAACTACCCTGACAGGCATGGATGCTGAACGCGTATACTGCCATCGAAAATGTCGACTTTTCCCGTGTGCTTGCCGTTTTGTGTCAGCGATCCAACTTAATCAACAGGACGCAAGATGAAACTCCGAGGTAATGCCCTTGTCTATTGTCACTGCTCGTCACCTAGATTAAACTTGTCTCAAGGTGAGACTTCAATGTAATGTCCAGTTCTATTGTCGTCTCGCGTCATTTGTTAATGCCCATTCACAGCAAATCGACAATATTCATGTTCCGTAAATCCAGCCTTAGATCAGTGTCTGTCATATGATGTCTTAGATACTCAATATGCTGCTGTTTACTTCATACACTGCAACTCTTCTAAATCACTCCGGTCTATATGACTCTAGCTGTTGATGGGACGTTAAACCTATTCACTTTCACTTTCTAAATCGCACCATTTTATTTAATCAATATCCAAGACCTACAGAAAATATGTTCATGAATCGTGATTTAGTTGACACTGTAATACATTTAGCACATTTATCTAGCATTTCTTTATTTGAAAATGCATAGGAACACATTTTAACCCTTACACCGCTATCTTAATTTTTTGTCGTCTGCTGTTTATTTTCTATTTTCGATTTTTATCATCAAAAACATGCTTTGACAGCACTTTAGAATAATTTACAACATGCTTCGACAGCACTTTATAATAATTTCCATTGGAAATGATTCTGAAGTGCTGTCAAACCATGTTTTTATTGAGAAATAATGCAAGATATAAAAGCAACAGCTGGCGACAAATGTTGTGTGTAGCGGTCTAACGGTTAAAGCTTTGAAAATAATCAATTAAAAATTGGAAATACTCAATTGATTTCAACAGATACCGTATATGCATAACTGTACCTTATGTCTCCAATTCCTTATTGGGAGCTCTGTACATCTATTTCATGCTGAGGATATGCTATTTTGTTTTGGACAATCTTAAATATTTTATTTAAATGTGCCTTAAAGTATATGTTGCGACCACCATTTGAACCGTCTCATTGAGACGGTTCAAATGAGTGGTCACAACATCCACTTTCATTGAGAAATAACAAAAATAAAAATATATATTATTTTTATAAAAAAATCCCGGTAAAGGTGTATTTCAAATGTAATTTGTTAAGCGAGCTAATGGATACTGTGATGGCTGTATGCAACACTGCCCGTATTATCTGCATAATTACTGCGTAGGATATCCGGCTATCGCATGGTATGGTGCGAACATTCGGGGTAACGTAAGGACAACTGCCCTTTACTTGAAGGAACTGGCCTTTACTTGAAGGCCAAGTTATGCAGCCCTAAATTCATCATGCAATTTAAAGGACATCCATTTATTAATTTGTTAAAATTAATTTATATAGTACCATGATGTGTGCCAATTCATTCTTAATTGTTTTTCAAAAATCCCTTTTTTAATGTAATAAGTTAAGGTAAATGACTTATTTGCACAAATAAATGATTTGTGGTGGAACGCGGCTGGCTAGAAGGGGTGTTGGGAGGCCAGATATAGTGTCCTATTTTTGTTTTCACTGTGCTGGAAGGGCTGGTTATGTTGCTTTTGAAATTGAAACTGTTCCATACCTGACCTTGGCTTTGGCGAAAAAAACAGCAAAGTTAAATATAGCTGTCACTGAAGAAATGGGGCTTATGGGTTTTGCGACCAGTGAAGATCCTGATCAGCCTTGTTTACTTCATACACTGCAAATGTTCTAAATCACACCATTTTATTTAATCAAATTCCAAGACACAGAAAATATGTTCATGAATCATGATTTAGTTGACACTGATGTCAGTCTTGTAATACATTTAGCACATTTACCTAGCATTTCCTCGTTTGAAAATGCATAGGAAACACATTTTAATGCTTTAAAAATAATAGATTAAAAATTGGAAAAATACTAAATAGGTATGCATAACTGTACCTTTTGTCCAATTCCTTATTGGGAGCTCTGTACATCTATTACCCTATTTCATGCTGAGGATATGCTGTTTTGTTTTGGACAATCTTAAATATTTCTTTTAAATGTGCTTTGAAGTATATGTCGCGACCACCATTTGAACCGTCTTGTTGAGATGGTTCAAATGAATGGTCACAACATACACTTTCATGGAGAAATAACAAAAATAAAAATAAATTATTTTTATAAAAAAAATCGGTAAAGGTGTATTTCAAATGTAATTTGTTAAGCGGGCTAATGGATACTGTGATGGCTGTATGCAACACTGCCCGTATTACTGCGTACGATATCCGGCTATCGCATGGTATTGCGCGAACATTCGGGGTAACGTAAGGACAACTGGCCTTTACTTGAAGGGTCAAGTTATGTTGCTTTTGAAATTGAAACTGTTCTGTACTTTACCTTGGCTTTGGCAGAAAAAACAGCACAATTAAATGTAGTTGTGACTGAAGAAATAGGGCTTATGGGTTTTGCAACCAGTGTAGATCCAGATCAGCCTGTGCATCCGCACAGTCTGATCAGGATCTGCACTGTTCAGCATTCCATCAATGATACAGCCTTCCTGCTTCTAACAAGCAAATATATTGTTATCAGGCTACAGGAGTGTGCTATTTGATCAGGAGTTAATGGGTCACAACTCCCATAAGACACTTTTCTCCAGTCACAGCCACAAATGACAATGAAACTATCGGTTTGGAGGGATGGTATACATGTTGGTGCTGCCTTTGTGTTTGCTGTCTGTCTGTTTTTATGCCACCGGGTTTCGAAGAAACGGGTGGCATATAGTGTTTGGACCGTCCGTCTGTCCGGGCAGACATTCGGGTACTTATGTGGCTAGCCCCACAGGGTTATGGACTTGTTAAAGGATAGGGTTGGTTACAATTAGCCACCTAAAACATCGTTTTATGTGGCTAAAAATGGTTTTATGTGGCTAATATTTAACATGCGATAAGCCACATAGTTACCTGAAAGTAAAGACGTCCGTCTGTCCGTCCGTCCGGGCACACATTAGGGTACTTATGTGGCTAGCCCCACAGGGTTATGGACTTGTTAAAGGATAGGGTTGGTTACAATTAGCCACCTAAAAAATCGTTTTATGTGGCTAAAAATCGTTTTATGTGGCTAATATTTAACATGTGATAAGCCACATAAGTACCCTAATGTAAGAACGTCCGTCTGTCCGTCCGTTCATCACACTTTTCGGTTAACCAAAGTTTCTCAAATATGCTGCAGGTGGCATCCGCGTTCGACAGACGCATTTCTTGTTCATATTGATTTCTTACAATTGTAATCCCTGTAGGCATTTTAATTTTTATGACCCCTTATGGCCCCGTCACACCATGGCGACTAGGCCAGCGCATGCCTAGCGTTTTCCATTTTTTTTTAGAAACGTTGGTAAATGTTCATGGTCGTTTTCCTATCGTTAGGCATGCGTTTGTAACGTTACGCAGTTGTCGGCGAACGCAGAGACATGCTGGGGCCGGAATTCTTTTTTGAACATGCACAACACTTTTTTCTCGGTCCAATGTTTGAACGGAAACGTTGTGAAACGTTCACAGAACGTTATACAAACGTTATGAAAGTTGGGCTATCGTTCCTCATGCGTTTGCAAGCGTGTCAATGGCGCATTACCAGCGTTCAAAGAACGTCTTTAAAACGATTGTATAGTGTATTGGTGGCAATCATAAACGTCTGTGGACGTCCACAAAACGAACTCAGCGAAGCCATAGCATTAGCAAACCGTTCTCAGAACGTGCAGGTACAGTTGGGCTAGCATAGGCGTAATGTCAATGCTCCTGGGTATATAAAAAAGGATGATCTGCTCAGTTATTCGTGTGCCAGTCTCGGTGGTGTGCAGATCGACCATGGAGGATGCAGAGAGGCTTCGTCGGATCTACCTGCTTGCCATAGCCCAGTATGATGTCGACGTGTTCCAGCTGAACATTGCCCAGCACGTCCGGGGTCGTCGGAGATGGAGAAGAGGACAACGTAAACGACAATTCTGGACGAGAGCCTGGATCCTGAGGCAGAGGCAGTTCAGCCTGTATGACCAGCTTATGGTCGAGCTACAGCGGGAGGACCCATAGTGCTTCAGTAACTTCATGCGTATGCCGCCTGAGATGTTTGATGAGATCCTCGAGCGGGTCAGAGGCAGGATCATCAAGCAGTACACGTGGTTCAGAGAGCCCCTCGAGCCTGGGTTGAAGCTGGCCGTCACCCTCCGTCATCGGATGAAGTCTTCTTAGGAGACTGCTTCTTCCCTCTACCGCGACCACGACCTCTGCCAGCTATCATGAAAATACCGCAGATGAAGAAACACTGATGATTTCGATGTAATAATGCCGATATGAATAGGTGGTGCTACGAGTAGTTGACTGCAGAGATGATCAATGTGACGTTTGCCAACATTCTTTTATACCCTGTGGAATGACGTCATGAGATAGCCAACAAAACGTCAGGCGATCGTTACTCAGTCATTTTGCACACTCATAAATCGCTAGGCAAACGTTAGTCAAACGCTGGGAAACACTCACAGATTTAAAACAGGCGTCAATGGAACGTTACTCAAATGCTCCTCAACGTTACTAAATGTTTCCCATGCGTTATCGTTGGGGACACGCCCATTGTCATGTCTATGTTCAGAGATTTGAAATTTGAACGTGTTGGAATTTGCCAAAAATGTTGATGAAATTTTCAAAACGCTGGGCATGCGCTGGCCTAGTCGTCATAGTGTGATGGCACCATAAGCGATTGAAAGGGGGCATATTGCATTGCTCTTGAGGTTCCGTCTGTCCGTCCGTCCGTCTGTCTGTGTAGATTTGCGTTGAAAAGTCTAAAAGTTTGTAAGAGTTTCTCCAGAATCGAGTCCAGTATGCCACGAGGCATATCCATGTTTTACAAACATACTGCCTTTAATGTAGTTAACATGTTCTATAATATTTATATTATATTATATGGGCTTACATTTTATTACGTCGTATTTCAGCCACTTGTAAAAAATCTGGGATTTGTAAAAAAATGAAAAATATATACAAAAACTGTGATATTTTTCATGAATGACATCAAAAGTCGATAAAATTATCCGAACAAATTGAGCATTTGTTCCAGATTTACCCTGAACAATTGTTCAACTTTAGATGTCATTTACAACAAATATTGTAAATATTGTAATTTGTTATCAACATCATATTAGGTATAGATCACATGGCTTGTCTCATATAGATGCTGGCAGTAAGGCAACCATGCTGTGTCTATCTCAGATTCAAGTACTCCAACTTCCTCCATCCTCATAGAATTGCTTGACTTTCAAGAAGTAAGTGATCTACCATGAGCAAAGGGAGCCACCGTTTGAACTGTCTCGTCAAGGCAGTTAGGGTTGGATTGTGGCCTAGGGGATAGAACACCTGACTTCCAATCTAGAGGTTGTGGGTTCAAACCTTGCCTTAGGCTTCAAAAATACTTTCATAGTATTTCCATCCCACTGGTCTGTCGGATGAGACAACTGTGGTCCCATTTCTTTTTTGCTGAGACGTTAAACCCATTCACTTTCACTCATCAAGGCAGTTCAAACGAGTGGTCACAACATATACTTTCATTCAGAAATAAGAAAAATTGGATAATATTTCAGAATTTACAGACACCAAAACAAGTATTCCAGTTGTAATGTTTGCATGGACAAATGTGAAACAAGATAAAAAATTAAAAGGAAAACAAAAACGACTTTTAAGATTTTATACGCCCCAAATAATTTCAGAATATAATAGCTTCAATGGATTAGTAACAAAAAATAAAATCCAATAAATACATGGAATGCTGTCGTGCGTATAGACATAATGTACTAGGATGTCCCGTGATAAATTGATGTCAATAAAATGCTTAATTCAAATTAAAAAAGTAAAAAAGAATAAAAAGTATTAAAGATTAAAAACTGTTTAAAGTCTTCAAATTAAAAACTTTTGAAAATTACAAGACGAAGCGCAAATATTTTTCAAGGTGATTTGTCAAAGGGGCATTTACAACCGTTCCTTCATTACTTTCCCCGTAATTGTACGTCAGAAAGTCAACTTCATTGACCGCGGTCAGTAAAATAGCATGTACACTATGATTAAACATTTTATCCGTGATCTTGCAAAACCCTGTTTAATCACCATGCGACCAGCGTAGACCATGATCAGACTGCGCAAAGGCGCAGTCTGATCAGGGTCTACACTGTTCGCAGTACCACCAACCCATCAATTAGTGGACAATGTAGAGTAAATGCTTGTTTGAGAGTGGAAGGGACATGATCAGGATATACACGGGCGAGAAATACAATAAATAAACCCAGGTTTGAGATTGGCGCCCGTTTAAGGCATATTATTATAGCTGTCCGCGATGTCCTCATAGTGCCGCCCCTGTGTGATTGTGGGCTCTGTGTCCATTATGAATACGCGGCCGGTTTTTCCCGCACTGCTACAGTACAGGGACCTAGCTGATTCACTAAATGTCGTACAGTGGAACCTCTCCAAACCGGACACCATGGGAGGTCCCCAGGGTTTCCGGTTTGGAGATGTTCCACTGTAAATCAGACATGTGAGCACTTCATGACACATTAGTGTTTTGCAATCATGAAAAGTCATTGTAATCAGAGATACATAACAGCGAAACACATCTAAGGTAAACATCCATATTATCCCCGAGTATCCGGTTTAGAGGGGTTCCACTGTACAACCATAGACTTACACAGAAGCTAGACTAGAAACTCTCTATTGTAACTTTCAATCCACTAGAAAGAGCCAGTGTGCACTCGTGTTCAAATTTAGCTGCTCATTGGGTTATAACGTTAAGTTATATAACAACCATGACCATTCAAATGGTGGTTATGTCTATAATCCTATTACTTTTAGGGAAAGGGGCCAAGTGACATTGGTGTGGTATGGACCTGGTACCAGGTCAGGTTATTCTAATTTCAGGGCTGAATATGCATATTTTTTTTATGTAAATATTCCGTTCTGATTCTGGGATTTCCCCCCCAAAGAACCCGGCCTTAAATGACCTTAGCTGTTGATAGGCCGTTAAACACCAATAAATCACATGGTGGTTACAGCAATATACTTCTGAGTATCATGATGAACTATGAGCATGTACTCAACTGTTGTGCCTAGGTTTCTTACCCTTGGACAAATTTCAGGACTTGGGGCCCTTTTTTGATTGTGTTTGATTGCATGTTACTTAACCCCTAACTCATTTCTTAACCCCTTTCACCCCTAAGTAACTGGAATGAAATTTTGCAACCAATCCAATCGTCACAAAATGATTTTCAGACTAGTCCATATATAAGAAATGGGAAAAAAAATATGAAAATTACTACTTGTAAAAAGTGCAGCTCCTGATGAGACGGCTTGTTTCGAGCTGCATCTGGATCTGCACTGTTTGCAACACCGCTATAGTGGGCTTGCTGGTTCAAAGGCTTACATTTTAAGGTACTGGCATTTCCAGATAGGAAAATGTACCTCTGGCTTACTCTAGAAACAACAATATGCTCTCATTCTCAAAGTCATGTTTGGCTATTTAAGAGTCACTCAAACTGCCTTATTTCAAGTTCAAATTTTGAGACCCTGCTGAATATTCAATTATATGAGCAATTTGCATATTATACATATACATGATGTGGCTGTGAGTGGAGAAATGGGGCTTATGGGATTTGTGACAAGTGTAACTCCTTATCAAATAACACACTCCTGTAGCCTGATAACGATCTATATTGCTTGTTAGAAGCACGACGGGTGTTTCATTGATTGAATTACGAACAGTGCAGATTCAGATCAGATTTTGTGGCTACACAGTCTGATCGACTGGATTTACACTGGTCACAAAACCCATAAGCCCCATTTTTCCAGTCACAGCCACAAACTGTCATCACAGGCCCAGGCCCCTGGTCGCTGTAAGGGTCAGGATCTGCACTGTTTGCCATTTTATCAATGATACATTTGTCATGCTTCTAACACGCAATAAGTGGGTGGGTGGTCGGGAGCACATGAAGGGTAATTTAACGATCGAGGTTCATCCTTACCGGAATGCCGACGTACATTGTTGGGACATTTTTGGCCTTCTGATACTTGAGAGCTAAATACTGTTATGCCCCATTAAAAAGTAATAAGACTACTGATTAGTGCTGATCATATTACTTTTGGGGTTGGAGCTGGTGTGGAATGGACCTGGCACCAGGTCAGGATATTCTAATTTGAAGGCTGAATATATATTTTTCTGTAAATATTGAGTTCTGATTTGGGGAATATCCCTCATTGACAGGTTAAATACGGAATAGTCCAACCCGTTGGCTCGGCCTTAAAGGTCCTTAGCTGTTGTTAGGCTGTTAAACTCAAATAATCAATCAATCAATATCAGGTTACAGGAATGTGCTATTTGGTCAGGAGTTACACTGGTCACAAAACCCATAGCCCCATTTCTCCAGTCACAGCCATATATTATCATCACGGGGCCCAGGTACCTGATGGCTGTAAGGTTCGGCTACCTGGAGTGTTGACGGTCAACCTTGGCCTTGATTGATCACCTGTGTCCGGCGAGGGGACCTGGGGACACACCTATTGTTGTCCGTGCGGCATGTTACGCAGCCAAATATAACTTCAAAGTCCGGCCCAGTCATCTATACGTGAGAAGAAACTCCCATTAACATAGCGGGTTTGCATAGCAAGTGTCTCCGTAAACAGGTACATTGTTGTTGTTTGTTTGATTTTGTTGATGGAATTTTCTGAATATTTATTTTTAACTCACTTCATGCCGGTTAATACCAATTTAACATGTATCAACGATTCAAAACATTTTTTATTTCATTTTCTTTACTTCTTCCTGAAAGTATATGTTGTTACCATTCAATTGAACCGTATCGATGAGACTTCAAAATAAATGGGTATATTATTTTTGTCTCAGGTGTTCATCTCTGTCTGAAAATATTTTAAAATACACATGCGCCTAAAAACGCCTTCCGAATATAATGTTTTAAGACTTTGATGCCGAAATATTGTTTTCGTCATTCGTCTGTCTGTTCGTCCATCTGAGAAGAATATACCGTATTTAAAAAATTGAATATAATGGGTTAAGACTTCGGTACTGAAAGTTCCACATCACCCCAACCCCCTTCTCCATCCATACAAGTGTGTTGTGTCTATATTTCATCAGACATCATCGTTGAACACACTCAATAACCCTCTATCTGTCATGCCTTGGCGACTATAGATAGCATATAAAATGTAACCGCTTGTGGAAAATAACATAAAAATCATACATCAATAATCAATGATCCAGTTTAGTGGTTTATTTGAACTTTATAGTTTGTCTGTAGTTACTAATTTTAAATTCCCATAAATCATTCCTTTTAACCGATTACATTCGAAATGCACTTTTACAGCATGAAACTTTTAAAATATTGTGGTTAGTACACTAGACTTCAATACTGCTGTGCTGTGTGTTCAATCCTCGCTCTTGGCATGAAAGAAATACTGACATAGTATTTCCATCCCACTAGTCTTGTGGATGGGACTCAAAACCAACGCCCCATCTCTATATGATCATCACTGTTACACCGACATTAAACCCATTCACTGTGGGTGGCAGCTGGGAGCATGCGATGGGTAATTTACGATTGGGGTTCATCCTTACCAGAATCCCGACTGGTATTTTGTATGTGACAGTTGAATCTGGTTGTACCTCTTATGTGAGTATTACGATTATTCGTACCGGTAATCCTATTTTAGGGGAAAGGGCCAAGTGACTTTGGTGTGGTATGGATCTAGCATCATGTGGGGTTATTCTAATTTTAGGGCTGAATATATTTGTTCTCGATGTAAATATTCCGTTCTGATTTTGGGATTTTCCCCCCCAATGCAGCTGGTTAAAACGGATCGAAATGTGTTCCCGGCCTTACATGACCTTAGCTCTATGATATTTTTATGCCACCGGGTTTCGTAGAAATGGGTGGCATATAGTGTTTGGACCGTCCGTCTGTCCGTCTGTCTGTCCGGGCACACATTAGGGTACTTATGTGGCTAGCCCCACAGGGTTATGGACTTGTTAAAGGATAGGGTTGGTTACAATTAGCCACCTAAAAAATCGTTTTATGTGGCTAAAAATCGTGGCCACATAAGTACCCTAATGTAAGAACGTCCGTCTGTCCGTCCGTCCGTCCGTCACACTTTTCGGTTAACCACTTTGTCACAGTTTCTCAAATATGCTGCAGGTGGCATCCGCGTTCGACAGACGCATTTCTTGTTATTTTTGTTATTCCTCAATGAATGCATATGTTGTGACCACTCATTTGAACCGTCTCGACATATACTTCTAAGCATATACATGTATAAAGAAAATATTTAGGATTTTCCACAAACAAAATAACGCATCCTCAGCATGAAATGGGTTAAGCTATTTCAGAAAGTATTGAAAATATGACAAAGTCAAGTTTGTAGACCAACCTGCAAATTCATTCACCCTGATTTAAATTATTGGAATTGTCCATAAACTTCTACCGAGTCATCTAATTGTTCTATAACTCGCTTTTATACATTAATCAATCAATTCATCAATCGGGGGCCCGTTTCACTAAACTTTGTACGATAAAATTGTTATTTTTTTCTTAGCACATCTATATGGTTCATTAATGCTACCATTAAATCTGAACAAATCAACAAGAGATTTTCCAAATTCGGCAGCTAATGCGACCATTCTTGTACATTGTAGTTTTGCACTTACAAACTTTTTATTTTAGTGATACAAAGTTTAGTAAAACGGGCCCCAGTGCTGTAACCAGAGCAGAAAAGAACCATTGAGGCGAGCCTATCAAACAATCAAAACAGAGGCAAAAACTGTATAAAATATGTTACAGAATTTTATAAATATATTAGCCCTTTTCTATGCCTCAGTCAGAGGTATGCACTTCCATGTGCTTCAATGTGTCTACGACCTTGTCCATTAATCAATCAATCAGTCAATCAAGCAATAATTCAAGCATTCAATCAAGCAAGAAATCAACCAACTAAACGGCCAACCAACCAACCAACCCGCCAGCCAGCCAGCCAGCCCGCCCACCAGCCAGCCAGCCAGCCAACCAAACAACCAATAAACCAACCAACCAACCAAACATTCAATCAATAAACCAACCAACCAACCAATCAAGTAATCAATCAGTCAATAAATAATTCTTGTCTTGTATCCTTCTAGTAGTTCCGTTGTACAAAGAGTCGTGGAAAATATATTTCACCCCATGTTCGTTTCCTGCTCACTGGAGAACCTGCGAACAACGGTATGTTTTGGGGGGTATAAAACAGTATTTAAAAAAAAAAACGTTCTCAAAGTAAATGTTGTGACTACATATTTGAACCATCTCATCAATGAAATGGTTCAAATGCTGGTCACAACATGTATTTAGTAAATGAAATAAGAAAAAATATATTCAATTTTTTCTCAGTTAAATGGACGGATGATGGGAGGGTATGCGCTACACAACAATTAATCCATCCTTAAGGAGTCATATATTATAAGGTTTGACAATGTCTAGCCGTGGGTAAATGTTTGCCGTAGGCCGCGGTTTCAAACAGTTCCCGAGTGCCACGGCAAACATTTACCCACAGCTGGACATGGTCGAACGTTATTGTTACATTTCCGTATAGTGTAATTTGAGCATATATGCAGTACTTTTGGTACTTTGATAATCTGCTTCATTCAAACAGCTGATTTACAGATACATATTCCGGGGCCGCAGTACACGCCGCATGATGCAGCCGCATTAATTTCAATGCAACTGTTGTGAACTGGTCTGGTGACGTAATTGCGCGTTCTAGTAACATCATGAGACACATGCATTACGTAGGTGTTGTCTTGTCCCCGAAATGAGCATTGTCTACAGCCATGGTCAAACAGCACGCTCTGTACATTTGAACACGGCTGTGAGTGCCATGGTGTTGAACAACGGCAGTCATATAATACTAATTCTTTTATCTTACTGGGATTCACACTTGAAGCCAAGTAATCTGGTGAAGTAACGATTCCTGGCACGAGAGCATGACACTGATACTTTCTATGCTGAATACTCAAATAAACATATTAGATCTAGTACTGTCCATCCATTTTCATCTGCCAGTTTCTTCTTCACTCGGGATGTGTTGCTAGTCTAGTTCTGTAAGCATGGGAATGGATATGTAGCATAGTTCATCAAACTTGCAAAGTATACTTATCTTGCTAAGTACACTTTGAGGGAGAAATTTTCAATTTTAGGATAAATTTTTATTATACTGAATTTATTACATTATCACAGCCATGTGATAATGTAATAAATTCAGTATAATAATTCTGCATACTTGTAATCATCAAATATATGCAGTCGTTAGTTCTATATGAAATAATGCATTTCGGGATTTTTTTTTAATAATTTGATTACTCCCTCAAAGTACACTTTGCTATATAAGTATGCTTTGCAATTTTGGTGAAATAGGCTACAGATGTTATGTGTTCAATCCCAGCCTTCGGCATGAAAACTAATTTTAGTATTTCCATCCAACTATTATAAAGTAGTAAGATTTGTTTGTTTGTTTGTTGGTGTTTAACGGCCTATCAACTGCTAAGGTCATTTAAGACCGAGCCAACGGGTTCGATCCCGTATTCAACCTGCTGCATGAAAATATATATTCAGCCCTGAAATTAGAATAACCTGCCCTGGTTCCAGGTCCATGCCACACCAAAGTCACTTGTCCCCTTCCCCTAAAAGCAATAGGATTACGAATAATCATTTTACTCATATTAGGGTATAACCAGATTCAACTCACACATACTAGAATGCCGAAGAGGTACATGAGGGCCAGACCAGGTCTCCGGTCGCAATTCCGGTAAGGATGAATCCCGATCATTAAAATATCATCATGTTCCTTCCACCTGCCACCCCCAGTAAGATTAGTACTAATCCCATTATTTTGAGGAGTGGTGCTAAATGACTGGTGTGGTGAGGTCCTGGCACCAGATCAGGTTATTCTAATTTAGTGCTGAATATATATATTTTGTGTAAATATTCAGTTCTGATATTTTCCAGGTACAATATTGGATTTGACCACATTAACGCAGCCATACCTGTCGACAGGGCGCTAAACATCATTAAATAAATAAATTTCCATCCAACTGGTCTTTCGGATGACACTTGAAACCGAAGTCTGATCTCTATATGACCTTAGCTGTTGCTGGGATGTTAAACTCTTCCAAAATTCTGCTTCACTAACCATTCCTTGACAGAAATATATTGTAATCTCTGATCTAACGATACTACAAATTGAAGCCCTTGGCGGTTTTGTATTGTTGAAAATGGCACCGGTGTCTGTCTTGGACAAAACTGAATAAAAATCAAATCCATTAAAAGTTTTAGCCACCTGCACAAGCCAATGCCAAAGGGGTTGGTCATTTAAATGTGAAATTGTTAAAAATGAAATCACCATGTGTGGTGACTGAAATTTTTAATTATATCAGATCTAAAAGTCGGCCGTGACTGGAAAATGAGGCTGATGCCTTTTGTGAACACTGTAGACCCAGGTTAGACTGCACAATTGGGGTCTGTACTGTTCACAATTCAGTATTAAACAAAACCTTCGCCATTTTTCTGGAAAACAGTGTAAATGCTTATCTGCAAGTTGCTAAAGAGGATCAAACAGACCATGATCTAGACTAGGCTAGTGGCCACAATGGAATATGGCCCACTCCTTTCAGGCACAATCACAAATTGCGAATGGACTTTCACGATGTAATTTATGCAAAGTTACAGCAACAGTTTTGTGTAAAGGTTTCTTTGTCAATTTCCTTTCATACAGCAATTGGTCCGTGTGAAAAGACAAGAAGGAAATTGACCCAAGATGAACAATGGCATTTTGAATTATTTTAGCTTTTAAAGAAAAGTGATGGAGGTTGAAAGATCATTTGTAAAATAAATCGTGAAAGAACGGATGCATCATTATTATTATTTAAAAATTTCAGATCTTGCGACTTGATTGAATTGCTTCGTTTCCTATAGAGGTGTCATGTATTGGTTTGTGGGCAGTTTGATGAAAATTTGCTTTGGCAATTTGATCTGCGAGAATATGATGATTATCTTGACAAAGTCATGCTTGCGGAATATTCCCCCTGCAATGTGCGGCTAGTGATTGAAAGTTCAGACAAATGTTGTGTGTAAATGTGTATGTTACTAGTTCCTACACATGGTAAGAATATCCACATCCGGTACTGATTTCAGTTTAGTCTTATATTCATGCATCTTAAGCGACATATAACTGTTGTTTTTTTTTTAATCAACTTGCCTGATTTTCTTGCAATGTATAAACAGTGTGACAGTTTCTTCATTAGCGCTGGCGAACATTAAATGGTTATGATTTGTAGTTTTATGAAATTGAAGTAAAACCCATTTATTCTAATGTTGTCTTTGACGACAATTTATGTGTTCTTGGATCATTATGTAATAACTAGTCTGGCTGGCTAATTAAGAATAGACTTTGGGACAACATTATTTCTTGAATTAAGTCATTGCAAATTTAAAGAGACTGTGTCTCGGATGATATCTTGAGATATCTATCCAATATGTGGTTTTTCCTTTCATGCACAGTAAATGACATATCCAGTATATATAAAGGATATTCCATAGGACATTTTGAATAGCGGGAAATAATACACAAGTGTGCGTCGGCTTCCGAGTAAGCAACGAGTCAGCATAGCGAATGAGTTGCTTGCATTGACGCCGACGGACACGAGAGTATTATTTCCGCTATTCAAACATGTACGATGGAATATACCATTTATTACATTTCCACGGCGGATATATTTGCATATTTAGTCTATTTTTATATGCCTGTTTGAAAAAACGGAACGTATTATGTATTCATCTTGTGCGGGCGGCGGGCAGGCAGGCACAGCTTGTCCACGCAATAACTACTTGATGGATTATGACCAAATTCGGTATACATGTTTATCACGGCAAGACGAAGAAGACTTGATTTTCAGCTCACCTGCACGAAGTGCATAAGAGCTTATGGCATACCCCCGGCATCGTCGGCGGCGGCGGCGGCGGCGGCGTCGGCGTCGTCCACAAACTTAACGTTGGGGTAAATGTCTTATAACTTCTGTTTCCTTTCATGGAACACCTTGTTATTCATACATGCATTCCTCAGATGACCCTGTATCATGCTGTAGAAAATACATGACCCACCACCTAGCCCTTATCCCAAGGTCAAGGTCACAAACTTAGCACATTCATAAACTTAATGTTGGGGTAAATGTCTTATAACATCTGTTTCCTTTGATGGAACGCCTTGATATTTCATACATGCATTCCTCAGATGACCCTCTATCATGCTGTAGCAAATCCATGACCCACCACCTAGCCCTTACCCCAAGGCCAAGGTCACAAACTTGGCACATTCATAAACTTAACGTTGGGTAAATGTCTTATAACTTCTGTTTCCTTTCATGGAACACCTTGTTATTTCATACATGCATTCCTCAGATGACCCTGTATCATGCTGTAGCAAATCCATGACCCACCACCTAGCACTTACCCCAAGGTCAAGGTCACAAACTTAGCACATTCGTAAATTTAACGTTGGGGTAAATGTCTTATAACATCTGTTTCCTTTGATGGAACGCCTTGATATTTCATACATGCATTCCTCAGATGACCCTCTATCATGCTGTAGCAAATCCATGACCCACCACCTAGCCCTTACCCCAAGGCCAAGGTCACAAAGTTGGCACATTCATAAACTTAACGTTGGGTAA
Source organism: Conchocele bisecta (assembly GCA_029237695.1). Classification (NCBI taxonomy): domain Eukaryota; kingdom Metazoa; phylum Mollusca; class Bivalvia; order Lucinida; family Thyasiridae; genus Conchocele; species Conchocele bisecta. The sequence continues at coordinate 20,401,865 of CM055266.1, forward strand.
ATGTCTTATAACTTCTGTTTCCTTTAATGGAACACCTTGTTATTTCATACATGCATTCCTCAGATGACCCTCTATCATGCTGTACCAAATCCATGACCCACCACCTAGCCCTTACCCCAAGGTCAAGATCAGAAACTTGGCACATTCATAAACTTAACATTGGGTAAATGTCTTATAACTTCTGTTTCCTTTCATGGAACACCTTGTTATTTCATACATGCATTCCTCAGATGACCCTCTATCATGCTGTAGCAAATACATGACCCACCACCCAGCCCTTACGCCAAGGTCAAGGTCACAAACTTAGCACATTCATAAACTTAACGTTGGGGTAAATGTTTAAGGGAGCGCATTAATATTTCATACATGCATTCATCTTAATATGCTATATCATGCTATATCAAATCCACGACCCACCTCCACCACTGACCTCAATGTCAGGTCCACCGCACACCCCCTTATCCCAAGGTCTCTTGTTAATTTTCGCACTCTGTATCCTTGTCCACGCAATAACTCAAGTTCTACTTGACCGATCATGACCAAATTCGGTATACATGTTTATCACGGCAAGACGAAGAAGCCTATTGATTTTGAAAAACTTCCCATGACTTATCTGCCTTAATTTTCGGACTCCGTATCCTAGTCCACGCAATTAGTCTAGTTCTACTTGACGGATCGTAACCAAATTTGGTTTACATGTTTATCACGTCAAGATGAGTTATCTCCCCTTGTTGACTGGCCTTGCTTCGACGGGCGTATATTGTGACCTTCGGCACTCTTGTTGAAATTATAATCAATGAATTGTGCTGTGCGCATGAATAGTTTTACACAACAACATTTTTCCCGCTTTTTTGCGTCGCGTTGACGTTATGACGTCAAACATGATATGTAAACCTTTTGAAATCCAAATTACGCAGCTGTTTCTATGAACTAGATATATTTCAGCACATGTTTGGAATGTGTTCAATCATATTAACATTGTATATTAGTTTTCAAATAACTTTATCTTGACTGTAATAAAAATATACATGTTGCATGGTAGCTCGTGGTTACCCAGAAAAAACGTGTGCAATTACGGGTGTTCTCTTCACTGTGTATTATTTGTAAGGAGTTGATTACGAGTTTTCTCTCACAGCAAAACCTGTGCATATAACTCGCAAAAGTGTAATAATGCCAATTAACACGTCCGATAATGATAAATAAGTGTTTATTTTTCCAGAAATATATCATATCTAAAAGAGTGGACGAAAAAGATATGTCTCGTTATATTGCAAGCTGGGATGTGGGAGTCCAGGTCTAAGTCATTACAGTCTTAAAATTGCTGTTTATACAGTGAATGATTTCAAAATGGTGTGGACATATAGAAAATACCACGCCACTTTCTTATATCAGAATTATCAGGCAAGTCTAGGAAACATGTAGTAATTATAAGACTCGCTGATGTATTCCTACCGTTGCCAAGCCATGCATGATGTCATTCGTCATTACACTGACGTCATTTGGTGATGTCATGTGACACCGCTTGACCAATGGAACATCAGCAAAAGTAGCAAGATGTTCGTATGTAGTCAAACTTTGCTTATCATTCGGCATGTATTTGGTCAATGCAGAGCCAGTTACCTGATAACTTATACAGTGGGATCTCTCTAAAGTGGACACCCTTGGATGACCCAGAGGTGTTCATTGCAAGACGTGATCATCAGAGACAAATGACAGAAAATCATATAAATATTAACCCTTACACCGCTTAATGTTTTTGTTGTCTGCTGTTTATTTTCTATTTTTCATTTTTATCATCAAAAACATGATTTGACAGCACTTTAGAATCATTCACAACATGCTTTGACAGCACTTCAACTTCAAAATCATTTCCATTCTCAAGTGCTGTCAAACCATATTTTTATTGAGAAATAAGGCAAGATATAAAAGCAACAGCAGGCGACAATTGTTATGTGTAGTAGTCTAAGGGTTAACTCTTACAATGATGAATTAAATTTTGTTGTCTGCTGATTATTTTTATTTAAGGGCCCCTATAGGTTTCGTCCTGTCTGTCTGTTAATTTTACGAAAGTTTTTGTAAGAGTTTCTCAAATCACCTATAATTGTATCCTCCGGACTTCGTCGAGGGATACTATGGATTTGACACCGTTCCGCGTCCGCATCCGCGTCCGCGTCCACCGCAGACATTTCTTGTCCGGAGCATAACTCGAACACCCTTTGGAATAAACTTCACACATGCATAGACAACGACCCGAATGTGTGTCGCGCACAAGAATGACAACTCTTGCATAGCTAATCTTTGAGTTATCTCCCTTTTTTAGCGCGCCTTCCGAAGGAAGCCGTGCTTATGGCATACCCTCGGCGTCGTAGGCGTCCGTCCGTCCGTCCGTCCGTCCGTCTGTCTGTCTGTCTGTCTGTCTGTCTGTCTGTCTTCAAAAATTATAATGGCCTATATTTTCTGTTTCCTTGCTTGGATTTGCTTCATATTTCACACACGCATTGCTTCAAGGGTCCTCTACTGCGCTGTGGCAAATCCACGTCCGTGCTGCCCCTTCTAAGCCCAGGGTCAAGGTCACATACTTTGTGCATCTCGAAACCTTAACACTCAGTCGCTCGTGTAAATAATAGCCTATATTTTCTGTTTCCTTGCTTGGATTTGCTTCATATTTCACATATTGCATTGCTCCAAGGGTCCTCTACTGCGCTGTGGCAAATCCACGTTCAAATGTGCCCTCGGTTCCTTTGCTGCCACCGGGCGTGCTTCGTTGTCCTCTGACAACTCTTGTTGTTTCGCTCACTGATTGAGCATAACTCGACCACCCTTTGTAATATTTTCATGAAACTTCTCACATGCATAGACCACGACCCGAAGGTGTGTCGCGCACAAGAATGACAACTCTTGCGTAGCTAATTTTTTATTTTAGTTATCTCCCTTTTTAGCTCGACTATTCGAAGAATAAGTAGAGCTTATGTTGTCACCCCGGCGTCGGCGTCGGCGTCACCGTCACACCTTGGTTAAGGTTTTTAGTCAAGCTTGTATATGGAATACTACTGGCCCTACACCCACCATACTTGGACAACTTCATCTCCTAGTGATGTACATCAATAACCCCTGATCTATATTTGACCTTGACCTACATTTCCTCTTGAATTACTTAGTTAATTCCCTTGGTTAAGGTTTTTAGTCAACCTTGGTTAAGGTTTTTAGTCAAGCTTGTACATGGAATACTATTGTGCATACAGACACCATACTTGGACAACCTTTTCTCATAGGGATGTACATCAATAACCCCTGGTCTATATTTGACCTTGACCTACATTTCCTCTTCAATTACTTAGTTAATTCCCCTTGGTTAAGGTTTTTAGTCAAGCTTGTATATGGAATACTCCTGGCCCTACACCCACCATACTTGGACAACTTCATCTCCTAGGGATGTACATCAGTAACCCCTGATCTATATTTGACCTTGACCTACATTTCCTCTTGAATTACTTAGTTAATTCCCCTTGGTTAAGGTTTTTAGTCAACCTTGGTTAAGGTTTTTAGTCAAGCTTGTACATGGAATACGAGTGTGCATACAGACACCATACTTGGACAACCTTTTCTCATAGGGATCTACATCAATAACCCCTGATCTATATTTGACCTTGACCTACATTTCCTCTTCAATTACTTAGTTAATTCTCCTTGGTTAAGGTTCTTAGTCAAGCTTGTATATGGAATACTCCTGGCCCTACACCCACCATACTTAGACAACTTCATCTCATAGGGATGTACATCAATAACCCTTGATCTATATTTGACCTTGACCTTCATTTGACCTTGACCTACATTTCCTCTTGAATTACTTTCTTAATTCTCCTTGGTTAAGGTTTTTAGTCAAGCTTGTAGATGCAATACTCCTGGCCCTACACCAACCATACTTGGACAACTTCATCTCCTAGTGATGTACATCAATAATCCCTGACCTATATTTGACCTTGACCTACTTTTATCCTTGGATTACTTTCTTATTTCCCTTGGTTAAGGTTTTTAGTCAAGCTTGCATATGGAATATTCTTGGGCCTACAGCAACCATACTTGGAAAACTTCATCTCCTAATGATGTACATCAATAACCCCTGACCTATATCTGACATTGACCTACATTTAACCTTGAATTACTTACTTAATTTCCTTGGTTAAGGTTTTTTGGGGTTTTTTTAGTCAACCTTGGTTAAGGTTTTTATGCAGGCCGCGGCCACATTGACCTACATTTAACCTTGAATTACTTACTTAATTTCCCTTGGTTAAGGTTTTTACTCAACCTTGGTTAAGGTTTTTATGCAGGCCGCGGCCACCTTGTTTGTCAAGCTATGTGTACATCGACAACTCTCGTAGTCGAGCTATGCTGTTCTCCTACAGCTCTTGTTTGTTTCGCGCACTCTACAAACTGGACAATAATGCATGAAGACCCGTTTTCTCGTGTGCTCCGTACACTTTACCTGTAGAGAGAACAATAGCCTTCTCCAGTTGAACAATAGTGACTGGGAGAACCATTCACCTGTGCATGTGCAAATGTCCAGACTGACCACTAACTGACCACTAACTTATTACAGGTAATTTATACAGGTAAATTATTTATTACATTTCCGTAAACTGTGTTGACAATATTGTGGCAATATGTGGACCTGTGCAGATATGATATGTAGATAAACAGAGGACTATTAAACAAAATTATGGGCTCCAGTAGCGAGCATTATTATTTTTAATTTTTACAAAAAGAAAATCCATTTTTTTTTTTCAAATTCTTTTTCAATTTTTGTCTAGTAGCATAAGGTCGTAAGTGCTATATACAGACTATTATAATATAATAAAACAATTATTGACTAGTGAGCCATAGAATATAATCTGATATTCTATGGCTCACTAGTCAATAATTGTATAATATGTTCGGGCCAGTGAAAATTGCTTTCGGGCCCAGGCTCGAGGTCAAGGTGAGGCATTTGATTCCGCGGAATTTTTGTCTCCCTTTGTTGTTTCATGCACTGATTTCGTGTCCGGAGCATAACTCGAACACCCTTTGGAATATTTTCATTAAACCTCACACATGCATAGACCACGACCCAAAGGTGTGTCGCGCGCAAGAATGACAACTCTTGCATCGTTATTTTTTTTTACTTATCTCCCTTTGTTGTTTCATGCACTGATTTCGTGTCCGGAGCATAACTCGAACACCCTTTGGAATATTTTTTATTAAACTTCACACATGCATAGAAGACGACCCAAAGGCGTGTCGCGCACAATAATGACAACTCTTGCATCGTTAATTTCTTAGTTATCTCCCTTTGTTGTTTCGTGCACTGATTTCGTGTCGGGAGAATAACTCAAACACCCTTTGAAATATTTTCATGAAACTTCACACATGCATAGACCACGACCCTAAAGGTGTGTCGCGCAATAATGACAACTCTTGCATCACTAATTTTTTAGTTATCTCCCTTTGTTTTTCCGCACACTGATTTTGTCTCCGGAGCATAACTCGAACACTTTTTTCAAACTACTTGTGTATCTGGCGAGGGGTATACACATGCACTTGTCGACAAGCGTCCATTTCTAGTTTTTGTTTGCCTTCAGCTAATATCTTCATATTGCACACATGAATCACTTAGTAATGATACATCCTTCCCCATTAATACAATTACCCTCGCTATTGATCGTATGTCCATCCGTCAGTCTGTTTATTATCCCCTCGCCGATAGGCAAGATGGAGATGGGATATAGCATTTGTCCATGTATGTACGTGCGTGCGTATGTACGTTAGTAACACCTTTCATTTCTAGCGCGCCTTCCGAAGGAAGCCGTGCTTATGGCATACCCTCGGCGTCGTAGGCGTCCGTCTGTCCGTCCGTCCGTCCGTCCGTCCGTCCGTCCGCCGTCCGTCCGTCTGTCTTCAAAAATTATAATGGCCTATATTTTCTGTTTCCTTGCTCGGATTTGCTTCATATTTCACACACGCATTGCTCCAAGGGTCCTCTACTGTGCTGTGGCAAATCCACGTCAACGCCGCCCCTTCTAAGCCCAGGGTCGAGGTCGCATACTTTGTGCATCTCGAAACCTTAACGCTCAGTCGCTCGGGTAAATAATGGCCTATATTTTCTGTTTCCTTGCTTGGATTTGCTTCATATATCACACACACATTGCTCCAAGGGTCCTCTACTGCTGTGGCAAATCCACGTTCAAATGTGCCCTCGGTTCCTTTGCTGCCACCGGGCGCGCTTCGTTGTCCTCTGACAACTCTTGTTCAATAACTCGTGAACCGCTTTACCGATTTTTCATAATATTTGGCCACAATGTGTGTCTAGGGATGCTGCTTTGTTTTACATACGACCCACGTCTGACCGCCAAAGGTCAAGGTCACTGAGGACTTGATTATTTTTATTCAGACTGCCAGCGAGGGGATTAGCTTCGTTTAACGATGCCAGTTCTTGTTTTTTGAAAGTTTTTGTAAGTTTCTTAAATCACCTATAGTGGCCCTAAGTGCGTTGACAGACCACATTTTCTAGTTTTCCGTTTTAATCAACAAAAACCTAGTTTGGCAGCACTTTAGAATCATTTCTAGTGGAAATGATTCTTAAGTACTGCCAAATCATGTTTTTATTGCAGTTTCTGCACATTTTCTGTGTGTCTGGTTATGGAGATAGTACTATATTCACCGTTACATTCACATGTGGTTCAATACTGAGTTGTGTCCCTTGGTATGTATCTTCCATGCTTTAGGTTTCTTTATATTGTTGGCAATTTATGAGAATGTTGGAGCTGCTTGCTTCAACATTGGTTTGTTGGCTGGTTGATTGGTAGGTTGGTTTTTATACGACCTTTTAAAAAAAACGTTATGTGTTATGTTTTACCACGGGGCGACCGCGGACAGAAAATCTGCAGTTTGTGTACGCTACTCCTCTAAAACCTTTCAGTCAGTCGATCTGAAACTAAACACACATCTTCTACACATATTGAAAATGTGCTCCTTGTTGTTTTTATGGCAAAATATATTTTTAACAAAAATATCACCTTTTTAATTAGCCATTTTTTCTGCATTTGTGTATGCAATTCTATATAGGGTACAGCTAGAGTTTGTGTACACGACTCATCTAAATCCTTTAAGTCGGTCAGTCTGAAACTATACACATATCTTCTACATGTATTGAAGATGTGCAGCTTGGTGGTGTTTTTATGCCGAACAAATATTTTATAACAAAAATATCACCTCACCTTTTTAACTTTGCTTTCTTATGATTTTAAAGTTGAAACCAGTTATGCCCATTATAAAAGTAGTAAGATTAATACTAATCCTATTACTTTTAGGGAGTGGGGCTAAATAATTCTGGGGTGTTTGGGGACTTGGCATCAGATCAGGTTATTCTAATTTCAAGGCTGTTGTAAATATTAATTTCTGATTTTGGGTCCAATGCTGGTAATTTTATTGATAGTGGCTCGGTCAGCGTGATACTAGATGGCCCAAAGTGTCTTGTTTTCATTAGTGGAATGAACTGGAATAAAAAAACATAGACGGCAATACAGTGTGACCTGGGCCCATGCAATATTTCAAATTGCGCCATTTAAATTATAAGGGGGCCAATGGCACGATGGTGCAGCTCTAGATCTAACACTGTAGCTGCTAACTTGGCTTGTATGTCATGCTCGTATATCTTCCCACAAACCAATGAACACCACATATGTATGACTGTACATGTTACTTGCAAACATGTAATTGGCCTAAATAATAATAACAGTCGGTCTTTAAAAGTTTTCTTTTATAGCATGGTAAATAATGTTATAATTGTTCTTGTTACAGATACATTTCACCCCTAAGTAACTGGTATAGATTGTGATCTATTCATTTTGCAACCAAATCAATCATCAAAACATGCTTTTCAGACTAGTCTATTGATGAAATGGGGGTGTGTTTGTTCATTTAAATATGAAAATTACTTGCAAAATGTGCAGATCCTGATGAGACGGTCTCATCTGGATCTACACTTTTTGCCAATACCACTATACAGGCATTGACCTGCAAATAATACTATAACAGAAATGTGTTTAACTGCCTTCATTTGTTAAATATGCTTATTGTCTATGATTATGAATAGTAATACCCTCCAGAAATATGGTCTTGTATCATTTTCCCTGGGGCGTTGCACCAACGGGCTACGTAGCCCATTCAAGGTTTCTTGAATTTCATGCTTTTCTGAATTGCGTGTCACATGGTTGTTATGTTGATAAATTGAGCCTGTGCGATTGAATCAAAGATGGTGCACAGATCAAATCCTTTTCTTTATTTAACAAGCTTCTTCCATTCGACCTTGACTGTTTGCGTAAGAAGGAATATCCCGATCACGCGTTTCATATTGTAGAAATTGTGATTTTCCAGCTGTCTACTTTCGGTTTCGTAATACCTATATAATACACCTACTACAACACAATTATGGCGAGACATATTGTATAGTATTACAGATAAGGATTAGCTTTATTCAATATATGCATTTATTATTATACCCCCCCCCCCTCCCCCCCAACTCAGGTTTTCCGTCCGTCTGTCCGAGCTTACAAATGGATACATATGTGGATAGGAAAACAATAGATTATGTAATATTATATTGTTCCGTGATTTTATGTGGCTAAAAATGGGTTTATGTGGCTACAGAACAATAGGGATGAACAAAACAAAAGGTTAGGGTTAGTCGTGTAAGTATCCATTTGTAGGAATGTCTGTCCGCACGTCCGTGTGTCCGTCCGTCATTAAACTTAACATCAGAGAAATATTGTTATAACTTCTATTTCCTTCATCTAAAATGCTTAATATTTCGCACATGCATTCCTGTAAGGCTCTACTACCATGCTGTGCCAAATCCACGACCGTCCAACCCCCGCTGATCCCAAGGTCAAGGTCAAATACTTAGTCTCTTTACAAAACTTAACATCAGAGAAATAGTGTTATAACTTCTATTTCTTTCATCTAAAATGTTTAATATTTCACACATGCATTCCTGTAAGGCTCTACTACCATGCTGTGCCAAATCCACAACCGTCCAACCCCCCGCTGATCCCAAGGTCAAGGTCAAATACTTAGTCTCTTTACAAAACTTAATATCAGAGAAATATGTTATAACTTCTATTTCCTTCATCTAAAATGCTTAATACTTCACTCGTGCATTCCTGTAAGGCTCTACTACCATGCTGTGCCAAATCCACGACCATCCCAAGGTCAAGGTCAAATACTTGGTCTCTTTACAAAACTTAACATCAGAGAAATATGTTATAACTTCTATTTCCTTCATTGCAAATTCTTAATATTTCATGCATGCATTCCTCTAAGGCTCTACTATCATGCTGTGACATATCCCCGCTGATCTCAAGATCAAGGTCACATACTTAGACTCTTTACAAAACTTAACATCAGAGAAATCGGTTATAACTTCTATTTCCTTGCTCGGATCTGCTTCACATTTCACACTCGCATTGCTCCAATGGACCTCTACCACCCTGTGAATTTCACGTTCGTGCTGCCCCCACTAAGCCCAGAGTCAAGGTCACAAGCCCACACACTTGGAAAATTTTACATATTTAGGGGTGGGGGGGGGGTATTCCGTAAGCCTCGCTTACTGACCAATCTAGTTAAATATGTTTAGATATACATATACTCTGAATGTAGAGTTCAAGCATTGGTCAATGGCTTTACTCTCAGATATGAACAGAACTTGATGAAACAAAGAAGATTGGGTGGTGGTCGGACGAATGAGACGGCGTAAATTACCAGTATGGGTTCCTTCTTATAGGAATCACGATTTGCCTGGTTTGGCCCTCAGGTACGTTTTTATCTTTGGCTCTTTAATTACCTGGGAGTTGAATTGGGTTATTGCCCATTACAAAAGTAGTAAGATTATTACTGATCCTACTGCTTTTGGGAGGGGCCAAGTGATTCTGGTGTGGCGAGGACCTGGCATCAGATCAGGATTATTCTGATTTCAGGGCTGAATATATAGTTGTGTTATTGTAAATATTCAGTTCTGATTTTGGGATTTTCCCCCCATTTGTACATGTACTTGAACATGTACATGTACTTGTACAGGTAATATATGGGATTTAGTACTAAACCCAGCCTTAAATGACCTTAGCTGTTGATAGGCCGTTAAACCCCAACAAAGAAAGAAAGAAAGAAAAAGAAAGAAAGAAAGAAAGAAAGAAATTGAAAGAAAGAAAGAAACAAGTAAAACATAAATTGCAGATTTGTATTGTATATCTGAACGCAATTGCACCTAAAACTTGCCTGAAAGAAATAAATATAAATGTAAATGCTTGGATTTAACGACGGCACTGGCTCGATGACCTTGCATGTTGTCTCCCAAGAATGGGAGATAGGAAGGAGGTGGATGCAGAGAAAACCGGCCCCAATGGGCCTAGCTCTTATCAGAATAGTCCCCTCTGGTTCTTTAACGTGCCCAGACTCTCCTTCAAATTTGATACACGGGACGCCGTTTAAAGTCCCCATCTGAAAGGATCAGAAATATTAACGCCCGGGAACTGAACCCTGAATCGAACCTGGGTCGCCAGCGTGGTAGTCCGACGATGTTGCCGCTCGGCCACTGTCTGCTCTTGGGGCAGGGTAAATAAATATGTTTTTATGATGAAAAATAATGAAGATAGCAAATGATAGCTTGTCAGCAATGATTTCCTGGTTACTAATTTAACCAATTTCATGCTTAGGATACGTTATATGTCCTCAGAAGTATATGTTGCGACCACGATTTGAAACGTCTCATCGAGACGGTTCAAATGAGTGGTCACAACATATACTTTCATTGAGAAATAACAAAAATATAAATAAATTATTTAAAAAAATCATGTAATGGGTTAATTTATTAGGGCCCCCCGCCCGTATCAATATATTTTGTCATCAGATTTTTTTATTTTCAAAATCTCACAGCCTCCATGTTTGTTTTTAATAAAGTGAAACCTCACTAAAACGGACACTAGCTGGGACATCCCAGACTGTCCAGTTTAGAGATGTTCCACTGTACATTGAGAATACCAGGCTAGTGTCTTTTGATATCAAGTTTATCAGGCAAGGCTAGGGAACTCCGTAATTCTGAGGCTCGCTGAGGAATTTCTACCGTTTCCGAGTCGAGTCTGATAAACTTGATACCAAGACACTAGGAGTGGGTGGCAGGTGGGAGCATGTGATGGGTAATTTAACGATCGAGGTTTATTCTTACAGGAATCCCGACTGGAGACCTGGTTTGGCACTCACATACGTCTTTGGCATTTTGTATGTGACAGTTGAATCTGGTAATACCTATTTTAGGAGAAGGGGCCAAGTGACTTTGGTGTGGTATGAACCTGGCACCAGCTCGGGTTATTCTAATTTCAGTGTTGAATATGTTTTTATACGCCCGGGACGTAGGGCGGGTGGGCGGGCGGGCGGGCGTTCCACACAATAACTAGAGTTCTACTTGACAGATTGTAACCAAATATATATTTTGATTTTGAAAAATTTCCGATGACTTATCTCTCCTTGGCGGCTATTTTTATTTTTCGCACTCTGTATCCTTGTCCCCGCAATAACTCGAGTTCTACATCACCGCTTGTAACCAAATATATACATGTTTATCACGTCAAGATGAAGAACCATATTCGTTTTCAGTGAATTATCTCCCATTATTGACTGGCCTTGCCTCGACGGGCATATATTGTGACCTTCGGCACTCTTTGTTTCTTGATGTAAATCTTCCGTTCTGATTTTGGGATTTTCCCCCCAATGCAGCAGGTTAAAGCGGGATTGAACCCGTTTACCTTGCCGTACATGACCTTAGCTGTTGATAGGTCGTTAAACACCATGTTACGACATCCTACCAATGAAGTGTGTGTTGTTAATTTGCTGTAAACCAGATATTAGTATCAGGTCAAGCCTGGTACGACATTATGTTATCAGTCGGTACGTATTCAGCCAATGCAACATTTGTTACCTCATATAGAAATGTGACAAGGGAGATTCTTCCAAGACGAACGACTACCTACAGTTATCCTGGAGAAGTAAAATAAATGATTGATGCGGAAATGGGTAATTGCGCTTCATAGCTTGATTGGATGATCACTTTGATCATTGTGGCATCCTTACTTTAATTCATATTTCCTATCACCAGTGTATGCATGAGTGAATAACAGGTTGTGAATATGTTATTTATTGGCAATAAATATGTTACAAATGTGTTATTTGTACTAAATACATTGCACTAAATAAATTGTCTCTTAGTATCGGGCATCTCTATGTGTGCGATTCTATCCGATGTGTTAAGGAGTTACGTCATAGAAAGATACATTTGACTTCAATGATAAAATGCTTTATAAGCGTGATGTAATATATGAATATAACATATCTGAATAGTATCTTGTTACTGTATACTATATGCTACATTGAGTTGCCATCTCCGCCATCTTTGTATGTACAAGCCATCTTGCAGTTTCACCACTTCGAGAGTTTGACAAATGCAACAAGTAACATGACAGTAAAACTAATAAAATTTGGTGCAATACATCATAGACAGATATGAGAACAACATGCTATAAATATTATGCCAGCAAACTATACAAATGGTGAGATAGCTGAGCATTTCTCTCATCAATCTCAAAATAAATTTCATTGTGTAAAGTTTTCAGTGTGATGCACAGTTTATTGTTAGTGTACCATACATGTTACACACAGGTAACATCTATTTACTCGCATAGTAGGCAAGAAGACAGCAAATCCATGCGCCGTATAGTATACAGTGACGCGGCAGTTCACATATAGGTTATACATATATCCACATTTAGGAAGCAATTATGTTTGAATCATGATGATCAGGGGTCTGACGGGTCCTAACAATGTTAAGTTTTCGTGTTTGGTAAATTTCTCTGTTACTGTACCACCTAGAACCATCATACTTGCACAACTTCATAACCAACGGGTGCCCACCACATACCACTAATCAACATGTGACGTTTTGCTACGTTTCTAAAACTTAACGCTCGGGTTAATTTGTTGTAACTTCACTTTCCCTAAATGGAATGCTTTAATATTCCATACATGCATTTGAAACAACATCCCGCATCATTCTACAGAAACCCCATGGTGCCTGTAACCCCAAAGGTAGAGGTCACGGGCTTAACAAATTCCGGGTTTGGAAAACTTAACACTTTGTTTAATTGTATCCCCCGGACTCTGTCGGGGGATACTATGGATTTGACAGCGGGCCGCGGGCCGCGTCCGCGTCCGCCGCAGACACTTCTTGTCCGGAGCATAACTCCAACACCCTTTTGAATATTTTCATGAAACTTCACACATGCATAGACCACGACCCGAAGGTGTGTCGCGCACAAGAATGACAACTCTTGCATAGCTAATTTTTTAATTATCTCCCTTTTTTGTTTCGCGCACTGATTGACCATAACTCGACCACCCTTTGGAATATTTTTATGAAACTTCACACATTCAATTAGACCACGAACCGAAGGTGTGTCGTGCACAAGGATGACAACTCTTGCATAGCTAATTTTTGAGTTATCTCCCTTTTTTGTTTTCGCGCACTGATTTCCTGTCCGGAGCATAACTCGACCACCCTTTGGAAAATTTTCATGAAACTTCACACATGCATAGACCACGACCCGGAGGTGTGTCGCGCACAAGAATGACAACTCTTGCGTCGCTAATTTTTTAGTTATCTCCCTTTTTAGCTCGACTATTCGAAGAATAAGTAGAGCTTATGTTGTCACCCCGGCGTCTGCGTCGGCGTCGCCGTCACGCCTTGGTTAAGGTTTTTAGTCAACCTTGTATATGGAATACTACTGGCCCTACAACCACCATACTTGCACAACTTCATCTCCTAGTGATGTACATCAATAACCCCTGATCTATATTTGATCTTGACCTACATTTCCTCTTGAATTACTTAGTTAATTCCCCTTGGTTAAGGTTTTTAGTCAAGCTTGTATATGGAATACTCCTGGCCCTACACCCACCTACTTGAACAACTTCATCTCCTAGTGATATACATCAACAACCCCTACCTGACCTTAGTTAATTTGACCTTGACCTACAATTTAACCTGATTATATAGTTATTCCCCTGGTTAAGGTTTTTAGTCAAGCTTGTACATGGAATACTAGTGTGCATACAGACACCTACTTGGACAATTTTCTCATAGGTACATCAATAACCCCTGATCAATATTTTGACATTGACCACATTTCCTCTTGAATTACTTAGTTAATTCCCCTGGTTAAGGTTTTAGTCACTGTAATGGAATACTCCTGCCCACACCCACCATACTTGGACAACTCATCTCCTAGTGTGTACATCAACAACCCCTGACCTATATTTTGCTTGACCAACATTTAACCTTGAATTACAGTTAATTCCCCTTGGTTAAGGTTTTTAGTCAACCTTGGTAAGGTTTTTAATCAAGCTTGTACATGGGACAGTGCATACACACCATCTTGACAACCTTTTCTCATAGGGACACAACCCCTGATCATTTGACTTTGACCTATTTCCTCTTCAATTACTTAGCCTATTCCCTTGTTTAAGGTTTTTAGTCTAGCTGTATATGGAATATTCATGGCCCTACACCCACCATACTTGGACAACTTCATCTTTCCTAGTGATGTACATCAACAACCACTGACCTATATTTGACCATGACCTACATTTAACTTTGAATTACTTGGTTAATTCCGTTGGTTAAGGTTTTTAGTCAAGCTTGTACATGGAATACTATTGTGCATACTAACACCATACTTGGACAACCTTTTCTCATAGCGATGTACATCAATAACCCCTGATCTATATTTGACCTTGACCTACATTTCCTCTTGAATTACTTACTTAATTCTCCTTGGTTAAGGTTTTTAGTCAAGCTTGTAGATGCAATACTCCTGGCCCTACACCAACCATACTTGGAGAACTTCATCTCCTAGTGATGTACATCAATAATCCCTGATCTATATTTGACCTTGACCTACTTTTATCCTTGAATTACTTTCTTATTTCCCCTTGGTTAAGGTTTTTAGTCAAGCTTCTATATGGAATATTCCTGGGCCTACAGTAACCATACTTGGAAAACTTCATCTCCTAGTGATGTACATCAATAACCCCTGACATATATCTGACATTGACCTACATTTAACCTTCAATTACTTACTTAATTTCCCTTGGTTAAGGTTTTTAGTCAACCTTGGTTAAGGTTTTTATGCAGGCCGCGGCCACCTTGTTTGTCAAGCTATGTGTACATCGACAACCCTCGTAGTCGAGCTATGCTGTTCTCCTACAGCTCTTGTTTGTTTTGCGCACTCTACAAACTGGACAATAATGCATGAAGACCCGTTTTCTCGTCTGCTCTGTACACCTTTTCTAGTGTGCTCTGTACACCTTACCTGTAGAGAGAACAATAGAGACTGGGAGAACCATTCACCTGTGCATGTGCTAGCATGTGCAAATGTCCAATCTTGACCAGTCTTGACCAGTCTGACCACAGGTAATTTATACAGGTAAATTACTACATTGGATATTACATTTCCGTAGACTGTGTTGAAAATATTGTGGCATTATGTGGACCTGTGCAGATATATGTAGATAAATATAGGACTATTAAAAAAAAATTCTGGTCTCCAGTAGCAAGCATTATTATTTTTAATTTTTAAACTTTTTTTTCCAATTCTTTTTAAATTTTTGTCTAGTAGCATAAGGTCGTAAGTGCTATATACAGACTATTATCATATAATAACACACTTATTGACTAGTGAGCCATAGAATATAATCTGATATTCCATGGCTCACTAGTCAATAATTGTATAATATGTTCGGGCCAGTGAAAATTGCTTTCGGGCCCAGGCTCGAGGTCAAGGCGGGACAAGGCGAGGCATTTGATTCCGCGGAATTCTTGTTTACTTATCTCCCTTTGTTGGTTCATGCTCTGATTTCGTATCCAGAGCATAACTCGAACACCCTTTGGAATATTTGTATGCCCCACCACGATAGTGGAGGGGGCATTTAGTGTTACCCTTGTCCATCCGTCCGTCCGTCCGTCCGTCCGTCCGCACACACGAATGGGTACTTGTTGTAAGCGTACGGGGATCTTATTGGGTAGGGTTAGGATAGTGTTGGGTACTCTTGTTGGGTATTTTTATACAGTAAAAACCCAACAAGTATTCATTCGTAGGAACGTGCGTCCCGTCCTCCCGTCCTCCCGTCCGTCCGTCCGGGCACACATTAGGGTACTTATGTGGCTAGCCCCACAGGGTTATGGACTTGGTAAAGGATAGGGTTGGTTACAATTAGCCACCTAAAAAATCCTTTTATGTGGCTAAAAATCGTTTTATGTGGCTAATATTTAACATGTGATAAGCCACATAAGTATCCATTTGTAAGAACGTTCGTCTGTCCGTCCGTCGTCCGTCACAAAACTTTAACACTCGGGTAAATGTCTCATAATTTCTTCATCCTTCGACCGATCTGCTTCATATTTCATATACACATTGCTCTGATGGTTCACTACCGCCCTGTGCCAAATCCACATTCGTCCTGCCCCCGCCAAGCCCAGGGTCAAGGTTACATACTTGGTGCTTCAAAAACTTTAACGCTCAGGTAAATATCTTATAATTTCTGTTTTCTTTCACGGATCAGCTTCATATTTCACATACGCATTGCTCTAATGGTCCTCTACCGCCCTGTGCCAAATCCACGTTCGTCCTGCCCCCGCCAAGCCCAGGGTCAAGGTCACATACTTAGTGCTTCAAAAACTTTAACGCTCGGGTAAATATCTTATAATTTTTCTTTACATTCACGGATCAACTTCATATTTCATATACGCGTTGCTCTAATGGTCCTCTACCACCCTGTGCCAAATCCACGTTCGTCCTGCCCCCGCCAAGCCCAGGGTTAACATCACATACTTAGTGCTTCAAAAACTTTAACGCTCGGGTAAATATCTTATAATTTCTGTTTTCTTTCAACGGATCAGCTTCAAATTTATTTTCATATAGCATTGCTCTAAATGGTCCTCTACCGCCCTGTGCCAAATCCACGTTCGTCCTGCCACCGCCAAGCCAGGGTCAAGGTCACATACTTGGTGCTTCAAAAATCAAAAACTTTAAAGCTCAGGTAAAAGAAAATTTTGACTTGGAATTTGGCCTCATTTATTATCAAAGAGATATGTGGGACATCCGTGTTCTATGAACACATTTTCTAGTTTATTAAAATGCACACATGCATAGAAGACGACCCAAAGGTGTGTCGCACGTAAGAATGACAACTCTTGCGTCGTTAATTTCTTAGTTATCTCCCTTTGTTGTTTCGTGCACTTATTTCGTGTCCGGAGCATAACTCGAACACCCTTTGGAATATTTTCATGAAACTTCACACATGCATAGACCACGACCCTAAAGGTGTGTCACGCAAGAATGACAACTCTTGCATCACTAATCTTTTTAGTTTTCTCCCTTTGTTTTTTCCGTCACTGATTTTGTCTCCGGAGCATAACTCGAACACCCTTTTTTCAAACTACTTGTGTATCTGGGGAGGGGGATACACATGCGCTTGTCGATAAGCGTCCATTTCTAGTTTATTACAACTTCTGTTTCCCTTGATGGAATGCTTTAATACTTCTTAGGTGTAAACTATAGCAACATCTGGCATGATTCTACAGTAAGCCCATGGTGCCCGCTAACCCAAAGGTCAAGGTCACAGGCTTCAAAAATGCTCAGTTTTGAAAACTTAATGCTTGGGTTAATTTATTGTAACTTCTGTTTCCCTTGATGGAATGTTTTATTATTTCATACATGCATTGGTAAGAACATTCCGCATCATCTGCAGAAAGTTCATGGTGTCCGGTAACCCCAAGGTCTAGTATAGAAACTTAGCATCAGTGCCAGGAGATACATACCGTCGTTGGCGGCATTCTTGTTTGTGTTTAGCTGTGTTTGTTGGAAAATAAGTGTTTTGGTTTCAGTTTATTATCCCGGGGTTAATCTGCAATAACTTCTGTTTCCATTGATGGAATGCTTTAATATTTCATAGGTGCATTTGTAACATCATCCTGCATCATTCTACAGAAAGCGTATGGTTGCTGCTAACCCCAATGTTTTGTTTCGAAAACTTTACACTTCATTATAACTTCTCTTTCCCTCAAATGCTTTAATATTTCATGGTGTATTTTTAACAACATCTCACATCATTCTACAGAAATCCCATGGTGCTCACTAACCCCAAGGTTATTACAAGCTCCTTATGTACTATCAAACTGCGGCAGGCGGAACATCTTGATCCGCGGAGCTCTTGTGTTAATTTGCATCCGTAAGATTTGGTTGCCCCTTATCTCTGCAACGGTAAGTCGGATTGACTTCAAACTTCCTTATCGTCATCCATATTTTCATTCCATACCATACCCATGTGGCCTTCATGTCCAAGGTCAAGGTCAAATTACTTAGAATTTGTGTTAATGTTTTTTTTAATATTTGCATAAAGATTTTATTTGTCGGTCCAGGCGGCGGCTGGTGGTATGCATGAGCCCCAGCTGACTTTCTCTAGTTTACTTTGCCACAGTTTCTCCAGTTTACTTTGCCACAGTTTCTCCAATCTGCCACCAACAGGCCACATTTTCTTGTTTTACATGTGCATAAGAAACAGTATCCAACATGCATCTGTTACATTCAAACAATTGTTCACTGTGCAGCCATTGGAGCTTTAAGCTGTGGAGCCATACAGTCTAAGGCTGTTTACCCTTTCAGATTTACCTATAATCGATTCTTGTAGCTCTGCACAACTCTTCTGATCTTGTGCTGCATGTGATGTGGCCGGTCAATAACTTTAAAAGTTGTTTACATATTCAGTTCACGCTTCATACATTTATGCCAGTACATGTTGGATCAAGCCAACTATCCAGTACATGTTGGATCAAGCCAACTATCCAGTACATGTTGGATCAAGCCAACTATCCAGTACATGTTGGATCAAGCCAACATCCTACTGTTGGATCAAGCCAACTACCACATGTTGGATCAAGCCAACTATCCAGTACATGATCAAGCCAACTATCCGTACAGTTGGATCAAGCCAATATGTTGGATCAAGCCAACTATCCAGTACAGTTATGTGATCCAAGCCAACTATACCTGTTATGTGTGATCAAGCCAACTATCCAGTACATGTTGGATCAAGCCAACTATCCAGTACATGTTGGATCAAGCCAACTATCCTGTACATGTTGGATCAAGCCAACTATCCTGTACATGTTGGATCAAGCCAACTATCCTGTTACAAGTATCCCACAAGCAACCTATCCACATGTTGGATCAAGCCTAACTAATCCCTACAGTTGATCAACCAAACTATCCAGTACATGTTGGATCAAGCCAACTATCCAAGTACATGATCAAGCCAATATATACATATCTATCCAGTACATGTTGGATCAAGCCAACTATCCTGTACATGTTGGATCAAGCCAACTATCCTGTACATGTTGGATCAAGCCAACTATCCAGTACATGTTGGATCAAGCCAACTATCCAGTACATGTTGGATCAAGTCAACTATCCAGTACATGTTGGATCAAGCCAACTATCCAGTACATGTTGGAATCAAGCCAAACTATCCAGTACAATGTTGGATCAGTCAACGATCAACCAAGAACATGTTTGGATCAAGCCAACTACCAGTACATGTTGGATCAAGCCAACTTATCCAGGGTACATGTTGGATCAAGTCAACTATCCTGTACATGTTGGATCAAGCCAACTATCCAGTACATGTTGGATCAAGCCAACTATCCAGTACATGTTGGATCAAGCCAACTATCCAGTACATGTTGGATCAAGTCACTATCCAGTTACATATTGTTTGGATCAAGCCAACTATCCAGTACATGTTGGATCAAGTCAACTATCCAGTACATGTTGGATCACCCCCGAAAATCAACTATCCAGTACATGTTGGATCAAGCCAACTATCCAGTACATGTTGGATCAAGTCAACTATCCAGTACATGTTGGATCAAGCCAACTATCCAGTACATGTTGGATCAAGCCAACTATCCAGTACAAAATGTGGATCAATGTCAACTATCCAGTACATGTTGGATCAAGCCAACTATCCAGTACATGTTGGATCAAGTCAACTATCCAGTCAACTATCCAGTACATGTTGGATCAAGTCAACTATCCAGTACATGTTGGATCAAGTCAACTATCCAGTACATGTTGGATCAAGTCAACTATCCAGTACATGTTGGATCAAGCCAACTATCCAGTACATGTTGGATCAAGCCAACTATCCAGTACATGTTGGATCAAGTCAACTATCCTGTACATGTTGGATCAAGTCAACTATCCAGTACATGTTGGATCAAGTCAACTATCCAGTACATGTTGGATCAAGTCAACTATCCAGTACATGTTGGATCAAGTCAACTATCCAGTACATGTTGGATCAAGCCAACTATCCTGTACATGTTGGATCAAGTCAACTATCCAGTACATGTTGGATCAATGTCAACTATCCAGTACAGTTGATCAAGGTCAACTATCAAGTAACAATGTGGATCAGCAATATCCGTACATGTTGGATAACGTCAACTATCCAGTACATGTTGGATCAAGTCAACTATCAGTCACTATCCTGTACATGTTGGACAGTCAACAGTGTACTGTTGGATCAAGTCAACTATCCATACATGTTGGATCAATCAACTATCCAGTTATGTTGGATCAAGTAATATATCCAGTACATGTGGATCCAACTCATTTAACTGTACATGTTGGATCAAGTCAACTATCCTGGCATGTTGGATCAAGTCAAACTATCCAGTACTTGGACAAGTCAACTATCCTGTACATGTTGGATCAAGTCAACTATCCATACATGTGGATCAAGTCAACCCCCTATCCTACATGTTGGATCAAGTCAACATCCAGTACATCTTGATCAGTCAATATCCTGCTCTTGGATCAAGTCAACTATCGTCATGTTGGATCTTGTCAATATCAGTTACAATGTTTGGATCAAGCAAATCCAGTACATGTTGGATCAGTCAATATCAGTACAGTTGATTCAAGCAATCTGGTGGCAATGTGGATCAAGTCAACTATCCAGTACTGATAAAGTCTATCCTGTCATGTTGGATCAGCAACATCCTACTGTTGGGATCAAGTCAAACTATCCACATGTTGGATCAAGCAAACTATCCAGTACATGTTGGATCAAGTCACTATCCCAGTTACATGGTGATCATGTCTAACAATCCAGTACTGTTGGATCAATCCAAACTATGTGTACTGTTGATCAAGTCAACTACCATATCAAGTACTATGTTGGTCAAGTCAACTATCCAGTACATGTTGGATCAGTCAATATCCTGTACATGTTGGATAACTAGCTGTACATGTTGGATCATAACTCCAGTACATGTTGGATCAAGTCAGATATCAGTACATGTTGGATCACTCAAGTCATATACTGTGTTTGGTAAGTAAATTTGATTGTGCACAAATGCACAATGTCAGCAGGTCTGTTCATGTTGCCTGTTGGCCGTTTTATAGGTAAACTGTTTCCAACAGCAATGCTAATCTGCCTTGGCATATTATTTCTGTTAAAGTGCACTACGCTATAATGCACATCATTATCGCTTACAATGCGAAATTCAAATTTGTCGTCTGCTGTTTATTTTTCATTTTTCTCATCACAAACATGGTTTGACAGCATTTTAGAATCCAATCAGCACTTTAGAATCATTTCCACCATGTTTTTACTGAGAAAGAAGATAAAATATAAAACAACAGCAGATGACAATTTTCGTTGCCAGCACTCTAAGGTCGCTGTTAAAGTCGCTGCAGTTTTTAACTTGTTTTCATACTTCATTGCTAGCATCTAAGGACCCGTTCTATACCTGATCATCGTTTGATTCAAAGATAATTGCTTCGTAAATGTGATGAAATATACAGGTAATTCTCATTATCTCGAAAAATATATCGCTTCAAAAATACCGACTACTTTACTTCCAGGTTTTCATAAATCGCGCATTTTCTAACAACGAAATGCGCATGCGTTGTTACTAAATATATTGCATATTAATGACATTTTTTCCGGTACAAAACATTTGTTTTGCAAATCATACCCAATACACATCAATGAATAAGTGTTACATCTAAATGTCAACGCTCGCCGTCTTTTCTGACGATGTTATTATTCAATCGCAAAATGCAAGACCCGCATTTCGTCCCCAAACCATGACGGACCTAGGGTCGTCGGCCACAAACAAATTCGGCCCAAGTTGAATAAAATCGGCGTTAAGAAATGTCAAGTTCAATTGACTTGGTTGCCACGCCGTTTATTTCATCTTCATGTTAAAGTGATCCGATATCACATTGATTAATTGGTTAATTATTGTTTAAGCGAATTAATTTAACATGTTTGTGCAACGTTTAACACATTTTAGAGGCGGTGTTTTTGAATTCTATAACTTACCAGAGATAATCTCCCTGAATGAGACTTGGTGGTGCCAGGCGCTTATTTTTCACATCGAGTTATCAGAATAAAAATATGAAGGAAACATGCTATCAGGACTCTATTTCCACCTTGACATTTCCGATATCGATTTATCAGGAGTAAAATACATGATCTATATATGGAATTCGGCCGTGACCGTGACGCATATTGAGACAAGAAATGCGTCGGTCAAACGCGGATGCCACCTGCAGCATATTTGAGAAACTGTGACAAAGTGGTTAACCGAAAAGTGTGACGGACGGACGGGCGGACGGACGGACGGACGGGACGGACGGACGGACGGACAGACAGACGGACGGACGGTCCAAACACTATATGCCACCCGTTTCTTCGAAACCCGGTGGCATAATAAGCAGGTATATCGAGATAAGCGATATCGAGATAAGCGATATCGAGATAAAGAGAATCAGCTGTATGTATAACATATATGTGAACACTACCGCGTTACTGTATCCTATACGGCACATGGAGTGGCCAACTCGGCCATCTTTGTGTGTTCCAGACATCAGCCAGTTTCACCTCTTCTGGCATTTGATACCGTTGGCCTGGCCTTAAATGACCTTAGCTGTTGATATACCATGAAATACCTGGTATTACCAATAAATCAAAATTAATTAACAAATGAAACATCAACAAAGTTAGTTATTGTCCCAGCTTACAAAGTAGCATATGTTAAGGGGTTTATAATTTTCGCCTTTCCATCCGGTCTTCCGTCTGTCTGTCCATGCATAACGTTTTATTTGTCAGTCTAGGCAGCGGCCGGGGTATCCAGGAACCCATGCTCGCTTGCTCTCGTTTCTCTGTTGTGACCCAGATATGCATATCTAATCGATGCAGGCTTTGACAATTGTCATCAGATAGTATGTATTAGACCAATGCAAATATTGTGACCTTAATTATGCTGGTGATGTCGACTCGTGTCATTTTGCAGTCACAAGTGCTAAAAGTTTGACCTATGACACCAAGCAAACCTATATGTGTTAATTATGACTGCCTTCATTGTGATGTAGCCCTAATGATAATACTTGTCATGATTGCAAAGCACACAAACGTCTTTGGAGGTCACATAATTCAATTGCAGTGGAACCTCTCTAAACTGGACACCCTGTGAGACCTAGGTTGTCCAGTTCAGGAGAGCTTACAATGAAACCTCATTGTGAGATCTTGCTGTTAATTAACCCTTAAACTGGAAATGATTTTGATATGTTAAGTTTGCAACCAATCCAACCGTCACAAAATGATTTTCAGACTAGTCCATTTATGAACATGGGGTGTGTTTGTTCTCAAAAATATGAAAATTACCTGCAAAAAGTGCAGATCCTGATGAGACGGCTCGTTACAAGCCGGCTCATCTGGATCTACACTGTTTGCCAATACCATTACAGCAAATGAAAATTCTTGAAATGTTTATTTGTCCTTACTTTGACAGGAATGGCAAAATTAAGATATCTACATATCAAAAATTCCACTCGTCATGCAGGTATTTCCACTCATCAGGATGAGCGGACGAGTGGAATTTTCGTGCCTTGCACTATACTGGTCTATGGCGTTGAAAGTGTTAATTAAATAAGCTGCGAATATTGTAATTTATAGTGTGCATGCAACATCGTGATACTGTTATTATCAAAGGTAAATCGCCATCATGAAGCAATCAATACACATGTGCACATGGTTGACAAAAACACTGTACACCATTTGCAACGAACGTAGATCAGTCTGTGCATCCAAGTGGGTGGCAGCTGGGAGTATGCGATGGGTAATTTAACGATCGGGGTTCATCCTTACCGGAATTCCGACTGGAGACCTGGTTTGGCCCTCATATACGTCTTTGGCATTGTGTATGTGACAGTTGAATCTGGTTATATATATGTGAGTATTATGATTATTTGTAATATCCTATTTTAGGGGAAGGGGCCAAGTGACTTGGTGTGGTATAGACCTGGCACCAGGTCGGGTTATTCTACTTTCAGGGCTTTTTTCTCGATTTAAATATTCTGTTCTGATTTTGGGATTCCACCACCCCCCCCCACCCCCACCCCCCACCCCCACCCCATGCAGCAGGTTAAGACGGGATCAAACCCGTTTGCCCGGCCTTACAATTGACCATAGCTGTTGATAGGCTGTTAAACACCAATAAACAAACTGTGCATCCAAGAATATGTTTGCCATTACTTCTTAATTCAAGTTAACAGACTAAAATTCATTACGTTAATTTTCTTTCATTTCTCGTCTGGGAATCTCATTTGAAGTGAGTCTGGAGGACACAATTGTAATAAAAATTACAAGACATATTAAGATAGAGAGAAATAAGATAAATACTCCTAATTTGTTGGCTATTATTTTCACCGCTAGCATGCAAAGTGTTAAGTCAATGAGGTATCTTATTAAAATCATCAAGATAATTAGACTGTGATGTGACTGTGGTGATATACATCCAATATTATCAGGAACTTTCGTTACAAATGAGACACGCCATGCGATTTTGTACCTTCGGACATCTGCGTAATTTCATGAAATACATTTACAAAATTTACAATATTTTCCGTAAATGGCGTTAAAAGTTTACAAAACTTTCAGAGTACATGCGGAATTATGTACTCCGATAATTTTGTCAAATTTTTACTTTAGTTGTGAATAATATTGTAAACGTATTGAATGAAATTACACAAATGTCCGAAGGTAAAAACTCGCATAGCGTGCCTCAAATGTGGTAAGCTGTTTCTGTCCGGAGATGTTGGAATTGGAGGACCTGATAAATGTCAGGCAGTGGTGATCATTGGCATAGATTGTGGACAACCTGCACATCTGTATATGTGGCTGTGACTGGAGAAATGGGGCTTATGGGGTTTGTGGCCAGTGTAGCTCCTGATCACATAGCACATTCCTGTAGCCCGATATTGCTTGTTAGAAACATGACAGGTGTTTCTTTGATGGATTGGCGAACAGTGCAGATCTTGATCTGACTGAGGATGCACAGATGATCTGGATCTGCACTGATCGCAAAACCCATAAGCCCCATTTGTTGTCAGTTAGTGCACTTATGAAGCCTGATAATAATATTTGTTATATACGTACTTTCGTTTCCCATTGAAACACAATGCAATGCAAGACGTCAATATTTTTCCATATTGACGTCTCATGAGTTCATATTACATTTATTTTGTAAATTTGTTGGAGCGCATATAAATTGCGAATGATGTACGTATATAATAAAGCGAAGCTCATGTGAGCTATTGTTACCGCAATGTGTCCGTCGTCGTCCGTCGTCGTCCGTGAACATTTTCAAACGTCTTCTCCTCGGTAACCATTGGGTCTATAGTCACCAAACTTCATGGTCATGGTCCTTAGGTAGGGGGATTACAAAATTGTTAAAATGACGTCATTATGTAATCCAAGATGGCCGCCGTCTAAAAATAGCACAAATTCTTAAAAAATCTTCTTCTCAAGAACCGCCAACCGGATTTCGACAAAACTTGGTAGGAATGATCGATGTACATTGCTCTTTCAAAGTTGTTAAAATGGTGACCCCGGGGTCAAAAATGGGCATGGCCCGTGGGGTCAAATTGGGGTCAAATTTTATTTTTGACCGAATATGGTCATGTCATATGTCAAATTGAAGGTATCAATGAGGCGATCACTCTGGTGCATTCTTTGTCGAAATCGGATGGTTATGTCATCCAAGATGGCCGCCGAAAGGTCAAAAGGTCGTTCTTTTATTAGAGATTTCAAAATTCTTCTTCACATGAACCGCTTGGCCCATGGTAGCCAAACTTAAATGTTATGGTCCATGGGTGAAGACTTTTCAGATTTGTTAAAATGGAGGTCATCGCTAATCCAAGATGGCCGCCGTCTAAAAATAGCATAAATTCTTAAAAAATCTTCTTCTCATGAACCGCTAGCCGGATTTCGACGAAACTTGGTAGGAATGATCGATGTACATTGCTCTTTCAAAGTTGTTAAAATGGTGACCCCGGGGTCAAAAATGGGCATGGCCCGTGGGGTCAAATTGAGGTAAAATTTTATTTTTGACCGAATATGGTCATGTTATATATCAAATCGAAGGTATCAATGAGGCGATTGCTCTGGTGCAATATTTGTCGGAATCGGATGATTATGTCATCCATGATGGCCACAAAATGGTCCATTTATTCAAGATTTTGAACGTATTTTTCTCAGGAACCACATGGCCGATGCTGGCCAAACTTCATAGGAAGTTAAGATCCTTGGGTGAAGCATTTTCAGATTTGGTAAAATGAGAGTCATCGCTTAATCCAAGATGACCGCCATCTAAAAATAGCACAATTTTTTTAAAACACATGAACTCAATGTCACATTCTCGTCTGGTGTTCATGGAGTCAGGTGAGCGAATTAGGGCCATCATGGCCCTCTTGTTATGTGGATGTATGCCACTCGTTCCGCCGCCCAATGATATTGATAAAGTCGCGCAATATCGCACGCTACGGAACTCGTGCATATATCCGATACAATTTCACTGTTGCATTTTGGATGGTAATTACTAGTATCGTGGTACATTGGTCTGGTCTCTGTTGTTGATAATGTTACTAAAATATTACATGTATACACTCCTTTTATTTCAGAAGGAAGAAAGGGAAGGTTGGTGGATATTGACGATAACTCAGATCCATACCGAGATGCACGTGGGCGGCAGGTGGGAGCATGCGATGACTAAATTAATGATCGGGGTTGATCTTTAACGAATACTGACCAGGGACCGGGTTTGGCCCTCACGTACGTCATTGGCGTTCTTGTATGTGACAGTTGAATCTCACCATTATACAAGTATTACGATTATTTATAATCCTATTTCTTTCAGGAGAAGAGGCCATGTGACTTCGGTGTGGTATGGATCTGGCACCAGGCCAGGTTATTCTAATTTCAGGGCTGAATATATTTATTTTTTTTCGATATAAATATTCTGTTTTGATTTTGTGATTTCCCTCTCAATGCAGCAGTTTAATTTGTTTGTTTGTTTGTGTGTTGGGGTTTAACGGCCTATCAACAGCTAAGGTCATTTAAGGCCGGGCCAATGGGTTTAGTACTAAATCCCATATATTACCTGTACAAGTACATGTACAAATGGGGGGGGGGGGGGGGGGGGTGGGGGGGGGGGGGGAAATCCCAAAATCAGAACTGAATGTTTACATTAAAAAAAATCGGAATAATCCTGATCTGATTCAGCAATAATCTTACTACTTTTATAATGGGCAATAACCCAATTCAACTCCCAGGAACAAAAGAGCCATAGATAAAAACGTACCTGAGGGCCAAACCAGGCAAATCGTGATTCCTATAAGGAGGAACCCCTACTGTTAATTTACCCTTCACGTGCTCCCGACCAACCACCCACGCAGCAGGTTAAATAGGTAAATATGGGATCGAATCCGTTGGCCCGACTTTAAATGACGTTAGGCCGTTAAACAACAATCAGTCAATCAATACTGAGATGCACACCGCACATTTGATCATTCTGAGCTATAGTTGTGTGCTATGCAATCACGAACAGACAGCACCTGAGATAAATGACCAAGAAACTGATCAAAAATAAGATCACAGATGTTTTTCTTGGTGTCCGGTTGGAGAGGTTCCAGTGATACCAGTATGTTGTTGGCTGTTATTGTCACTGCTCGTGCTGGGCACTGGGTCTCAGAGGATGTGCGGTTCTTCACTATGCTTTATATATTGCAAATGACTTATATCAACCAAACAAATCATTTTATTTTATTTCATCACTGGTATTCTTTCCAAATGTCGTATTTTATTTATCAGGTAACGGGCCCTGTATTAACCAAATACGTACTGACTAATAACATATTGTTGTATCAGGCATTGACCTGATACAAACATAAACTTGATATCAAAAGACTGATAAACTTGAAATCAAAAGACACTTGGCAAGCCTCGGAATTCCTACGAGTTTCCTAGCCTTGCCTGATAAACTTGATATCAAAATACACTAGCCTGGTATTCTCTATATATGATCATTTCACAACAAAACATTTTATTTTCAAAATTCACCTGACGGTACAGTTTTAGTGGAAACAAGGAAATTCTCGATAATTAATGCCTAACGTTGTTTATCACAGTTTGTGTATTTTACTTACATTTCAAATGGTAGTTTAGATAAATATAACGGTGAATGACACGACACGACTTCGTTCTGTAGTGCAGCATTAGTTTACACCACTCGTTTACCATATATGGACCCGGCCTTAGATGACCTTGTTGTTGAATGGCCATTAAACACTAACAAACAAACAAAACCAGTAACGTCACTATGATGTGTTTCCTTCAACCAATCATATCATGTTCTCGGACACGCCCTCTAAATCACATAGCAGTCGCCTATGCTACAGCCCGCCTCCGGAAATTAATTTGCATAATTCTTGGCCATATTTTACGCTGAATTTGCTTTGTTTTGTCACGCCCGCTTGTGGACAGCGCGATATAGTCTGTACGTACGTACGTGCATCCGGGTTAAAGTTTTTGTTTAAAAAGTTGTGTTTTTTTTTTGTTAAAGTTTTTCGGTGTACTGGTATACTATTCAAGACTCGGCGGGCACATGTAAGCTGATTAACTTGAAATAATTCCCTTGTGATTTTGTCCCACCGCTAAACAAACTGGGTTCACTACACTCACTCATTTGTTTAGCGTAAGGACACAATCACTTGTGCATTATTCACAATAATCAGTTCACCTGGTTAGACAAATGGTCCTAATTTGTGGCTGTGACGAGAGAAATGTGGTTTATATGTTTTGCGACTAGTATAGATCCAGATCAGCCTGTGCATCTGCAGTCTGATCAGGATCGGCACTGTTCACCATTCCATCAACGAGCAATATAGATCGTTATCAGGTGACAGGAGTGTGTTATTTGATAAGAATCTACACTGGTCACAAATCCCATAAGCAACATTTCTCCAGTCATAGTCACATTTGAGACACGCCTTGTGATTTTGTACCTTAGGACATCTGCTACAAAATTTACAATTTGGCGTCAAAAGTTGACAAACTTTCAGAGTACATGCGGAATTATATTATATTCCGCATGTACTCTGAAAATGTTGTCAACTTTCGACTTTATTTATGAAACATATTGTACATTTTGTAAATGTATTGAATGAAATTACGCAGACTGGCGTGTCTCATTTGGTCCTCCTGGCTCTGGACTTGCCTCCCTGGTCGTATCGTTGTAATTCACTGATTCTCATTTTTAACTCTTTCACCCCTAAGTAACTGGAATGGATTTGATATGTTAACTTTACAACCATCTTAACATCTATCACAAAATTGTTTTTAGACTACTCCATTTATGAAAAGGGAGTGTTTTTGTTCTCAAAAATATGAAAATTACTTGCAAAAAGTGCAGATCGTGGTGAAATGGCTCGTCACGAGCTGGCTCATTTGGATCCACACGTTTTGCCAATACCACTATACAAGCCTGTGGTTTGGAAAGGGTTAATATCAGTTACATTTATTCCGTAAATGATATGGAATGAGGTCTCCATATTTTGTCAACTTTTTTTATTCAAATATTTAGTTCGGATTTTGGGACTTCCCCCCACAAATCCCATAAACACCATTCCATTCAATTCCCCCACATCCATACAGGACTGGTGATATATGGGATATGACCCCATTAACCCGGCCTAAAATGTGAAGGGAGAAAAGGGGCTTATGGAATTTGTGACCAGTGTAGCTCCTGATAAAATAACACTCCTGTAGCCTGACAACGATCTATATTGCTTGTGAGAAGCATGCCAGGTGTTTTATTGATGGAATGGCAAACAATGCAGATCCTGATCAGACTGCGGATGCACATGCTGGTCTGGATCTACACTGGTTGCAAAAACTATAAGCCCCATTTTTCCAGTCACAACCACAAATTACCTTAGCTGTTGACAGGCTGTTAAATACAGAGCCCCGCAGGGAAGTAGAATTCTTTTTTTATGCCCCCATGGTTTTGTTATGCCCCCGCCACCGAATGGTGAGGGGGGCATATAGTGTTACCGGCGTCCGTACGTACGTACGTACGTACGTACGTACGTCCCGAAACCTTAACGCTGGGTAAATGGCTTATAATTTCTGTTTCCTTGCTCGGATCTGCTTCACATTTCACACACGCATTGCTCCAATGGTCCTCTACCGTCCTGTGACAAATCCACATTCGTCCCGCACCCGCTAAGCCCAGGGTCAAGGTCACAGACTTGGTACTTTCGAAACCTTAACGCTAGGTAAATGGCTTATAATTTCTGTTTCCTTGCTTGGATCTGCTTCACATTTCACACACGCATTGCTCCAATGGTCCTCTACCGCCCTGTGACAAATCCACATTCGTCCCGCCCCCGCTAAGCCCAGGGTCAAGGTCACAGACTTGGTGCTTTCGCAACCTTAACGCTGGGTAAATGGCTTATAATTTCTGATTCCTTGCTCGGATCTGCTTCACATTTCACACACGCATTGCTCCAATGGTCCTCTACCGCCCTGTGACAAATCCACATTCGTCCCGCCCCCGCTAAGCCCAGGGTCAAGGTCACAGACTTGGTGCTTTCGAAACCTTAACGCTGGGTAAATGGCTTATAATTTCTGTTTCCTTGCTCGGATCTGCTTCACATTTCACACACGCATTGCTCCAATGGTCCTCTACCGCCCTGTGACAAATCCAACATTCGTCCCGCCCACCGCTAAGCCCAGGGTCAACGTCACAGACTTGGTGCTTTCGAAACCTTAACGCTGGGTAAATGACTTATAATTTCTGTTTCCTTGCTCGGATCTGCTTCACATTTCACACACGCATTGCTCCAATGGTCCTCTGCCGCCCTGTGACAAATCCACATTCGTGCCGCCCCCGCTAAGCCCATGGTCAAGGTCACAGACTTGGTGCGTTCGAAACCTTAACGCTGGGTAAATGACTTATAATCTGTTTCCTTGCTCGGATCTGCTTCACATTTCACACACGCATTGCTCCAATGGTCCTCTGCCACCCTGTGACAAATCCACATTCGTGCCGCCCCCGCTAAGCCCATGGTCAAGGTCACAGACTTGGTGCGTTCGAAACCTTAACGCTGGATAAATGACTTATAATTTCCTATGTTTCTTGCTGATCTGCGTTCAAACATTTCACCACACGCCATTGGCTTCCAAATTGTTTCTTACCGCCCACTGTGACAAATCCACATTAACGTCGGCACGCTTTTAACCCCAAGGGTCCAGCTCACAGAGCTTGGTGGCCCTTTCGACTTAACCTGGCTTGGTAAAAATGGGCTTATAATTTCTGTTTCCTTGCTCGGATCTGCTTCACATTTCACACACGCATTGCTCCAATGTCCTCCTACCGCCCTGTGACAAATCCACATTCGTCCCGCCCCCGCTAAGCCCACAAGGTCAGGTTCACCAGACTTGGTTTGCTTTCTAAACCTTTATTCGGCTGATCCATTGAACTTATTATTCTTTGTTTCCTTGCTTCGGATCTGCTTTTCACATTTCAACACCACCCGACTACAGCCATGGCTACCAATGGTCTTCTTAACGCTGTGACATCTACATTTCGTTCCTGCCACCGCCCTAATCCCTTCTGTCAAGGTCACAGACTTGGTGTTTCGAAACCATAAGGACGCTGATAAATTTATTTGACTTATAAGTTCTGTCAAATTGCTAAGATCTGCTTCACCGATGTTTCAC
This sequence comes from Conchocele bisecta, assembly GCA_029237695.1. NCBI lineage: Eukaryota > Metazoa > Mollusca > Bivalvia > Lucinida > Thyasiridae > Conchocele > Conchocele bisecta. The sequence goes on from CM055266.1 coordinate 20,434,136, forward strand.
AACACGCATTGCTCCAATGGTACCTATAACGCAACCCTATGACAAATTCTTTACATTTTGTCCCGCCCACGCTTAAATTTAGCCAAGGGTCAAATGTCTCAGACTGGTGGCGTTCGAAACCTTAACGCTGGGTTAAATTGGCTTATAATTTTCTGTTTCCTTGCTTGGATCTGCTTCACATTTCAGACACGAATTGTTCCAATGGTCCTCTTACCGCCCTGTGAACAAATCCACATTCGTCCCGCCCCGCTAAGCCCAGGTCAAGGTCACAGGACTTGGTGCTTTCGAAACCTTATCGCTGGGTAAATGGCTTATTATGCCCCCGCCACCGAATTGGGTGAGGGGGGCTTTAATAGTGTTACCGGGTCACGTACGTTACGTACGTTAACCTTAGGTAGTTACGTAAGTCCCGAAACCTTAACGCTGGTGGTAATTGTTATAAATTTCGGTTTTCCTTGCTCGGATAAGTTCTAAATTTCACACACGCATTTGCTCCAATGGTCCTTACGCCCACCTTGTGACAAATCCACATTCGTCCTGCCCGCTTAGACCAGGGTCCCAAGGTCAAACCAGACTTGTTGCTTTGAAACTTAAGCTAGGGTAAATGGCGTTATAATTTCTGTTTCCGTTGCTCGGATTGCTTCACATTTCACACACACATTGCTTCAATGCGTCCTCTACGCCATTTGTGACAATCCACATTGTCCGCCCCGCTAGCCCAGGGTTGAAGGTCACAGACTTGGTGCCTTTTTGAACCTTAACGGCTGGGTAAATGGATTATAATTTTGTTTCCTTGCTTCGATCCTGCCCTTCAATTTCACACACACCATTGCTCATTGGTCCTCGACCGCCTGTGAAACAAATCCTCCATGTCGCCCGCTAAGCCCGAGGGTTCAAGGTCACAGACCCCTTGGTGCGTTAAGAAACCCTTAACGGCTGGGTAAATGGAGTATAATTTCTGTGCGGTGCTTGCGCTGAATCCTGGCTTTCATTTCCCACACACGCATTGCCTTCATGGTCCTCTACCGCCCTTTTGTGAACCAAAATTCAACAATTCGTCCTGGGCCCGCTTAAAGGCCCAGGGTTCAAGGTCAAGACTTTTGGTAGCTTTTGAACCTTAACGTTGGGTAAATGGCTTATAATTTCCTTGTTTCCTTGCTGGATCTGCCTTACATTTCACACAGCATTTGCTCATTGGTCCTTACCGCCTGTGACAAATCCACATTTCGTCATGCCCCGCTAAGTTAAGCCAGGGTCAAGGTCACAGATTGGTGCTTTTGAAACCTTAACGTGGGTAATGGCTTATAATTTCTGTTTCTTGCTCGGATCAGCTTCACCATTTCACAACACACATTGCTCCAATGGATCGTCTACGCCCTTGTCCGCTCGCTCACTACCTCAACAATTGACCCCCCCCGCCCCCCCGCTCCCCAAACATCCTTTTTACCTTTCACGAAGGATCTTCCTCTCCGAACACCCCCTTTATACGTGCGCCCCCCCCGTCCCCCCCGCTCAATGGTTATTATTTTGTTTCCTTGCTCGGATCTTTTCTCATTTCACACAAACATGCTCCATGGTCCTCTACCGCCTGTGACAAATCCATCATTGTCCCGCCCCCGCTAAGCACAGGTCAAGGTCAAAACCCAAAAAGGGAGGGTGTGAACCTTGGGTGTATTTGCGTTTTAGAAACCTTAAAGCTGGGTAAATGGCTTATAATTTCTGTTTCCTTGCTCGGATCTGACGTCACATTTCACACCACGCATTGCTCCAATGGTCTCTAACGCCTGTGACAAATCCACATTAGTCCGCCCCACGCTAAGCCAGGGTCAAGGTCACCAGATTGGATGGGTGGTTCGAAACGTAAGGCTGGGTAAATGCTTGTAATTCTGTTTCTTGCTTGGATCTGCTTCACATTTCACACAACGCATTGCTCCAATTGTCCTCTACCTCCCTGTGACAAATCCAAATTCGTTCTCCCCGCTAAGCCCTGGTCCAAGGTCACATATTCGGTGCATTTCGGAAACCTTTAACGCTGGGGTTAAATGGCTTACTTATATTTCTGTTTCCTTGCTATGATCTGCTTCACATTTTACTACACGCATTGCTCCAATCGTCCTCTACCGCCCTGTGACAAAGATCCAACATTCGTATCGTCTTTTGCGATCGGTCCTGCCCCCACCCAAATCAAACATTCGTTCCCTGAAACCTTAATGCTGGGTAAATGGCTTGTAATTTCTGTTTCCTTGCTCGGATCTGCTTCACATTTCACACACGCATTGCTCCAATGGTCCTCTACCGCCCTGTGACAAATCCACATTCGTCCCGCCCCCGCTAAGCCCTATGGTCAAGTCAGACTTGTGCGTCGAAACCTTAACGCTGGGTAAATGGCTTATAATTTCTGTTTCCTTGCTTGGATCTGCTACACATTTCACACACGCATTGCTCCAATCGTCCTCTACCGCCCTGTGACAAATCCACATTTGTCCCGCCCCCGCTAAGCCCAGGGTCAAGGTCACAGACTTGGTGCTTTTGAAACCTTAACGCTGGGGGGTAAATGGCTTATAATTTCTGTGTCCTTGCTCGGATCTGCGTCACAATTTCTCACACGCATTGCTCCAATGGTCCTCTACCAACCTGTGACAAATCCACATTCGTCCTGCCCCCGCTAAGCCCAGGGTCAATGTCGCAGACTTGGTGCGTTTCCACCTTAACGCTCGGGTATGGCTTGTAATTTTCTGTGTCTTGCGGATGCTCAAATTTCTCACAGCATTGCTCCAATGGTCCTCTACCACCCTGTGACAAATCACATTCGTCCCGCCCCCGCTAAAGCCCAGGGTCAAGGTCACAGACTTGGTGCGTTCCAAACCTTAACGCTCGGGTAAATGGCTATTAATTTCTGTTTCCTTGCTCGGATCTGCGTTCACATTTCACACACACATTGCTCCAAGGGCATCACCGCCCTTGACAAACCACATTCGTCGCCCCCGCTAACCCAGGGTCAAGGTCACTACTCGTCAAATTCGAAACTTACGCCTTTCCTGTTACTAACTTGTCCTTGGCCTCTACCTCACATCCACACAACCATTGGCTTCCAAATTGTCTCGCTCACTCCGCCCGTACATTTCACATTGTCCGGCCTCTAGACAAATGCCCTTGGGTCAACAGACTTGGTCTTCCAACCTTAACGGCTCGGGTAAATGGCTTGTAATTTCTGTGTCCTTGCTCGGACTTCTGCGTCAAATTTCTCACATGCATTGCTCCAAATGGTCCTCTACCACCTTGCAATCCACATTCGTCTGCCCCCGCTAAAGCCCAGGGTCAAGGTCGGCACTTGGTCGTTCCATCCTTAACGTTTCTCGTAAAATGGCTTATAATTTCTGTTCCTTCCTCGGATCTGCTTGCATTCACATTTCACACATTTTCACATTGCTCCAGTGGTCTCACCTAACGCCCTGTGACAAATCCACATCGTCGTCCCGCCCCCGCTAAGCCCAGGGTCAAGGTCACAGACTTGGTGCGTTCGAATCCTTAACGCCTCGGGCGTGTAAATGGCTTATATTTTTCTGTTTCCTTGCCTTATCTGCTTCACATTTCACATATGCATTGCTCCAATGGTCCTCTACTGCTCTGTGACAAATCCACATTCGTCCCTCCACCGCTAAGCCCAGGGTCAAGGTCACAGACTTGGTGCGTTTGAAACCTTAACGCTCGGGTAAATGGCTTGTAATTTCTGTGTCCTTGCTCGGATCTGCTTCACATTTCACACACGCATTGCTCCAATGGTCCTTTACCGCCCTGTGACAAATCCACATTTGTCCTGCCCCCACTAAGCACAGGGTCAAGGTCACAGACTTGGTGCGTTTGAAACCTTAACGCTCGGGTAAATGGCTTGTAATTTCTGTTTCCTTGCTCAGATCTGCTTCACATTTCACACACGCATTGCTCCAATACTCCTCTACCGCCCTGTGACAAATCCACATTCGTCCCACCCCCGCTAAGCCCAGGGTCAAGGTCACCGACTTGGTGCGTTCGAAACCTTAACGCTCGGGTAAATGACTTATAATGAAATATGCCTCGTTTTCTTTGGCTGCCAGCGGGGGCATTCGTGTGCCGACAGGCCACATTTCTAGTTTATTAATTTGTTCCCACAAAATAACAATTCGTTCCCACAAAATAACAATTCGTTCCCTCAATTTAAAAATGTGTTCACACGAAATAACAATTCGTTCCCGTGGCAATTCGTTCCCACAAAATAACAATTTGTTCCCTCAATTTAACAATTTGTTCCCACGAAATAACAATTTGTTCCCATGGGAACGAATCGTTAATTTGTGGGGACAAATTGTGGGAACAAATTGTTAATTTGAGGGAACAAATTGTTAAATTGAGGGAATAAATTGTTATATTGTGGGAACGAATTGTTAATTTGAGGGAACGAATTGTTAAATTGAGGAAACGAATTGTTATTTCGTGGGAACGAATTAATAAAAAATAATCAATGTCCCCTGCGGGGCTCCGTAGTTAAACACTATTAAATAAATAATAAAGCACCAATATCGGCAAAAATAGTGATGCATACTAAATGGAGATAACAACAGTTATGAGCCCTTTTAATTTAATACAGTGAAACATCTCCAAACAGGACACCTTGGGAGGCCCCAGGGTGTCTGATTTGGAGATGTTCCACTGTAAATTAGACATGTCAGCGCTTTATGGCACATTCTGGTGTTGCAATCATGAAAAGTCATTGTAATCCGAGATACATAACAGCGAAGCGCATCTAAGTTAAACATTCATATTTGCCCGAGTGTCCGGTTTAGAGGGGTTTCACTGAATAATATAAACTCCTTGGTTGATGTAGGTCGCTTGCAGTCCATGACGTCAGAAACAACATAATGAATGTTTAAAATATTACCTATGCAAATTAGATTTTCCATAAGGGACCTAGCCCCTTTCTTCCACTCACCACTTCAATTTTGACAGATAATAAAAAATAGTGCAGCCCGTACTATATATAAATTACCATTGCAGCTGTTTGCTACAATGGCCGACTCTATGGCCATGATCGTGACACAGCATTTATTGCTTTAACAAATTCATTTTGGTTATTTACCTATATCTAAATTTAGCGATGCATTCCATGAGTATTCACTAACTGGCCTATTCACTGGTTTATCTATTAATGCATATGCTGCTCTGTACAATACACAACCTTCCCAAGCCTATCTACTACACCTATCGCTTGACAGGTTTAACCCCCGTTCCCTTTACATACTTGAGTTTTCATATTTAATATTCATATAAGCTGGCTAACATGTTTCATATGGTGCAATATACTATATCAATGCCTGTTTGCTAAACCTGTTTTACCGTGTGGAGGTACAGCATAGGTTTCTTCTGTATTCTGTTCAGAGCTGTCTATATTCTCCTGCCAGTGAATGCTCCCTCCACACTTTATCGATATACTGCACAGCATTACTTCAGAAAAGAGAACATTTGCTAAAAAATCAATGTTTCTCATGTTAACAGCCATGCGGCATATTATGGTATTAAATGAAAGTACCCTTGTCATTCGCCGAGCCAATTTAGCTGTCTTGCCGTTCCTACAAATGAGTCAAACCCACTAGAGCCTTAACTTGAATAGTTGCACAGTGTTATGGCTATACTGCTGTAGATGTAGTGAGGTGGCATGCACTGGTGACGGTACGTAGATAGAAAGCTAGGCTGTTTCATATACACGCTGTCCTCATGTGGTAATGTACATTCTGCACATTGCTCCAGATAAGCTTTGTGTGTAAAAAGTATTGTACCCCCTGATATATGGGATTTAGTACTAAACCCATTGACCTGGCCTGAAATGACCTTAGCTGTTGATAGGTTGTTAAACCCCAACAAACAAACAAACAGTCGTGTACCCCCTGATCCCTGATTTCATTTAAATGCGTATTTATTTTTACAAATATATTATTGATTGTCTTCATAATAGGAACAAATGATCAAAACATAAAACAAATTTAACCATTCACATATGTGAGTGTATTATTACTTATTCACTTATGTGAGTGTATTATTACTTATTCACTTATGTGAGTGTATTATTACTTATTCACTTATGTGAGTGTATTATTACTTATTCACTTATGTGAGTGTATTATTACTTATTCACTTATGTGATCGAGTGTATTATTACTTATTCACTTATGTGATCGAGTGTATTATTACTTATTCACTTATGTGATCGAGTGTATTATTACTTATTCACTTATGTGATCGAGTGTATTATTACTTATTCACTTATTGATACTGTAATACAGTGTTTGCTTTTTGCTGCTCAACTATTAAAGTAAATGTTCAACTTTATTACAGTATTTCCACTACTCAATTTTAAAATCAATGCATATTTTGCTATGAGTATGTTGTACTCCCACTGTTGATAATCAATGTGTGTCAGCTAAAATAGGTGCATACAATACAGCAATACACACCTTATCTGGAGCTCTGTTCTGCAGTGCTTGCTGGAGAGCAGTGCAATACAGCGTCATTGGTTACTCACTTTACGCAAGAATCGGGCCAAACGGAAGCATCATCCACTACAGCAAGCAGCCTGTTCTGAGTGAGGGAGTCGCGGCATTTACAACAGCTTACAGGATAAAAGGTGGGGGCTGTCTTATCCTGGATGTACTTGTGTTTCAGTGCAGGAGTTACGCTGTATTCTCCAGTGTCCGTTCACTTATTCAGGACACTTTAGCTGGCGGTGTGTTGTGTATTGCGATACAAATAGAACTGTAAGTAAATATAGGCCGTATCTGGGTCATGTATATGTGGAGTGTTCAAGGATATGCAATTGAAGTAAGTGGATTTTGTCCTGGTGCAGTATTGTGGCGTATTGTATAGGCCAAATTATAAATTATTTGATAAGGCCGTGAAGCGTAAATGTATGTTGATTTTAGGTCATGTATCACGTTGGACGCTCCTTTATGAGGGAATAAATGTATGCAGGTAATTGATTTGTGTAAAAACTGGTAACCAGGTGCATATATAAATACTACGGGACTATTTTGAGGTTAACATTTTGCAGTAGGTGTGGGATTAAAACTGTTAAAGGTCAACACTTGATTCAAAGTATGTGCTGAATGTCCACATAGGATCTCGTAGGCAACAAGGTATTTTGGTAATTGTTGTGTTTTATATTGTAGTCGCATATAACCTCATAGGATTTCATAGGCCATTAAAACTTCCAAGGTATTTTGGTGATTTTTGTGTTTTATTCATGTAATCAAGTATAACCTCGTAGGATTTCATAAACTATTAAAAACTTAATAGAGATTTTGTTTATTTTTCATTTTCGTAAATGACACAAATATTCATATTTTCCCGTCATCAAAACATTGTATCGTCAAAACCTTTGTACTTACAGTTAACCTCTCTAAACTGGACACTCTGTGCACCCTGGGAGTTTTCACATGCCTGAATTACAATGGAAGCTCTCAAAACTGGACACCCTGGGAGGTCCCCAGGGTGTCCAGTTTAGACAGGTTCCATTGGAAGTCAGGCCTATAAGCACTCAGAATGTGAGCGTGCCTTTAAATCATTCTTGATCGATAAAGTACTGAATAATTCAACAGAGTGGTGGGTGGCAGGTTTTGGGAGCTTCTACTGTGTATGAATTTTATATGTGAATGGGAAATCATAATTTTGTGTTTTATTTTCCAACATCTTTCGGCCATCTTTCTCAATAATATATTTTACTTTTCATTTCAAGAATATATATGTTGTGATGCCTCAATTGAACTGTCTTATGATATACATTTGAGAAAAAATAAGGAAAATATGTGGATACTGGACAGCAGCTCAAACATTGTGTACCATGACAATAATAAGTTGGAAAATCTACTCCGATCACACGATGGTGGGGGTGTTAAAAGTACATGAATGGTGAATAATCTAGTATTTATTAACCCATTGCAGACGGGATACCATTAAGTAGTACAAAACTTTCTGAAAAAAACAAACTATTTTCCTCATTTCTTACGTTGTCACCACTCCTTGGAACCGTCTCTGCAAGATGGTTCAAATGAGTGGTAACAACATATACAACATTTTATTGAGAAATGAACTAGAAATCTGATTTTTTTTCAACAAATGTTATTGTATCCTTAAGACTTCAACAAGTTTACTGATTTCCCAAGAAACAATGCTATGTGATGCCATGCTGCTTATGAAAGATCATATAAAATCAATACAAGTTTAGTTTATATTTATTACATAAGTAAAGCAACGGAAATCGTACTGAAATCGTACTGACTAAAACACATGTTTTAGCAGCGATATTGTTTGCACATTTATTATACCACTGGCATACGATGTGTGTCGAGGGTTTATAGTTTTCGTTATTCCGTCCGTCCTTCGGTCTGTCCATTTGTCCGTCTGTCCACGTTACAGTTTTTATTTTTCGGTCCAGGCGGCTTCTGAAGGTATACGTGAGCCCCTGCTCATTTTCTCTTGTTATGATTTTAATACACCATGTTATTACACTTCAAAAAGCCATTTTATTTATAAAATTTGAATATACTCAAGGGGGCCGTTTCACTAAACTTACGACTAAGATGTTCGTAAGTGCAAATTTAGGATTGTCTGAAAATTTCAATTGATGGATTTACATTTATCGAGCATAGGCTGCATATGAAGCCTTTGCTCAATAAATGTAAATCCAATAATTGTTTGCAAGAAAACATTGTTAATGTGAAATTTACAGACTATCATAATTTTGCACTTACAAACATTTTAGTCATACAAAGTTTAGTGTTGCATAACTCCAGGCAATAGGGTATGGATTACACATTAATTCTGTGATAGATCATGTATGTCGTGAAAATTATGTTACATGAACTTTCATATCATCCAGTTTAACTGTCTTCATGAACAAAACATGAAGTTTATGAATTTTCAATATAAATTTATACATAAATAGCTAACATTGTAGACATGTGGATGTCAGTGATGTGAATAATCAATGCATTTTGGCACATAAATGTAATTTGAATTCATTTTAAATGCACATTTATTTGTTGTTTCTTTACAGGGAACGCCTTGATATTTCATACATGCTTTCATCTAATGATACTCTATCATGCTATAGCAAATCCATGAACCACCCCTTTCCCCAAGGTCAAGGTAACGCCTTGATATTTCATACATGCATTCCTCAGATGACCCTCTATCATGCTGTAGCAAATCCACAACCCACCACCCAACCCTTACCCCAAGGTCAAGGTCACAAACTTAGCATGTTCATAAACTTAACGTTGGGGTAAATGTTGTGTAACTTCTGTTTTTTTACAGGGAACTTTTTTATATTTCATACATGCATTCATATGATGATCCTCTATTGTGCTACAGCAAATCCATGACCCACCCCCCACCCCTTTCCCCAAGGTGAAGGTCACAAACTTAGCACATTCACACATGCATTCCTCATGTGAATAGCTATCATGCTATAGAAAATTACCAACTTAGTGCGTTCATAAACTTAACGTTGGGTTAAATTTTGTTTTACTTCTGTTTTCAGGGAGCGCATTGATATTTCATACATGCATTCGTATTAATATGCTATATTATTCTATAGTAAACCCACGACAACCTTGCACCACTGACCCCAATATGTCAAGGTCCACCGCACACCCCTAAACCAAGGTCAAGTTATATAATATTCATGTATTTTATGCAACTGTGCCAAGTTTGAGTGAAGGCTGCCAACAGGTGAGCTTCGTTGTCTTCTGACAACTCTTGTTATCATCAAAAACATGCTTTGACAGCACTTTAGAATAATTTACAACATGCTTTGACAGCACTTCAGAATCATTTTCATTGAAAATTATTCTGAAGTGCTGTCAAAACATGTTTTTAATGAGAAATAAGGCCAGATATAAAAGCAACAGCAGACGACAAGACGACAATTGTTGTGTGTAGCGGTCTAAGACAATTGTTGTGTGTAGCGGTCTAAGACAATTGTTGTGTGTAGCGGTCTAAGACAATTGTTGTGTGTAGGGTTAATGTTTATTGAGTGTTTTCATGATTTTTGTTGCGCCCACTTGTGGACAACGCGATAGTCAACACATTGGCGTATGCACGTACGTACACATGTCGTCAGAGTTTACGTTATTGGTTAAAGTTTTTTGGTATACTACCAAAGCATCGGCAGGCGAGACTTGGCCATCTAGTTTTTGTCGCGCCTGCTTTAGCAGAAGGCATGACTATAGTCGCTGCTTTTTCGGTCGTTGTCCGCGTCAACAAAGTCAAAATGTTTGTACAAGTTTCTTCATCATGATATAACTTTAATATTTCTTTACGCATTGCTTCAATATTGGAAACTTGATACATATAAGCATATAGAACACACTCATACCTGAGTCCTAACATGACCTTGACCTTTTTGACCTTCACATGGTTGTGGAAACACAGCCATTGTTTTACATCTAAAGGCTTGTACTAGTTTCTTCATCATCATATAACTTTAATATTACTTGATTGCTTCAATATTTGGACACTTGATACGTGTAAGCATTTGGAACACACTCATGCCAACATTAACATGACCTTGACCTTTTTGACCTTCACATTGTTGCAGAAACACTTGTGAAACCATTTTCATAACAAAAAGCGTGTACAATATTACTTGATACATTTGAGCATTTGGAACACACTTGTGCCCCCATTAACATGACCTTGACATTTTTTACCTTCTCTTGGTTGTGGAAACACTTACCCATTTTTGTTTACGTCAGAAAGTTTGTAAAAGGTTCATCATGATATAACTTTAATATTATGTGATGGATTGCTTGAATATTTGGATAGTCGATACATGTAAGTATTTGGAACACACTCATGTCGCCAGTAACATTATCTTGAGCTTTTTGACCTTCACATGGTTGTGGAAACACTTAGCCATTTTTTTATGTAAAAAAAGATCTTGAACCTTGTCCTTTTTCATGTTTTAAGCATGCACTTCTCTGACAGTTTTTGTGATGCTTCTAATACAGTGCAACCTCTCCAAACCAGACACCATGGGAGCTCACCATGGTGTCCGGTTTAGCGAGATTCCACTGTAAAACAGACACATCAAGACATGCAAGCGTGCTTTGCTATCATGAACAGCCATCATGGGAGATAAAGTCAATGAACTTGATCAATATAAAGCAGAAATGACTTCTTTGTGTCCGGTTTTGAGAGGTACGCCTGTATGAGCAAAACATTGAAGGGAGACCCCAATAAATCAACCCCTTAACTTTTGCCATTGGTGTATTACTAGTTCCGTCCTGTCATACAAGAGATTCCAATGATAGTCCTGGATCTCAACCATCACATCCCCATCCCCATCCCCATCCCCATCCCCATTCCATTCCTATCTATCCAAACCCCTTTTGCCATTGGCGGATTACTTGCATCCTGATAACGATGTCATACAAGAGATTCTAATGATAGTCCTGGATCGCAAAATAACTACATCATGATCAGACTGTATGAGTGACATAGATCAGAATATATAATGGTCAAACAATTGGCATAAAACCCCAATCAATCAATCAATCAATCAATCGTTAATTGACCCCATTTTTTCATTGCAGATCATATGTTGTGTCCTTGTAACAGTGACATATTGGCATTCAAGATGTTCCAATGATAGTCAAAATAACTACTTATATCTTGATCAGACCGTATGAGTGATATCAGGATTTAAAATGACAAAACATTGGACATAAAACCCCAATCAATCAATTTATCAATCAATCGATCAATAACCCCATTTCGTCATTGCGGATCACATGTTGTACCGGTGACAAGCTGGCATTCAAGATGTTCCAGTGATAGGAAACACGGCCATTGATGATTGGTTGTGGGAAACGAGGTCACATTTCATTGAGTGGGTCAATACTCGGATCAATATGCGAACTGCAGTGTCCGTATAAAACTATATATGTGAAGTGCCATGGTAAAACGGACCGAATCGTGGCTTTGATCATACAACAATCTCTTTCATCCTGGTATAAGAATTTATCTTCAGTTTAAGACCTCATGAATGTGTCGCTAATGAATGACCAACTGTGTAGATGCTGATCCGGCTACGCAGAGTTAGCTGTAGCAGGTTTGAGTAAACTATTTGGACGTAATTTCTCACTGCGTCACGTATATAACTCGAGCCAACCCATTTAACGTAACCTAGTTTCCGATAGTGGCCTTGGTGGCATCGTGTCTGATTTAAGATTTCGCGGCCACAGTTCAAGTTGTGGGATATTATATTCAAGTACAGTGGACCCTCTCCAAACCGGACACCCTGGGAGGCCTCCCAGGTTGTCCGGTTCGGAGGGCTTCCACTGTAGTTCTGGTATCGCATATTTGTGGCTGTGACTGGAGAAATGGGATTTATGACCAGCGTAGCTTACTGATCATGTAGTACATTTGTGTAACCAGATAGCGATCTACATTGTTTGTTAGAAGTATGACGGGTGTTTCATTGAGGGAATGGCGTACAATGCAGATCCTGATCAGATTGTGCGGATGCACAGGCTGATCTGGATCTACACTGGTCACAAAAACCATAATCCCCATTTCTCAAGTCACTGCGACATGTATCTACTTGATAATTGGTGTCTGTTTTTCATAGGTTTTGCTCTACATCAGTTATGTTTTAATGGGACCAATGAAACAATAGGAACCTGGTGCCCGTTTCACTAAACTTTGTACGACTAAAATGTTCGTAAGTGCAAATTTAGGATCGTCTGGAAATTTCAATTTATGGATTTACATGTATTGAGCATAGGCTGCATGCTCAATAAATGTAAATCCAATAATTGTTTACAAGAAAACATTGTTAATGTGAAATTTACAGACTATCATAATTTTGCACTTACAAACATTTTAGTCGTTCAGATCATTTGATTATAACCTTCTGAGCATGTTCTTAATTGAGTATTTCAAATCTATTGTGATCTAGATGTATAGAAATGTGCTAGCATGAACTTTGTTTTATTTCTTCTTGAAAGTATATCTTATGACCACTCGTTTGAAATGTCTCGTTCTTTCATGTCCTGAAAGTTTTTATGCCCGACGATGATTTCAATTTTTTATTCGACCCCAGGGCATGGATTATCTCCCCCCTTTGGACTTAGAATTTTGCCTCGCTTACTATGAAAGCGGTAGGTGTGGCATCTGTGTTCTATGAACACATTTTTATGATCATGTAATTTCATGGCAGTATGTACGGTGTTGCTCCACGTACATGTGTATTTCTGTATCTGTGTGATCTTGCTGTTGATCATACGTAAAACTCCAGTAAATCAGTCGATCAATTAGTCGGCCAGCCAGCCAGCCAGCCAGTCAGTCAGTCAGTCAGTCATCAGACAGTCGGTCATCAGACAGTCAATTAGTCAGTCAATCAGTCAAGCAATCAATCAATCAATCAATACATATTGTATTATTATATGTAACAATTGTTTTAACTTTCTCATTGGTTCATCACGACACCTATGTATTACTGTCCATGTATTAATGACTTCCACGTATTACATTCATTGATCATTCACCATCATTATCGCCTCTTGTTACGTCTTGCAAATGGCTCATAAAGCACACCCGACTCATCAAAATCAATCAATCAATTATTCAAGCCGGTCTGGGATGGTCAATATTGACTATGGGATTCATTGAAACTGCTTGTAACTGCGCAATTCCCGGTCAATATCAACTATACCATTATCTATTCAGTTCCCCTCTAGAGCCTCCAGTTTATTCAAATATTTAATTGTGCTGTGCAGTTACCAATATTCCTTGTGGGCTAACATTGTGAGTGGGCAGAGTAGGCAGTATATGTGTACTGTCACTGCTCGCTCAATGTAGATTCCGTGTGGGTTGCCAGCTTTCACAAAATAAGGTTCAAATTGTATATTTCTTTCGGAATACACCTTTACGAGTATGAAATTTATTAAATATTTTATTTTTGCTATTTCTCGATGAAAGTATATGTTGTGACCACTCATTTGAACCATCTCGACATATACTTCTGAGCTCATAGAAGGAAAATATTTAGGATTTTCCGCAAACATAATGGCGTATTCAGAATGAAACGGGTTATATAATAGTCGTCAAGTGGTAGAACGCTGAACTTTAATACTGGAGGTTCTGGTTGGGGCTCAGTTTGGTTTGAACCCTTCAAATCACACTCTGGCGATGTCTATGCATATGTGTATAGCCTTGCTGCTCACTCACTGTAGCCTGTACATTTCGTGACCTGAAATCACACGGTAAGTAATGCATGACCTACATAGGTAGATTGCGGAAACTTGAGCAGGCAGCCTGGGATAGCCGCGCATAATGACCACACAAGCCGTTGCCATGTGTACCAACCATTCAGCTGTGCGCTTTCAAACCGTTTTTGTTTGGTAATATTCCAAATTCCTGTTGCTATGTATATGTAGCATATTGAACTATGGACATACGTAGCACATGTACACCTGTTGTAACCAGTTTTGCCTGGTTGTGACGTCAGGCAGGATGATTTTCTCACAATCACCGCTGAATTTAATCTGTTTTCCTTACATACCATTTATTTGGCTAGTGTGCATATCGGTCACTGACTGATAAAACATGCTTTATAGCATTTGTAAACAACTGCTCTTGCTGAACTGGCAGAGATCGATCAGGGTAAACACTCTTTGGTACGCATTATCTCTGCAAACGTAAGTCGGATTGACTTCAAACTCCATATACTTCCTTTTCATCATCCATATTTTATTCCATACCAAACCCATGTGACCATGAAGACCAAGGTCAAGGTCAAATTACTTAGAAATTTGTGTTAAAGTTTTTTTAATATTTGTGTTAAAGTTTTTATTTGTCAGTCCATGCGGCGGCCGGGGGTATATGTGAGCCCCTGCTCACTTTCTCTAGTGTTGTGGAGCGCGTGGTCGAGTGGTCTGAGGCGTCAGACTGCTGATCTTACGGTCGTGGGTTCGAGCCTCACCGGAGGCATGCGTTGTGTCCTTGAGCAAGATACTTTATCCACTCAGTCCACCCAGCTGTAAATGGGTACCGGCTAAATACCGGGAAGATCGATTGTATTTGATTGTATGTACACATGTACTTATGAATAAAAATATGATCATATAAATTTAGGGAAAACACTACCAAAAGGGCCTAAGAAACTGAAAAGTTTATATAAGCAATAAATGCTTATAGCCGGTCTCTAACACAGTATGAAGTATGATGCAAGTAATTTTCATATTTTTGAGATACCCCTTTTCATAATGGACTAGTCTGGAGATCATTTTGTGATGATTGGATTGATTGGAAAGTTAACGTATCAACATCCATTTCAGTTATTTAGGGGTGAAAGGGTTAAGACAGTGTCTTGATATCAAGTGGGAAACGTGGAGGAATGAGTCGACCCATCTGAATAAATATAATATGTTTCTTTTCTCAGCAAATTATGTCTTGTCAGTATAATAGCATCAACTTTGGAGACGATTTATATGTGTTGATAAATGACGGAAATATGGGGGAACACGCAAGAAATTAAATATAGCAAAAGCTGTTGACAAATTCCAAATGCAAGAGACGTTAAACCTAACTCGGTTAATCATTATCACCAGCGAACCATGTGTTACTTGAAGTGCATGCTGGTAAAGCACTTCTCGTCCCTTGGAGGTGAAAATCCTTGGATTTCGTAAATGAGTACTCGAGTGTATGTATGTATATACCAGGATCATTGTTTCACACAGTACAGGGGCTCCAGATAAGGAATTGGACATGGGATACAGTTACGGTACTCCTCTTTTCTCTATCAATCGGGTTTTTTTAGTAGATGTAAACTTCACCCCACTGATTCTCCGTCAATTTTATATTTCAGAATTTGTTCATGAAATAGAATCACAAACATGCAAAACCTGTTGCCTGTGCATGCAAATTATTGGCCAGAATAGTTTACCAGATACCATTGTTGATACTTTGACTCAATAATATGCAATTCTTAGGCAATATGTTGACACTTTCTCCCAAAGTTCCAATTGTATTTGGCAGTAGTCACAAGATTTTGTGACATTCGGTACTGGTAACTTTATTTGCTTTTTGGTATTCACTGCTGCTGATTTTTATAGGGATTTTGAATTTTTTAATTGCATGTTTGTGGCTGTGACTGGAGAAATTGGGCTTATGGCCTTTACCAGTATAGACCCAGACCGGCACAGTCTCACCTGGGTCTGCACTGTTGGGCATTCAGCCAAGCAAAGAACCTTCACACTTCCAACAAATTGTAAGTATTATGCCACCGCAACAATAGTTGTCGGTGGCATATAGTGTTTACCCTGTTTGTCCATCCGTCTGTCTGTCGGTAGACAATTTTCCTTGCCCGGTGAACTACTTCTACAGTTTTTGGCCGATTCTCTTCATATTCAGTATACATCCCAACCATCACGTGCAGGAGGGCATAATATAAATTATCTCGCTGTCCCACCGATCTATCCGCAGTTATGCCCCTTTTTCGACTCTGAAAATAATTTATTTTCCTTGTCCGACGAACTACTTCCACAGTTTTTGGCCGATTCTCTTCATACTCGGTATACAAATGCCATACGTCCCTTTTCTCCAGTCACAGCTACATTTAACCAAATAAGAAACTTATCAGCAGCCCTGGCAGTAGTAGTGCAATTGACTGGAAAACTGCTGTGACTGGTGAAGTCATCAAACCCATATACCGGGTTTTCCGTTTCGCTGGAGTACCATTCGACCATTGCTGTAGTTGCTGCACTCTCATATTTCTTGTATTTAACCCGTTTCAGTCTATAAAGGAATGGATGATTTTTGTTGAATTTTGTCAATTTCTCTATAAAGGTATATATGATGTTACCACTCATTTGTGGGTGGTAACAACATATAATTTTTTCAAATGAAATAAAGTAAATCGGGTTGTTTTTTTTCTCTCAAAAGTTTTATACTGCTATAGATTAAATAAAAATTGTATCCCATTTCTTCTAATGCGTCACTTCTATGGTTATTTATATGGTTATTTTTATGTGTATGGCCAAACTTCTGTTATTTCACCTCTGGGTGTTTGTGTGGATACATTATGTTGAGGAGGTGAGGGTACATAGAGAATATCAGGCTAGCATATTTTGTATCAAGTTTATAAGGGAAGGCTAAGAAATTCTGAAGAATCGATTTCCGTGTTATCTGACACGATTCTTCTAAAAACGACAGAAGTTTGGGCCAAAATACGAAGACCACCAAATGCAGCTTAACAAGACGTGTTTCATGAAAATCGGTTACATAATAAGGCCTGTATAACAGAATATGTTTGAATCAGTTACATAATAAGGCCTGTATAACAGAATATGTTTGAATCAGTTACATAATAAGGCCTGTATAACAGAATATGTTTGAATCAGTTACATAATAAGGCCTGTATAACAGAATATGTTTGAATCAGTTACATAATAAGGACAATATAACAGAATATGTTTGAATCAGTTACATAATAAGCCTGTATACAGATATGTTTGAATCAGTTACATAATAAGGCTTAACAAGATAATGTTTGAATCTGTTACATAATAAGGCATGTATAACAGATATGTTTGAATCGATAATGTTCATCAGTACTAATAAGGACAATATAACAGATATGTGAATGAAATCAGTTATAATAAGGCCTTGTATAACAGGAATATGTTTCGAATCAAGTAACATTAATATGACAATTATAACAGAATATGTTTGAATCAGTTACATAATAAGGCCTGTATAACAGAATATGTTTGAATCAGTTACATAATAAGGACAATATAACAGAATATGTTTGAATCGGAGGCGCTTCTGGAAGTTTCAGTAATTCTTGTTGTTGTTGTAACCATGTGATCACGCACCTTGATGTACTGGCATTGCTGAAACAATGCGTGGTTCCAGTGAGATTGTAGTGATGACTAACAACACTAAGAGTCCGTATCAAAAACAAATTTTGTCTGGGATTATTATTTCAATTAACCTTTACATGTTTTGATTCAGAGTCATTTCAGATTCATGTGCTGCAAAAATATGTTCAATATTACAGAAAATAATATTTATGAACGACGAAAGAATTGAAAAGAAAGACAAATGAAAAGAAAGTGAAGAAAATCACTCCTCTAAACTGTCAAGCCATTACCATTTAATTGGTGTAATGGTCACCACATTGCCAGCAGTATAAACAACTGCTTAACCCTTAGACCACTACACACAACAATTGTCGTCTGCTGTTGCTTTATATCTAGTTGTATTACTCAATAAAAACGTGGTTTAACAGCACTTTAGAACCAATTCCAATGGAAATGATTCTAAAGTGCTGTCGAAGCATGTCTGAAATTATTCTAAAGTGCTGTCAAAGCATGTTTTTGGTGATAAAAATTGAAAATAGAAAATAAACAGCAGACGACAAAAAATAATATAGCGGTGTAAGGGTTAACAGCATTTAAAATTGATCTTCTGTTCACTATAACAACTGCAATACAGACAAAAAAATCCATATGGACAGCTACACTAGCTAGTGAATCACTTGACCCCCATTGTGAGTATTGCACTACTATGCCAACAGCAATACTCCCAACGCTTACAATGTTGAATTAAACGTTGTTTGTTTCTTATTTTCCATTTTACTGGTCAAAAACTTGTCTAAAACTTTAGAATCATTTCCTGTGCATCTGCTGTCTGATCAGGATCTGCATTGTTTGTCATTCCATCAATGAAACACCAGTCATTCTTCTAACAAGCAATATAGATCACTATCCGGCTACAGGAGTATGTTGTGTGATCAGGAGCTACACTGGCCCCAAATCCCATAAGCGCCATTTCTCCAGTCACAGCGAGATATGTGTGGTTGTATTTATCCTCAGACTGGCCTGGTCAGTGTAATCTAGATCTGTCCAGGGATGGTTTCCTGGTGATTCACTGCAATTATTGACCAGTTAATGCCCTTGTTGCAGAGCACAACCTAGAAAAGAGAAGTTGTGCACCTTGAGATAATCCACCAAACATATATGTTGTAACCAGTGTAGGTAGACCTATCTCTGCAGATGGTGCTATGATTGTCAATGGCATTTCAGCCATATTTGCTTCACGGTTCATCTGCTTGTCTGGTTTTAACTGCCATGCAGATGTGTCTGTGTCTTGACTGTGTCCGGGTCTACCCGTATCGGAATCTACTACATATCCATGCCTAGACTGGGTGTACGTGTCCATGTGTGAATTGTACGGCTGTGACACACATGCCTGTTGCAGTAAGTGCTGTAACAGCGGCCATTATAGAGGCTACAAGCAGCCAATGACAGCGCATGTTGACTTGTGTATTTGTGACGCAGTATGGTGGTAGTTTACATTACGTGCATCTGGGGCATGAAACGTGCCCAATTTTTACGGCCATATAAGCAGTGCAAAAACAATATTTAAAATCTTTCTTTTTATTTCGTGAAATTTGTTCAAATATTGATTTTATTACGAAAAATGACTTCTCTATGGGAATTTAACATGGGGGGGAAAAAGAGATGGAGAACCTGGAGAAGGAGTCGAAATTGATTCTGAAACCTAGCTAGATAGCTTGGAAATAATCTAAGAAAGCAAGTTACATTTTGAAAGTCGATCCACTATTTCTGAAATTAGAAAAATTTCCCCATGTTAAATCCATGTGGAAATTGTTTTTTCTTTCGCAATAAAATCAATATTGTTCGCAATAAAATCAATATTGGACCAAATTTCATGAAATAACAAGAAATGCGTCTGTCGAACGCGGATGCCACCTGCAGCATATTTGAGAAACTGTGACAAAGTGGTTAACCGAAAAGTGTGACGGACGGACAGACGGACGGTCCAAAAACAATATGCCACCCGGCTCTTCGAGACCGGTGGCATAAAAAGTAGGCTCATTCTTAAATGTTGCTATAATTTAATATTATCGAAAAAATATATTGTTTTTGCCTGATTTATAGCCGTAAAATTTGGGCAGGTTTCATGTTTGTATGCAGACTTTTTATAAATTTGCTACCGACAATTATCATGGTTCCATAACGCTACCATTTTCCAACTACATGTGCACGCTGTGGCCTAGGGGTTAGAACAACTGACTTCTAGTCCTGATGGTAAAGGTTCAAACCTCGCCTAGGGCATCAAAAATACTTTCATAGTATTTCCATCCCACTGTTGGATGAGACTTTAAACTGTGGCCCCATCTCTATATGACCTTAGCTCTTGGTGGGACGTTAAAATGTAGAAACTGTGCCGGATGTGGTCAGCATCAGTGATATGGGGCTGTGACTGGAGCAATGAGGCTTATGGGATTTGTGACCAGTAGCTCCTGATCAAATAACGCACTCCTGATAACCATCTATATGTCTTGCTAGAAGCATGACATGTGTTTCATTGATGGAATGCAGATCCTGATGACGGCAGATGCACAGGCTGATCTGGATCTACACTGGTCGCAGAACCCATAAGCCTAATTTCTCCAATCACAGCCACATAGTTGGGGCAGGGATGGATTGTGGCCCACAAGTTCACACCTGACTTCCAATCCAGAGGTTGTGGGCTCAAACCTCGCCTTGGGCATCAAAAAATACTTTCATAGTATTTCCAGCCCACTGGTCTGTCGGATGAGACTTTAAACTGTGTCTCTATATGACCTTATCTGTTGCTGGGATGTTAAACCCATTCACTTTCACTTTTGCGAATTTGATTGCTTCCGGCTGCTGGCCGATGTAGAGATGTTTGATTGCACTAGCTTCCGGCTGCTGGCCGATGTAGAGATGTTTGATTGCACTAGATAAATAGTTGATAATGAATACAAAACATTTTTGTTGTTCCTTAGATATGCAGAGTTGCTAATGATGCTAATAATGCCGGGACTGAAATATTTATTTTCGCTTGAAGTCCGCAATGTCTTGTTTGAACTTTATTTTTAAGTCAGCGATGTCTTGTTTCCACTTGCTTTAAGTTGGCAATGTCTTGTTTCCACTTGCTTTAAGTCGGAGATCTCTTGTTTCCACTTGCTTTAAGTCAGCGATCTCTTGTTTCCACTTGCTTTAAGTCAGCGATCTCTTGTCTCCACTTGCTTTAAGTCAGCGATTTCTTGTTTCCACTTGCTTTAAGTCGGAGATCTCTTGTTTCAACTTGCTTTAAGTCAGCAATCTCTTGTTTCCACTTGCTTTAAGTCAGCGATCTCTTGTTTCCACTTGCTTTAAGTCAGCGATTTCTTGTTTCTACTTGCTTTAAGTCAGTGATTTCTTGTTTCCACTTGTTTTAAGTCGGCGATTTCTTGTTTCCACTTTCTTTAAGTCTCCTTACTTGTTTCCGCTTTCTTTATGTCATATGTTTGTCTGTCCAACATTTTGTATGCAAATGACACCCTACAGGAAGCACATTAAATGATCAGTCTAACTTCAATGTGTTTTGCTGTGCTTATGCAATAAATAGAATCTTACATAAGTGATGATACAATATGATACTTACGAAAGTCGTTGACTGATATCATAAGAAACTTGGCATTGCCCGTTTGTTATGAATTCAGTATAATAATTCTGCATACTCAAATATATGCAGTTGTTAATTCTATATAAAATAATGCATTTCGGGAAATATATAGAGAATATTCATATTTTTGCAACGAATATGACATATATGTTCATCGAGTGGTGTGGAATGTCCATATTTCACGAGTGAAATATGGACATTTCACACCACGACATTAACATATAAGTCATATTCGTTGCAAAAATATGAATATTCTATTTATTATATACCGCTCCATGGAAATTAGCAGTTTTTAGCTCGACTATTCGAAGAATAGTTAGAGCTTATGTTGTCACCCTGGCGTCGGCGTCGGCGTTACCGCCTTGGTTAAGGTTTTTAGTCAAGCTTGTATATGGAATACTACTGGCCCTACACCCACCATACTTGGACAACTTCATCTCCTAGTGATGTACATCAATAACCCCTGATCTATATTTGACATTGACCTACATTCCTCTTGAATTACTTAGTTAATTCCCCTTGGTTAAGGTTTTTAGTCAACCTTGGTTAAGGTTTTTAGTCAAGCTTGTACATGGAATACTATTGTGCATACAGACACCATACTTGGACAACCTTTTCTCATAGGCATGTACATCAATAACCCCTGATCTATATTTGACCTTGACCTACATTTCTTCTTGAATTACTTACTTAATTCCCCTTGGTTAAGGTTTTTAGTCAAGCTTGTATATGGAATACTACTGGCCCTACACCCACCATACTTGGACAACTTCATCTCCTAGTGAAGTACATCAATAACCCCGATCTATATTTGACCTTGACCTACATTTCATCTTGAATTACTTAGTTAATTCCCCTTGGTTAAGGTTTTTAGTCAACCTTGGTTAAGGTTTTTAGTCAAGCTTGTACATGGAATACTATTGTGCATACAGACACCATACTTGGACAACCTTTTCTCATAACGATGTACTTCAATAACCCCTTATCCATAGTTGACCTTGACCTACATTTCCTCTTGAATTACTTAGTTAATTCCCCTTGGTTAAGGTTTTTAGTCAAGCTTGTATATGGAATACTATTGGCCCTACACCCACCATACTTGGACAACTTCATCTCCTAGTGATGTACATCAATAATCCCTGACCTATATTTGACCTTGACCTACTTTTATCATTGGATTACTTAGTTATTTCCCCTTGGTTACGGTTTTTAGTCAAGCTTATATATGGAATACTCCTGAGCCTACAGCAACCATACTTGGAAAACTTCATCTCCTAGTGATGTACATCAATAACCCCTGACCTATATCTGACATTGACCAACATTTAACCTTGAATTACTTACTAAATTTCCCTTGGTTAAGGTTTTTTAGTCAACCTTGGTTAAGGTTTTTATGCAGGCCGCAGCCACCTTGTTTGTCAAGCTATGTGTACATCGACAACCCTCGTAGTCGAGCTATGCTGTTCTCCTACAGCTCTTGTTTAGACTGTATACGGTAATGAATGTGTATTTGCAGCCTATTTTCAGTCCGGCACTGCAGGTGCGCATATGAATATAGATAGCGGAAGTAGTCGTATTTTCACCGGAAGATGTTTATTTCATCGATGAGAACATATCACTTTTATTTACATCGTATAACTATGTATTTCATGGGTAGGTATATAATAAAAATGATTACTCCCTCAAAGTATAATTAGCTAGATAAGTATGCTCAGTAATTTTGGTGAAATCGGCCCCAGTCTTGGCCTATAATTGTGACATTTGCATCGACTATGATGCAAAGGCCGCGCACTCGTGTTTGATTTGTCACAACGAAAGTGATTTACTTATTTTGCACCCATTGTAACCCTAGTAGCCTATTTCACCAAAATTTTAAAGGATACTTATCTTGCTAAGTACACTTTGAGGGAGAAACATTCAATTTAAGGATACAATTATTAATTTGTATCATACTGAATTTATTACATTATCGCACCCATTTTGATTCAGTATAATAATTCTGCATACTTTAAATAATCAAATATATGCAGTCGTTAGTTCTATATGATATAATGCATTTTGGGAAAATAAATGATTACTCCCTCAAAGTAGGCTTAGCAATTTTGGTGAAATAAGCTGCAGATCAGCATGCACTGTTCGCTGTTTGCAAAATATTTGTGATGAATATAACGAACCTTCTCCTCAGTATCTGCACTGTTTGTGGATATTTTCTGATTTTAGACAAAATCACCCCTTTTCTGATTAATAGAATAGTTCAAAAGTCTACTTAGGGTTGAGAGGTTAAACAAACAAACCGCCATTGCAGAAATATTTAGGAAACTGTATCCAGGGCGGATCGAGGATTGAGATCTAGAAACATGTTTTCTCCATGCTAAATGGTACGTACACATATAATCGTCAACATTCCTAAAATGTAAATATTTTTTTCTCCAATTCTCATCAACATTATGTTGTTACCACTCAGTTGAACCGTCTTGACGAACCGGTTCAATTGAGTGGTAGTAACATACACTTTGGATGAGAAATAAGAAAAATAATCAAATCCTTCCGTGCAAAAAAATGGGTTAAAATCTACTGTAAACTCTGATGCATATTTTCGAGTGGACGTGCGCCAAATATGCACCCCGGCCTCTCCCTGAATCCACACCTGTGTATCTATCTATCTGTAAGTGGGCCTTAAAATCTGCATGGATGTACAATTAATTTTCACCACGGCTACAGTGGTCGAAAACTCGTTACAGCATTTTTATGCCACCGTCTCTCCATCCGTCCGTCTGTCCGTCTGTCCGTCCGTCCGTCACACTTTTCGGTTAACCACTTTGTCACAGTTTCTCAAATATGCTGCAGGTGGCATCCGCGTTCGATAGACGCATTTCTTGTTATTCGAGCATTTGCGAAAAATTTTACAACCAACATCCAAATTTGAGATCTGACCAGTTTTATGCAAATGAGCATTTGTCAGTAGTCACGGCACCATAAACTGGTTCCAACAGCTTGATCGCCTTTTCAGTGTTTTGTTTGCTTTTTCGTGCTAAATTTATGCTATTGCACATATTGTTCACATATTCTAAGGGTGCGACCGATTATTTGCAATGTGTAACTCCATTGTTCGGTGCACGAATACAATCTTCGGTTTCGGTTTCCATTCTCTTGTTGTTGTTATTGTTGCTGTGAAATTCCCGATCTTATTTTTCTCGAAATGCTTTCCACTCTAGATTAATTATTAGTCTATGTGACATCCACAAACAGATACTGCACAGAATATCAGGATGTTCAGTCCTTTGATTATCATCGCGAGTGGCAGAACAGAGAACATTATGTTGCTATTTCAGACTTTGAGCTATTAAAGATTTTTTGTTCAGCATTATTTTCAACATTTTAGTTCTTAACAAGTTTCTACGAATGAACGAAACCAATGAATGAAACCGTACACAATCTGGTTCAACTGATGTTCTAAAGATTGTTATTTTTTGTTGTTAAAGACACTGTCTCAGATGATGTCTAAGCTGTACAATGTGTCGTTTTAGTATGTATGGTAATTCCAGATATCTATCAAATGTATGCTCCATGAATTACATGGAGTTTGTGTTTGTTTCAATTATAAACATTGTGCTACAGCAAAATCATAAAACATGTATTTATCCACCGTGACAACTTAAATATTAGGACACAATACAGCAAAGTGTTGATGTGTCAGTCACCATGACTAAGAATTTATGAGTGTATGTTGTTTACCCTCATTTAAGAAAAACTTGTTTTGGCAGATGATTCTCATGTTTATGAAGGAATATAAATATCGGAAGGTTTAACCCTTTCAACACCACAGACCTGTATAGTGGTATTGGCAAACAGTGTAGATCCAGATGAGCGGGCTCGTGATGAGCCGTCTCATCAGGATCTGCACTTTTTTTCAATTTTTTTTTAGAACAAAAACGCCTCCTTATGATAAATGGACTACGGTAGTCTGAAAATATTATTTTGTGATGATTGGAATGGTCGGAAAATTAACATGTCAAAAACTATTCCAGTGTCATAGGGGTGAAAGGGTTGAGAAAAACTTGTTTTGGCAGATGATTCTCATGTACACATGTTTATGAAGGAATATAAATAACAGAAGGTTTTCATTAACAAAAAAAATCTCCATGTTATTTATTTATTTCAATTACGGTAGTATAGTTCATTTCAAATTTTTATCATCTGTTACTAGATAAATTATCATCGGATTAAAACGCAAAAAAAAGCGACATCGGTGTTCTATGATAGTTGCGACTCGCAAAAGCATTGTGCTACGATTTCGCATTCATATATCCCCCACTTGACCTCGGGACCTTGCTATTGTTACTTCAATCTGATTGGACGATAGCATACAATTTTTAGGATGAGGCGTGCACGCTTCAAATCACCACGTGACACACTTCTATAGCAGCAGAGGACAGAAGACGTAATACCGATCATCAGTGCACACCGTTTCATGATCGCTTGTGTGTTTATCAATGGCTAGAAATTCTTCGCGTAATAGGATATTTTACCTACTGGCCATTTTAAGCAATGTGCAGTGAAGCTTTCAACATTCCAAACAA
This sequence comes from Conchocele bisecta, assembly GCA_029237695.1. Classification (NCBI taxonomy): domain Eukaryota; kingdom Metazoa; phylum Mollusca; class Bivalvia; order Lucinida; family Thyasiridae; genus Conchocele; species Conchocele bisecta. The sequence continues at coordinate 20,460,256 of CM055266.1, forward strand.
TTAATTTGGTTTCAATTCAGTTTGTATTATATACTGCCTACAAAGAAGCAAGATAAAATAAATTGTATATACTGTTTGCATGTTGTATAGACTTTCATAAATTAGGCACAGAAAGCTACGGTGTTTACACAGGATTGTATGGGAGTACTACATGTAGCGAGGTCTGATGTTTGTAGTTCTACTTACTGCTGGTGAATGGATTGAGATTTCAATGTTTCCAAAGAAGCGGAACTTGTACAAGAAACTGCATGAGATAATGCTTAATTACCAGTGATTCAAAAGGTTTTACAATTCTAGAAGTGTCGGTTAAATCGTGATTGAACGGATGGTTGTATGACTGACGTCATTAAACACAAGTAAATAACCGTGAGTATTGGTGAATCTTGCAATTATTTTATTTACAGGCTTTGTATGGTTGGTATTCTGTTTGAAAATCTGCTACTTGGTCGAATCAGTCTGGATATAAATGAAAATAAATTTACATATTTCCATTTTCTTTAAAAGATTAATCTCCATTTTCTTTAAAAGATTAATCTCCATTTTCTTTAAAAGATTAATCTTTTGATAGGTTACACATTCTTACAATTAGTATATATATATTATTTATAGGCTTTGCATGGATGCTATTCTGTTTGAAAATCTGTTTAAAAAAACTAATCCGTCTACTTGGTTGAATCAGTTTAATCAGTCGAGATATATATAAATGAGCAATTCTTAACCCTTTCAACTGTAAATAACTGGAATAACTGTTCTCAAAAATATGAAAATTACTTACGAGCCGACTCATCTGGATCTGCACTGTTTGCAAACCCCGCTATAGCAGGCTTTCAGGTTCAAAGGGTTAAACAAACTATTCTGTCTACTTGGTTGAATCAGTGAAGATATAAATGAACATAAATATACATTTTCCAGTTTCTGTGCCTTTACAAGGTGGATATCTTCATAACTTAAACATTCTTAACCCTTTCAACCCTAAATAACTGGAATGGACTGTGATATGTTAATTTAAGGGCCAATTCAATCATCACAAAATGATTTTCAGACTAGTCCATTTATAAGAATTGTTTTTTATAAAAAAATATAAAAAATACATGCAAAAAGTGCAGATCCTGTCGGGATGAGACGACTCAATACTCTTGTTTGGATCTAGACTGCTTGCAAATAGGTCTGTGTTGAAAGGGTTAAATACATGTTTTTTTGTTTGTTTGAAAAATAACCAGAAATTTAATAAAATGTGAGCAAAATCTGCATGTTGAACTGCTTAGAAATTTCTGGTCTAAGGAAAAATCAACCTTTTTATTATTATTTTTTGTTCTGTAAATTACATTTATTTTGAATCCTAACAATGTACACTTTTCTAATAAATTAGTCAAAACATAGCGATTTACGAAAGCTCGTTAGACTCGGTTTCTCTGAATACAATTCCACTTCCCTGTTTAAATAATTTGAATAATCAATTTGTAAATCAGCCATCCTGCTGGAAACTCAGTTGAATATTAATGTTACTGTTTGGGTGACTAACACCATCATGAATCACATGTGCAAGGATATTTTTCAGTTTGGTTTTAACGCATAAAATATTACTCTTCTTAACCCTTTGAACCCTACAGAAGTCCGGGTGAGATGTATGTTTTCTGATTTTGTACAAAATTTACCCTTTTCTAGTAAATGGAATTTAACCCTTTCTACACCCCTAAGTAACTGGAATGGATTTTGATACGGTAATTTTGCAGTCATTTTTGAAAAGGGGGTGTTTTTGTTCTCAAAAATTACTTGCAAAAAGTGCAGATCCTGATGAGACAGCTCGTCACGAGCCGGCTTATCTGGATCTACACTGTTTGCAAATACACTATACAGGTCTGTGGTGTTGAATGGGTTAATGCATAAAACTATTACGCTTCTTTTTTTTGTTTGTTATTAAATGGTTTATTTCCACTTTTAAATACAACATGTACATTTTATAAAGTTTACAAGAGAATATAGCTAAATGAAATACAATGATTACATACTATATTAAAAAGTGAAATGTATGGGAGAGTAAAGTAGTTGAGATATACAGAGCATGAAAAAGAAGGAAGAATGTAAGGATTTCTTTCTCTGTGTTCACACCTGCTGGACCTGTGTAGTTTATATTTAATATAGAGATATGTTGTGCTTCATTTTTCTTGCGGTGCCTATAAGAACTTTATATATTAAACCTGCCCCACTTAATAATATGCTGTTCTCTTTTGTCTTTCATTGTTGCTATTTCTTCTTCTATATGTATTCTATTTTTCAAGTAACTTAGAAAAGATTCGAAATTAATATCATGCTTTTCATATTTGCATTTGAAAATATAGTATTTTGCTAACAAAATTATAAAATTAAATTGTTTTACCATCAGTGCCTTATTTGTTATTCCTAGAGAAACACTACGAAAATTTATTTCATATGTTAAGTCTTTTTCATTTAGATAATTTCGAAGTTGTGACCAAAAATGTTGCACATGCATACATTCCCAGAACATGTGATTTATGCTCTCAACATACATAGAGCAAAAATCACATAGACTGCTATTTACTATATTACAACGATAGAGTAGTTTATTTGTCCCAATGATACACATTAAATATCTATGTTGGAAATTGCGTAATGTTGAATCTATTGTACAATCGAAAGCTAATGTGTAAATTTGTTGCCAGCATAAATTATCATCAGAAAATTAATTTGTCCATTTTTGTTCAGATTTCTTTTCTTCTATATTTTGTTTGTGTGTTTGTCTTGTATATAGTAATTTGTTCACATATTTGCTATCCTGTACTCTCGATATAAGCGACGGTGATTGTGGAGTTGTGTTGATGCTTTCTGTTTTTATTTTCTCCGCCCATAATGGACTTATGCTGTTCACAATACTTTGATATTTTATAAAATCGTTCTGACGTATATTGAATATTGCTGTAAAATCAGTAAAGCGTAGAAAATTCCTTACTCTGTAGTCATATAGATGCTCAACATATTTAATGCCTTTATTGTACCAATCCTTGAAAAAGATTGTTTTGTTTTGATGCTTTAAATTGGCATTATTCCAAAGTATTTCTTTTGATACTATGTCATTTTTGGATGTATAGTTAATATGTGACCAGGATTTTAAAACATTATTTAAAATCTTACTTTCTTACTATTACGCTTCTTAACCCTTTTTAAAACACGACAGAAAATTCCAGGTGAGATGCACTCTTTTGGGAATGTTTTCTGATTTTATACAAAAGTTACCCTTTTCTAGTAAATGCACCTGGATGTCCATGGACAGTTATTTAGTGGTGAAATGGTTAAGACTTGGTCTTTGACTTAAATATTTCTGCACAAGAGAGTTTAAAGGTACATGCCCACTCAGTAGGCACAAACTGTTCTTTATATCAGAGACATCATCTGAGACATTTTCTGGCAAACTAAACATTCATCCACCATTACCCCACGTATTGATTGGTATTATACATTTTATATCAGGCCTAAATTTCCACACTGATCAGGGGTGATAACCGTGTTTCCTTATAGTGTTAATGGACATTACTATTTATTCTCTGTATTTATTTGTTGATGTGCAATCATGATCATAATTTATAATCTGTCATAATATTATTTTTTCAGCTGACCTATTTAATTAATAGAAATAATTAAAAAATATCATGCCTCGTTTGCATATGAAAATAGCCTGATACCACCGCGAGCCACTATCAGTAAAATAAATATTATAATAAAGATTATATCTGTATAGCGGGCACTCGTAATTATTAGAACTGGTGGAATAGTGACACAAGTATACACTTATGTAATTCCTATAAAGAACATTTTGTGCATAAATGGGAGAAAGATCTATATTTTTCCATCCATTGTATTTATCAAATAAGTCCACTACACGGTGACGCTGCTGAGCCACAGCGACTGGTACAGTTATATGTTCATCACTGAAATTATAATGCATACCCTTCCAGCAGTAAAACCACAATTCTTCCAAGTGAAAATAATCTTATATTATCACACAAATAAACTGTACTTGTTTTGTGATTTATAACTATGTATACATGAAATATACAAGTGGCACAGATATATACTGCCGTATAAATCATGAAAAATACATACATGGATTGTATTGCCATGTTATAAACTTAATAAAAATGTGAATTAATGAATATTACAGAAATAAAAAAAGTATTTATTGCACACTCTCGCAGACATGTTTACTGTAAGATGTGTCTTAAAAAAAATATTCAGCAACTACGTATCAAAATAATAAATTTAAAAACAAAGATTTATGGCACATGCAATCATGATCTTACCATTTTTTATAAGTTGCTAGGTACCGTGTGACATGAATGACATAGAATCTATAGCTGATAGAAAAATTCCACGTCGACCATAATATTTCACATTTCTCTTTGCACTGATATATATCGGTCAGCATATGATGTTCTGGCTTATTGCATGCCATAAAATACAGGTGCCATAATTGTAGAATGTTTAACATTTCATTTCTCATCTTAAACTGCAGCGTTATAGAGATACTGTTGTGTCCCGAGGTTCAACAAAGCATTACAGTGGAACCTCTCTAAACCGAACAACAAGAAGCATAATTATGTGATAATGCCTGTTCGTGATCACATTGCACACACTTAAGGCTCAGAATAATTAAACGCCTGACTTACAGTGAAACCTCGCTAAGCCGGACACCCTGGGCACCTCCCAGGGTGTCCAGTTTAGCGAGGTTCCACTGTATAGTGAATGTGAATGGGCAAAGGCAAAGTAACAAAAGATTCCATGCAGGAATATCAAATATATATATATATACCGGTATATATATTCAGCCCTGAACTTTGATTTAAACAGTATTTTATTTCATTTGAATAAACACTGATATATATATACACATTTAAAAGTATTGGGAGGATTGAGGATAAAGCAAAAACCCTGAAATTTGAATAACCCGGTGGTCACGGGTGAGAGTCTCTATAGCAAATATTTGAAATGTTCGTAAAAAGGTGTACCGTATTCATTCTAATAAACGCCCATACTCTAATAAACGCCCACCCCCCATTTTTGGGCAACAAAATGAACATTTTCTGCCCGATTTTACAAAAATTGGGACCTCTAATAAACGCCCATGGCCTCCTCTGGAAAGAAAAATGGACATACCTGTCAAACTGTAATTTTCCGTTTCCCTTTTTAGTAACGCGCGGACATGTGCCTTTCGTTTTTTGCGTCCAAATATTCTGTAGGAACATGGAATTTCAAGGCCACCTCCCCTTGCAAATGTCCCGATAGAGGAGGGTCGAGTTCCCCAGAAGTAACTGCGATCACCTGGGTGATATCTCCGTTATTAAATAATGTTGTCAATGGCTGACACAGTCCTTCAGGAATATGTCCCACAACAGTTTCGCCTTGTTTAACAATTATTGCAGAGTCACTATAGTCGTTATCTGGTTCTAATATGCAATCCAGTTCTGTTCCTCGTCGTTGACAGCCATCGGTACCCGGTCACGGTTTAACGCACAATATTGTACAGCAAAACCGGGAACCAGATGTGATGATGGGCTTGCTTGATTATCAAAAAAAATATAAAAAAATACGATTTGGTATGGGGACGATTTTGGTCTGGGGACGATTTGACCAGATAGTATATGTTACGCGAAGAGTGATGTCCCTTTGTTATTGTTGAGATATTTTGAGAAATATACGGATTTGGGGTATGTCCGAATACTTACTGATCCTAAAGTAATTATTCTAATGAGAAATGGACCAGTCCAAACATACAGATTATCCGAATACAAACGTCCGATACGGTAGTAATTGCTAAGACTACACCGTGAGTACATAGAACGTCTGTAAGGTTTACAAATCCAATCGTTTTCTTCACTTTTTGACATTTTTTACTCGGACCAAAAACCATTGCCTCTATTAATCGCCCACCCCCGACCTGTGACTTACCGATGATTCTAATAAGCGCCCGGGCGTTTATTAGAATGAATAAGGTACTTTAGTCAAATAAATATTACTTCACAGTACAAAGGGTGAAATAAGGGGACTGAAACTGTGGAATACCTTGCTTTCAGTCGTGTATTCACCATTTCACCCCTAAATAACTGGAATGGATTTTGATATGTTAATTTTCCGACCAATCAAATCATCACAAAATGATTTTCAGACTAGTCAATTTATGAAAAGGGGTGTATTTTTTTTTCTAAAAAATATGAAAATTTAGTGCAAAAAGTGCAGATCCTCATAAGAGAGCTTGTTACGAGCCAGCTCATCTGGATCTACACTGTTTGCAGACACCGCAATAGAGGCATGTAGTGACCATGCCCACTCAATTAAGCACGAAATGTTCTTTTATATAGGAAATAAATAAGTGTATATTGTGTCACTATTCCACCAGTTCTAAAAATTACGAGTGCCCGCTATACAGATATAATCATTTAGTAATATTTATTGTACTGATAGTGACACACGGTGGTATCAGGCTATTAATGTCCATTAACATTTTAAGGAAACACGGTTATCCCACCTGATATCAGTGTGGAAATTTACGTCTGATATAAAATGTATAATAATGCCAATCAATACGTGGGGTAATTTTTAGAATTGGTGGAATGAATAGTGACATAATTATACACATATTTAATTCCTATAAAGAACTGTTTGTGCCTACTGAGTGGGCATGTACCTTTAACGAAACACGGTTATCGCCCCTGATATCAGTGTGGAAATTTACGTGTGATATAAAATGTATAATAATGCCAATAAATTTGTGGGGTAATGGTGAATGAATGTTTATTTTGCCAGAAAATATCTCTGATATAAAGAACATTTTGTGCCTACTGAGTGTAATATGATAACTCGCCCCAGTGTACCCCATCTGATGATGTTTTATTCATGTGGTGGACTACGTAACTATATCACTCACCGCATATATATCTATGTAGCAGCTGACCCTCACTGCGCTAGGACAAGCCAGCCAGCACCTGTCCATTGTGGAGCCATTGTCATTTAAATATAATTATATCTATCTTCGGCATTTAAAATGACCTAACACGCACACAGGGTATGAGACAGTTACAGGCAACACAATGGAAAGACGGGTTGGGGATCTGTGAACCTTATTAAAAAATAATGTTATCTGATCTTCATGAATTAACCAATTAAAGACTGGATACAATTATAGTAGTATGAAACTTTTTAGGGGGGAAAAATCCTATTTTCTTTATTTCGTCTCGAAAGTATATGTTGTAACCACTCATTTGAACCGTCTCGATGAGATGGTTCAAATGAGTGGTAACAACATATAACTTCCTGGAGATTATCGTACCCTTGAAGTGGGCTAACCTTTAATATGCGGAATTAAAATTTGCTTAGCTGCTGTTTATTTTTAGCTTCTTTTCTCTCAATAATTCATGTTGACAAGCTAATATTTTATTTGTATACCGATGTTTTAACAAAAATGTATATAAAAATTATTGTTTTTTTTACACAATCCGTAAACCAATTTTTGTAAAAAATAAAATCCGCCATGTGCCACATTTTATTACAAATTTTGATGAGAAGAATCTTCTAAGGAATTTTATATGGCCTTAAATGTACATGCCCACTCAGTAGGCACAAAATGTTCTTTATAGGAAATAAATAAGTGTATAATTGTGTCACTATTCCACCAGTTCTAAAAATTACGAGTGCCCGCTATATAGATATAATAATTTAGTAATATTTATTTTACTGATAGTGACTCGCTGTGGTATCAGGCTATTTTCACATGCAAATGAGGCATGATATTCTTAAATTATTTCTACTAATTAAATGTGTCACCTGAAAAAATAATATTTTCAACGGATTATAAAGCATGATCATTGCATTATACATATCAAAAAATATATACAAAGAATAAATAGTAATGTCCGTTACCATTTTAAGGAAACACTGTTATCGCCCCTGATATCAGTGTGAAAATTTACGTCTGATATAAAATGTATAATAATGCCAATCAATATGTGGGGTAATGGTGAATTAATGTTTATTTTGCCAGAAAATGTCTCGGATGATGTCTCTGATATAAATAACATTTTGTGCCTATTGAGTGGGCATGTACCTTTAATAGAAACAGAATCTTGAAATATACAGGTCTTGATCTACACAGGCAAAAACACACAAGTGATTGTTAATTGATGACTCATTTTCATGTACCAGTGCCTCTGCTATGTTCAAGATAGCAACATCAGGATAAGTATTAACCCTTTGTCGTCTGCTGTTTATTTTTTTATTATGCTCCCGCCACCGAATGGTGAGGGGGCATATAGTGTTACCGGCGTCCGTACGTACGTTAACGCTCGGGTAAATGGCTTATAATTTCTGTTTCCTTTCTCAGATCTGCTTCACATTTCACACACGCATTGCTCCAATGGTCCTCTACCACCCTGTGACAAATCCACATTCGTCCCTCCCCCACTAAGCCCAGGGTCAAGGTCACAGACTTGGTGTGTTCGAAACCTTAACGCTCTGGTAAATGGCTTATAATTTCTGTTTCCTTTCTCGGATCTGCTTCACATTTCACACACGCGTTGCTCCAATGATCCTCTACCGCCCTGTGACAAATCCACATTCGTCCCGCCCCTGCCAAGCCCAGGGTCAAGGTCACAGACTTGGTGCGTTTGAAACCTTAGCGCTTGGGTAAATGGTTTATAATTTCTGTTTCCTTGTTTTCAAATGTGTCTCGTTTTCTTTGGCTGCCAGTGGGGGCATTTGTGTGCTGACAGGCCACATTTCTAGTTATATATTGCTTATCAAAAACATGTTTTGACAACACTTTAGAATCATATCCAATGGAAATGATTCTGAAGTGCTGTCAAACCATGCTTTTATTTTGAAAGATTTTATATGAAACAACAGCAGACGACTATTTGCGTTTCCCGCATTTTAAGCGTTAAATCGCCTTTCTATTAACCCTTACACCGCTATCTTAATGTTTTGTCGTCTGCTGTTTGTTTTCTATTTTCCATTTTTATCATCAAAAACATGCTTTGATATCACTGTAGAATACTTTACAACATGCTTTGACAGCACTTTAGAATCATTTCCATTTCCATTGGAAATGATTCTGAAGCGTTGTCAAACCATGTTTTTATTGAGAAATAAGGCAAGATATAAAAGCAACTGCAGACAGAAAATTGTTGTGTGTAGTGGTCTAAGGGTTAACTGGGAATTATCTGTTTAACTTTATCATCAACAACAGGGGAAACTGTTCATGACTTACCATTGCTCTATATACACATTGCTCTAATGGTCCTCTACCGCCCTGTACCAAATCGGGTAAATATCTTATAATTTCTGTTCCCTTTCACAGATCAGCTTCATACTTCATATACGCATTGCTCTAATGGTCCTCTACTGTCCTATGCAAATCCAAATCGTCCTGTGCCCGCCAAGCCCAGGGTCAAGGTCACATACTTAGTGATTCAAAAACTTTAACGCTCAGGTAAATATCTTATAATTTCTGTTTTCTTTCACAGGTCAGCTTCATATTTCATATACACATTGCTCTAATGGTCCTCTACCGCCCTGTGCCAAATCCACGTTCGTCCTGCCCCTGCCAAGCCCAGGGTCAAGGTCACATACTTGGTGCTTCAAAAACTTTAACGCTCGGGTAAAAACTATTTTTTACTTGGAATTTGGCCTCATTTATTATCAAAGCGATATGTGGTGCATCCGTGTTCTATTAACACATTTTCTAGTTCATTTTAGTTGGTGCAGTAACTTCAAAGATTCCAAATCAGAGAAAAACAGTTTCTGAATATCTGCATTTTTAGCTCGACTATTCGAAGAATAAGTAGAGCTTATGTTGTCACCCCGGCGTCGGCGTCGGCGTCACGCCTTGGTTAAGGTTTTTAGTCAACCTTGTATATGGAATACTACTGGCCCTACACCCACCATACTTGGACAACTTCATCTCCTAGTGATGTACATCAATAACCCCTTATCTATATTTGACCTTGACCTACATTTCCTCTTGAATTACTTAGTTAAATCCCCTTGGTTAAGGTTTTTAGTCAACCTTGGTTAAGGTTTTTAGTCAAGCTTGTACATGGAATACTATTGTGCATACAGACACCATACTTTGACAACCTTTTCTCATAGGGATGTACATCAATAACCCCTGGTCTATATTTGACCTTGACCTACATTTCCTCTTGAATTACTTAGTTAATTCCCCTTGGTTAAGGTTTTTAGTCAAGCTTGTATATGGAATACTCCTGGCCCTACACCCACCATACTTGGACAACTTCATCTCCTAGGGATGTACATCAATAACCCCTGATCTATATTTGACATTGACCTACATTTCCTCTTGAATTACTTAGTTAATTCTCTTTGGTTAAGGTTTTTAGTCAACCTTGTAGATGGAATACTCCTGGCCCTACACCAACCATACTTGGACAACTTTATTTCCTAGTGATGTACATCAACAACCCCTGACCTATATTTGACCTTGACCTACATTTAACCTTGAATTACCTACTTAATTCCCCTTGGTTAAGGTTTTTAGTCAACCTTGGTTAAGGTTTTTAGTCAAGCTTGTACATGGAATACTATTGTGCATACAGACACCATACTTGGACAACCTTTTCTCATAGGGATGTAGATCAATAACCCCTGATCTATATTTGACCTTGACCTACATTTCCTCTTTAATTACTTAGTTAATTCTCCTTGGTTAAGGTTTTTAGTCAAGCTTGTATATGGAACACTCCTGGCCCTACACCCACCATACTTGGACAACTTCATCTCCTAGGGATGTACATCAATAACCCATGATCTATATTTGACCTTGACCTACATTTGACCTTGAATTACTTAGTTAATTCCCCTTGGTTAAGGTTTTTAGTCAATCTTGGTTAAGGTTTTTAGTCAAGCTTTCTACATGGAATACTATTGTGCATACAGACACCATACTTGGACAACCTTTTCTCATAGCGATGTACATCAATAACCCCTGATCTATATTTGACCTTGACCTACATTTCCTCTTGAATTACTTAGTTAATTCCCCTTGGTTAAAGTTTTTAGTCAAGCTTGTATATGGAATACTACTGGCCCTACACCCACCATACTTGGACAACGTCATCTCCTAGTGATGTACATCAACAATCCCTGATATATATTTCACCTTGACCTATATTTCCTCTTCAATTACTTACTTAAGTCACCTTGGTTAAGGTTTTTAGTGAACCTTGATTAACGTTTTTACTCAAGCTTGTACATGGAATACTATTGTGCATACAGACACCATACTTGGACAACCTTTTCTCATAGGGATGTACATCAATAACCCCTGATCTATATTTGACCTTCACCTACATTTCCTCTTGAATTACTTAGTTAATTCTCTTTGGTTAAGGTTTTTAGTTAACCTTGTAGATGTAATACTCCTGGCCCTACACCAACCATACTTGGACAACTTCATCTCCTAGTGATGTACATCTACAACCCCTGACCTATATTTCACCTTGACCTACATTTAACCTTGAATTAATTAGTTAATCCCCCTTGGTTAAGGTTTTTACTCAACCTTGGTTAAGGTTTTTAGTCAAGCTTGTATATGGAATACTATTGTGCATACAGACACCATACTTGGATAACTTTTTCTCATAGGGATGTACATCAATAACCCCTGACCTATATTTTACCTTCACCTACATTTAACCTTGAATTACTTGGTTAATGTTTATAGTCAAGCTTGTATATGGATCCTGGGCCTACATCAACCATACTTGGACAACTTCATCTCCTAGTGATGTACATCAATAATCCCTGACCTATATTTGACCTTGACCTACTTTTATCCTTGCATTACTTAGTTATTTCCCCTTGGTTAAGGTTTTTAGTCAAGCTTGTATATGGAATACTCCTGGGCCTACAGCAACCATACTTGGAAAACTTCATCTCCTAGTGATGTACATCAATAACCCCTGACCTATATCTGTCATTGACCTACATTTAACCTTGAATTACTTACTTAATTTCCCTTGGTTAAGTTTTTTAGTCAACCTTGGTTAAGGTTTTTATGCAGGCCGCAGCCACCTTGTTTGTTAAGCTATGTGTACATCGACAACCCTCGTAGTCGAGCTATGCTGTTCTCCTACAGCTCTTGTTGAATGGTGCCATCAGTATGTATGTGCTTCAACAGACTTACAACGCAGTACATACCGTGCATTATTGATAGGGGACTGTAAACACAGTCTGGGGGACATCAAACTTGCATCAATTGCCTTAATAAATAGCCCATTTAACCCTTACAGTGCGAAATTAAAATTTCTTGTCTGCTGTTTATTTTGTATTTTCCATTTTTCTCGTCAAAAACAGCTCTGGAAATGATTAGGAAATGCTGCCAAATCATGTTTTTACTTAAGAGAAAATACAAAATGAGAAACAACAGCAGACAGAAACAACAGCAGACGACAATTTTCGGTTACCGTCTTTTAAGGGTTAATACTCGCTGTTCAGTGAGGGGTCAGTGGAAGAAGGGGCCTAAGTTATTTATGGACTTAGCCCCCTTGTTCCACTGGCCTGGCTGTCACTGCCGTAATGGGGCTTACGGTTTTGCAACCAGTGCAGATCCAGATCAGCATGTGATTAGGCTCTGCACTGTTCGCAATTCCATCAATGAAGCCAGTTTCATGTTCCTAACAAGGAATACAGATCTTGGTTACGATACTGTGCCATTGGATTAGCAGATGCACTGGTCACATATCCCACAAGCCCCATTTCTCCAGTCACAGCCAGAACTATTTAACCTCCATACAACTGCAGCAACTGATTTTGTCTTCCCATCATGGCTGCTATAGAGGTTGCACTTTACTGTCATGGAGAAATAACGAAAACCGTCTTTAATTACAGTCACCAGTTAGCCATAGAATGCAAGAATAAAATTAAATACATTTTTAGGGCCCCACCAACATTCGGCAGTGCCCTATATAGGCTTCACCCCGTCTGTCCGCTTATTTGTTGGGAAGATTTTGTAAGAGTTTCTTAAATCACCTATGGGGGCCCTAGAAGTGTGTCAACAGACCACATTTTCTAGTTTTAATTAAGCGTTACATTACAATGTTATTCATCGTACACTTTTGGGCATTACAAGAAAATGTAAACATTTTTCCCATTTTTCTGATTTCTGTGTTTTTGTGATGTGACCACTCTTTTGAACCATGCTTGTGGTCACTTACGGTAATATACTTTTGAGAATAAATAAGAAAAATATTGACCCATTCCTTTTAGAATACAACTTTGCGGGTATGAAATTTAATAAATATTTTGTTATTTCTCAATGAAAGTTTATGCTGTGACCACTCATTTGAACCATCTCGATGAGACGGTTCTATTGGTGGTCACGACATATACTTCTGAGCGCATAGAAAGAAAATATTTAGGATTTTCCGCAAACATAATGGCGATTCCCAGCATGAAAAGAGTGAAAGAAAATCTTGTATTCTCGAAATGCAATGGGTTAAATTAATTATAAATACAATATATATATATTTTTTCTATAGACAATTGTCGCTATAATTATTTACAACAAATAGATCTGCAAATTTGGTCTGTCTCAGTAAGATGTCCAAATGAGTGGGTAGAACATGACTGTAGACACAAGAGAAATAGAAACGAAAAGTTAATACGGCTATATCTCTACATTTATATCCGATGTGAAATTGTGGACTGTTACACAATGCTGCATTCATATTTGTCATTATTATTGCGGAAAAAGGATTGATATTTTTCAAGGTTTTCATTTTAATATCCTGTGGCGAGGTGATGCAGAAAAATCACAAAGGGCGTTGACTGACTGTTTATTTATATATATTGACATTTACATGGTGATTATTGTGTTTCTACAAATACATTAGCCCCATGTTATGTCAGTTTACTGTTTCATGTATTTCGACAAATACCTTAGCTATTGATAGGCCGTTAAACACCAATAAATCAATCAATCCATTAAACACCAATAAATAAATCAATCAACAAAATTACAATGTAAAATGAAGAGGTCATTGGCAAAAATATTCCACTGTCCCTTTCAATTATTAAGTGCTACGGTTTGCAAATGTTATATAATAAGTAGTCATGATTGTTTATTTATTGCTCGATTTAAGGGTCCCAATTGGCTCTTAGGCCATGAATACCCATGGATCAAGCCGCTATATGGCACACCTGGGTAGAACCAGCTGGTAGAGTGGCAAAACAATTGTATTAATTAACTCCAGTGCCTAGATCGAGGATCAAACCTGAGCAGCAGCTTTTTGAGTGGAATTGTAGCCGAGAGGTTACGACCTCCAACTGTCACAGTCGGAGGTCGTAGCCTCTCGGCTACAATTCCACTCAAAAAGTAGTCTTGACACAGACTATGCTAGTTTATCTAAGAATGCTATGTTTATTGTGCATGCACAGCATTATAATAGTGTACGTTTGTTTAGCGTACATACCACCTGATGCAGTCTCCGTAGATGATTTAGTACTATTAAAGTACAAGGTGGGCTTTATTCTTGAATAAAGTCATCGGATCTGACATTTACAAGGAAAATGATGAAGCAGGTAAATAAAATTAATTGAAATCCAGATGTGCATCCTTTCTCTGAACCAATATGTGCAAATAACTGACCTGAACATATTGTTAAATAGTACTTCTATACCTGAACACTGAATTTTTAGCCAGGTTTTTTTTTTAAAAAATCCAGGCTATTGGATTGGCGAAAGCCGGGCGGGCGGGCGGGCGGGCGGCGGGCGGGCGGCGGGCGGCGTCCACAATCAATGTTAAGTTTTCGTGTTTGAGTCCATTTCTTTGTTACTGTACCACCTAGGACCACCAAACTTTCACAGCTTCATAGTCAAGGGGTGCCCACCACATATCACTATCCAACATGTTACTTTTTTTTTAACTTCACCCATTTTTTCCGCGTAGTCGACTTAGCCATTTTCAATGTTAAGTTTTCGCGTTTACAATGTTAAGTTTTCGTGTTTAAGTCCATTTCTTTGGTACTGTACCACCTAGGACCACCAAACTTTCACAGCTTCATAACCAAGGGGTGCCTACCACATACAACTATCCAACATGTGACCATTTTTTTACCTTCACCTATTATTTCTACGTAATTGACTTAGCCATTTTCAACGTTAACATTTTAACGTACGTCTGGTTAAAGTTTTTTGGTTAAAACTTTTTGCTTATACTATATCTCTGCAACTGCTTCGCCCATTACCTTGAAACTTCACATGGGTGTTTATCATCATCCATATTTTCATTCTAACCCCCAACCGTGCGGCCCCTGTGCCCAATGTCAAGGTCAAATTACTTTGAATTTTTTTGTTAAAGTTTTTTCGTGTACTATATCTCTGCAACTGCTTCACCTAATACCTTGATACTTCACATGGGTGTTTATCATCATTGTCGCACCTGCTTGTGGAAAGCGCGATCCTGTGCCCAATGTCAAGGTCAAATTACTTTGAATTTTTTTGTTAAAGTTTTTTCGTGTACTATATCTCTGCAACTGCTTCACCCAATACCTTGATACTTCACATGGGTGTTTATCATCATTGTCGCACCTGCTTGCGGAAAGCGCGATCCTGTGCCCAATGTCAAGGTCAAATTACTATGAATTTTTTTGTTAAAGTTTTTTCGTGTACTATATCTCTGCAACTGCTTCACCCAATACCTTGATACTTCACATGGGTGTTTATCATCATTGTCGCACCTGCTTGCGGAAAGCGCGATCCTGTGCCCAATGTCAAGGTCAAATTACTTTGAATTTTTTTTTTTAAAGTTTTTTCGTGTACTATATCTCTGCAACTGCTTCACCCAATACCTTGATACTTCACATGGGTGTTTATCATCATTGTTGCACCTGCTTGCGGAAAGCGCGATCCTGTGCCCAATGTCAAGGTCAAATTACTTTGAATTTTTTTGTTAAAGTTTTTTCCTGTACTATATCTCTGCAACTGCTTCACCCAATACCTTGATACTTCACATGGGTGTTTATCATCATTGTCTCACCTGCTTGCGGAAAGCGCGATATTGTCGGCATTTTGGCATACGTCCGTCCGTTCGTCCGTGTGTCCGGTTAAAGTTTTTTGGTTAAAGTTTTTCCATCTACTATATCTATTTTTTTAGTGTCCATGCCTCGTCCCAAGGCGCGACATGCAGGCCACGGCCATCTAGTCTACAAAAAGTGGGTATAATTATGTTATCCAAGTGTCTATGCTTGGAAAAAACCTGGCCTTCGTGGCTTTGCCTCGTTTCTTGTAGTTCAGGTAATTAAAAAAGTGTGTGGAATGCAAATGTTCTAAATGCAGTATAGTCTGAGCCATTTGTGACAAATGAGAATAATGTTTCACATATTGTGCTTATTCTGTTACAGTGACAGTGGAAATATATGTATTTCCATTGTTTATCACATTATGTGATAGTATATTATTGAATACACCACACATTACTTGAAATGTGATCAAATAAAATGGTACATTTGGTTGATTTTTCATCCATATAGAAATCATATTTTGGGTGTCTCAGCGACACAGTACCTGTAAATGATGTGTTGTCACGTCTAGTACCACTTTTCGCTATTTAGTATCACAATTTTACTCCTTTCTAAGACTGAAGTTTAGTTCTTATCTGAAGCTGCAAGAATGTAGAGTGCGTCTAAAAATGGAAAGTGTATCGTATGATTATTTCACAACAAAATATTTTATTTCACAAGAATTGTTTACTGGTATGTGTCAGTGAAAATATGTAACAAATTATCTCCGTTGTGTATCACAGTTTCTGATAGTACATGTATATTTTTGATAGAAAATGTTTAAAAATTGCCGTTTGTTGATATTCGCCTTTGGGGTTCATGAAGCCAAAAACACCGTATTGAATATTGAGTCATCATATGAGAGACATGCAGTGCCTTTAATCAGAAGCTACACTGGTCAAAAGCTTCATTTTGTCATGGGTGGTCACATATAATTATCTGACATGTAATGGATGGGGTAGTGCAGAGTAAATGGGGAGGTGGACAGGGAGGGAGTCTGTTGAATTTCCTCCACAGCAATCAATGTTGAATCTCTGCTATTTGCCCAGGCTGGTGGTCTATGATTCCGCCATTGGCTAATACAACACCACCTGGGCATCATGGTCAATTGATGACCATGCTGGGGCTACCTGTGGATGCAATTACTTGGTCATTATTACTGACCATGGTTTGGTTGTGATTAACACTTAAAGGGGGGGGGAACTAAATCTTGTTGTCTGCTGATTATTACATATTTGTGTCTTATTTCTTGATAAAAACATGGTTTGGCAGCTAGAATCATTTCCCATGGAAATGGTTCCAAAGTGCTGCCCAACCATGTGTTTGTTGAGAAAAATGTAAATTTAAAAATAAACAGCGGACGGCAATATTTTATTCGGAATTGTAAGGGTGGGAACCGAATATTGTCATCTACTGATTTTATATTTGTCATAGTTATTAATAAAAACGTGCTTGGCAGCACATGATAATCATCTCCATTGAAGACATTTGTCATGCACTGTCAAAACATGTTTGTGATTAAATGAAAATGAAAGATAAACAGCAGTCAACAACATTTCATCATTGTATGGGTTAAATGTTATGTAAATTCCATATGATGTGTAGATGTGCAAATTGCCTTTTGATTTCCTGTTTTGTACCTAGGGCCAATTATAAAATGATTTTGGTTTGCCCTCTGGGACCAAAGCCTAGGAGTGGTGTGGTGGGTAGGTAGGTAAATAAATAGTATATTTATTTTCCTGTGGTATTTAGAGATCTATAGTTTGAATGATCTTGCTGGAGCTGCATTATTTAACCCTTAGAATGTGGGTAACGTAAATTGTCGTCTGCTGTTGTTTTATATTTTGTCTTCTTTCTCAATAAAGACATGGTTTGACAGCACTTTAGAATCATTTCCGCTGGAAATGATTATAAAATGCTGTCAAACCATGTTTTATGAATAAAAATGGAAAATTAATAAAAAAATAACAGCAGGCGACAAAATTTCGACAAAATTCAGCATTGTAAAGGTTAATGTCATTCATGAACACACATACATGGTTGTGACTGGAGAAATGGGGCTTATGGGATATGTCACCAGTCTAGCTCATGATCGTCTAGCACACTCCTGCAGCGTGATAAGGACCTTTAAATGTTTGTTAGAAACGGGACCGGTGTTTCACTGACTGAATGGCGGGCTACGTTGGTTACATTGGTTACAGATGTTGTAAGCTCCCCTTTATCAGCCTGTGGTACATTCATGACGTGGTGCACTCGCAGGAGAGTGAAATTACAAAACCAGTTGTTGTCAAACATTCTTGTGTGTGCATTCCTGCGTAAATCTCTTGGATGTAATCCAGAATAGACCTGGGAGTGTAAATACTGAATTACGTGAATGAATATAGTTTTCGTGGATCTATATATCTGTGGTAAATGACTTTGTAAACAAACAAAATAACTTGCATGTACCTGTTTTCAAGAACATAGGGTATCGTACATGAGTAAAGATTTAATATATATATAAAGTGAGTTTATCAATTTCGTAAGAAACGAGGCAGTACACCCAAGTTGTTTCTGAAATACGTCAACAAGTTTAATAAATATCATTACCGCAACACAAATGTCTGTTATTGTATAACCACAGAACCATACATTGAAGCTGATATGATTACATAGCATATTTTCACTTGCGTTTTCATTACATTAGTGTATTATGACTTTTTAATTCACCATTTTATTGCACTGCTAAAACCCTTTTTTTTAAATATGTTTATTTTATTGTGTACTTTTAATTTGATCAAATTATATACCAGTAGATGTAATATAATGATATGTGTTTACTATAGTTGTCTCAGTCCCTATGGGACGTGCTGATAGAATGTTATTGTTTGTAAGTAGTCTGCAACGGTACCAGTGTACACTCAGAGAGATCACTTGTATACTGTGATCTCAGTCTATAGTGCTTTCAAAACCAGTCAATGTTCATTATCATCATTATTTAATATACAATATACTAAAGAGAAATTATTATTTGGTGTCATCAGGTGGGGTTCTGAAGGGTGACACATGTCGGCGCGATACAGTACATACCGTTTATTCAACGAATCTCGAGATTATCATGAAATAATACGAGGGTAATTGTGTGTTACCGCTAATCAAATCATGTGCCCATTATTTCAGGATAATTTGCTCACCTGGTTAACTAAACATTGTTACATTTATGACATATTTTATAAAAATCAAAGCGAATCAAAAATAAACTATGGCCGAGAATTATACAAATTAATTTCCGGAGGCGGATCTTAATGAAGACGACTTTCTTGTGATTCAGAGGGTGTGTCCATGAAAATGTACTACAGAACCGAGTGGTGTAATTCACCATTTTATTTTATCTTGAAATTATAGAAAAGTAAATTTTATGGAATGTATTACCGGTATATGAATTTTGCGAAATGTAATTTACATTTTACATCAATGTCATAACCACTTACCCTCATGACACCCACATGTAATTGCAGATAGTTGTCTTAGAATGGCATAATATTCCCTTTTAGATATGAAGTGAAAATAAAAGAATGTTAATCATATTTTAGTAATATTTTTGTTATTTTTAAACAAAATATTACTAAAATATGACTACATATTATTTTGTCTAAAACAATATTCAGGGGTGGGAATTTTAAGAGTTTTCAACATGGAAAACACTTTTACACATTTGTGGGTGCAAAAATATGTTTGTTTACCCATTTTCCGGATTTGGCATTTGGAAATATTTCCATCCCTGAATATATATAATATACCCCATCCCAGGGCTTCTAAAATTTCAGAATGCCAATCGGTCCAGAGTCCAGACGTAACACTGTCGGCCATTGTCGGCCTGAAGGAGCAGACCCCCCACTACCCCGCTTTATTAAAACTTTGAACTGAAAGTTCAAACAAAGTACTAGAAATAATGGGATAAATGTTGTATTGGGATAAATAAGTCGTGTTTATAAACAACAAAATTGGACAAAATTGTGTATGCACCGGGTCACGTGGTGTGCCTAAATAGCGCAAAGACGGAAAAAATGCGAAACGACAGGGACGAATTGTGATTCGTTGTGCCATTTCAATAAGCGAATGACGGACCACATAGAAAAAAAAATGCATTATATACCCAACTCGTAATTCATTGCTAATTATGCTATTATCACTGTTCACACCGACTTCAAAATGAATTGTCGGCCTAATTTGGCTAGCTGCACACACATCAATTTAATTTAATTACGTGTTAAACAATTAATTTGTACAATTGAATTAACATTCGGTGTTTCTTTAACCCTCAGATCGAGTTCAAAGTACATCGGTGGTGTGATTTAGGACTTCAATTGATCCCTAATCCCTGCTCCCTAATGAGTCACGCTTTTAACACGACAGACGTACCTTGTCATTTATCAAAATGTTTGCGAATTGTAGATCACGTGAGCCAGCTCTGCCGCAATCCTACGTACATGTACATTTTATATACACAAAAATGACCCCTAATACAGTGTAATGTAACAGTTCCTAACTTAATATGGAATAGCCCGGGCCAGTAGTCCATGTCATTTACTTGGGATTAAATATTACGAACACAGATAAACACAGTGCATGGTTTCTTTATTTTATTTTAACATCATCAGAAATGGCGAGTCTAGGAACTTTCGTATCTTTACGCTGAAGCCAGTCTAGTTAAGTCACTAAGCTGCTATACCCCTGTCCCAACTACCAGGCGTGTGTTAAGAAAAATCGATACTAGGAGAAACTGAATACACAGCGATTTATTGCCGGACACTGTTTTAACACGGATATGCCCCGCGGATATGTGTCATAAAATGGACATTACTTGGTGGTCAAAAACGGTAAATTTACAAGGTTTATAGCGAAATAGCAGCCGACTGGCAATTTTTCTCGGACCGATTTTTAAGACTAGTTTTCAAATCTCAATCGGTCTGAGAGTTCAAAAATCGGTCCAGAACCGACAAACTGAAAATTGTAGAAGCCCTGCCCCATCCTATCACGGAGCCGAGTTAATTTTCTGACCAATCCAATCATCATAAAATGCAATATTAATTTCGAAAATCAGTCAATTCTTCATGAGCTCTGATTTTTTGTCAACTTTCGTGTTTGATGGACCGTCTGGTCACATTTGCACTTTTTGCAAGTAATATTGCATATTTTTTTACATGAAAAACAACCCCTTTTCATAAATGGACTTGTCTGAAAATCATTTTGTGACGATTGGATTGGTCAGGAAATTAATATACATGTAAAAATCAATTCCAGTATAACTTAGGGGTAAAAACAAACATATTACCTTGCATGGGTGTCATACATGAGTGATACTGTAATATGGTTATTAAGGTGTTTAAGAAACGAAGCTACACCCATGTTTTTTCTGAAATTCATCAAGAAGTTTAATAAATATCAACACAAATGCTTGTTATTGTATAACCACAGAACTATACATGGAAGCTGATATCATTATTTGTAATCCTACTACTTTTTATGGGAAGGGATTTGGTGTTGTATGGACCTGGCAACAGGTCATGTTATTCTAATTTCAAGACTGTATATATAGTTATTTCAATGTAAATATTCCATTCTGATTTTGGGATTTTCTCCCCAATGCAGAAGGTCACATGAACGGTACGAATATGTACGTCCGCACGAACCAATATATCCGCGGACATATTCGGTTTAAGGTTTCGAATATGTCCGCAGGAAACGAGTATGTCCACAGTGATTGTGGGGGTGGTCGGAAGGTGTTCTGTGAATTTTTATTATACATGCAGCTATATAATGCCTGTTGGATTAAGGGCATTAAACAGGTTTGTCTCCCTTCAATATGGACTATTATACGCCACTCTCAAACTGCGTAAATGAACAAGTTTTGTCCGTGTTGGTTTGTGATTTAGATATATTTGCGAATATATGATTTATTATGTGATACAAAAAGCTGATAGCATGGCCCAAGATTCGCGCAGTCTGGTCAGTGCCTACGCTGCCAGCTCATAATGGATATATACTTAATACTAAACAATTATCTATGTTTGCAGCTACTATTCTGAGCAAACGTTTTAATCAATATTGTAGCAACAGAGCACATGGTATTACATTGTTTAAACATCGTTTAGATGAACTCAGAATCCATAAACGATATAGCTGCATGTATAATACAAATTATTCGTACCTTAGACAGTCCCGAATATGTCCGCGGATATATTGGTTCGTGCGGACATATTCGTACCTTTCATCACCTGCGGGATCACACTCGTTGGCCCGGCCTTAAATGATCTTCGCTGTTGATAAGCAGTTAAACACCAATAAATCAAATCAATCAATCTATAGTGGACATGGAGCAGTTAAATTCTAATGAAATATGTGGGCATATACCAGTTCTAGAAGCATTACGATACTGAGTATGTATCTCAATCTCGGTCAACACAGAACTTGATGGATTTGTTTTAGTGGAGTGTAATAAGCTGTCATCTATGACAGATATGGGTGTGTCCTGGGCCGTGTGATATGTTTTACAACTCTGATCCTGCATTTGGCTCCACTGCTAAACTTGCTACGCTTGGAGAATTGGCTGTCTTGCAATAGTCACCAGTTTTGTTATTAGTCCCTAATGAATTCATTTAACCCGCTGCATTTCATGTCACATTTTATTGTTCCAAAACATCGAAATATTTTCTGTACATGCCGTGACCACCATTTGAAACGTCTCTTCAAGACGGTTCAAAGGAGTGGCACAACGTATGGTTTCATTGAGAAATAAGAAAAATAGATTTTTTTTTTTAATATTATAAATTATGCAAAAACTGACATATTGTAGATCCTGATGATATGACCAATTATGATGCAAGGAGTCATTTCATCTGGATCTGCACTGTTTGCATATTGTGTATATGATGAATTTAATTAACTTGCAGTGCTTCATTAACCCTTTCAACACCACAGGCCTGTATAATGGTATTGGTAAAAAGTGCAGATCCAGATGAGCCGGCTTGTGACGAGCCGTCTCATCAGGATCTGCACTTTTTGCAAGTAATTTTCTTATCAGAACAAAAACACCCTCCCCCATCCTTTTCATAAATGGACTAGTCTGAAAATCATTTTGTGATGATTGGATTGGTTTCAAAATTAACATATCAAAATCCATTCCAGTTAGGGGTGAAAGGGTTAAGTTTAACTTGTCTTGCCAAGCTTGTAGACCCTGCTCAGATTTCTGTATGCTCTGGAGTATTCTCTACACTGGTGACGAATGCAATGGTTGTTTCCGTTTGAATTTGCTTTTAATAATAATTTGAAATATTATGCAAGTTACTAATGAATAATTCAGCTAGTTCTTTGTGTGTGTCATATCGCAATAGGAATAAATGTATGGCACATTCAGCCATCTAATTTGCAATGTAACGTCATGGAAACCAAATTGTTGTAAATTTTGTCGCGTATCATGTCGGTCCCAGTGTTTTATATCGAGTTAGAGAGAAAGTTTTCTCGTATTGAGTTATTTTTCTCTCTATTTTCAGGCATGGCATTTACTTCTCCGCTGTTAAATCTTTAAGGCACACCCACTCATTCGTAAGTAATGAAAAGTAGCAATAATAGTACTTCAACATTTGTATGATCCACTCGCTAAGGTGATATAGCGGAAGGTGATATAGTGAATGTCTATGTACATATGAGCATGTCAGTGGAATAAAGGGGTGAAATCCCTCATGGAGTTAGCCCCCTTCTTCCACTGACCTCCAGGGATGGGTTGTGACCTAGGGGTTAGAACACCTGACTTCCATTCCGGAGGTTGTGGGTTCAAACCTCGCCTAGGGCATCAAAAATACTTTCATAGTATTTCCATCCCACTGGTCTGTCGGATGAGACTTTAAACTGTGTTCCCATCTCTATATGACCTTAGCTGTTGCTGGGACGTTAAACCCTTTCACTTTCACTTTTTTTTTCCACTGACCCTTTCATATTTTACTCGCATATGCTTTCATTAATTTGTATCATGATTAGTAACACATACTTGTCAGTATACAGCGAGGTTATAAACATGGTCTATGCACATATGAAGGAGCTAGTGGAAATAAGGTGGCTAACTCCCTCATGGAGGAGTTAACCCCCTTTTCCAACTGACTCCTTCATATGTTAATAGCATGCACATACATTAATTAGTACACGTATTACTAACACTTGTTTTTTCCCCGATAACTGTTTTCCATCTCATCTGATGTTGATCATTTTGGCAACAATGTGTGTTTATGCATTATGCCTGCTGACTGATGTGCCACACACAGCATGTGATTGCAGAAGATAAGATCACATGTAGATAAGTTCCTATTGTGCATTTAGTACATGTGTCTACATCTATTATCTCGCCTATATCGAAGAATAGGGATGCAGGATGGAAGGGTACGTGTATCTTAACGATGAATCCATCATTAAGAATTCATAATTTAGTGGTGGGTGGCAGGTGGGAGAATGCGATGGGTAATTTAACGATCAGGGTTCATCCTTACCGGAATCCCGACTGGAGACCTGGTTTGGCCCTCACATACGTCTTTGGCATTTGGTATGTGACAGTTGAATCTGGTTATACCCCTTGTGAGTATTACTATTATTCGTAATCCTATTTTGGGGGAAGGGGCCAAGTGGCTTTGGTGTGGTATGGACCTGTCACCAGGTCAGGTTATTCTAATTTCAGGGCTGAATATATATGTAAATATTCTATTCTGATTTTGGGATTTCCCCCCAATGCAGCAGGTTGAATACGGGATCGAACCCATTTGCCCGTCCTTACATGACCTTAGCTGTTGATAGGCCGTTGATCACCAATAAACAAACAAACAAAACATAATTTAGTCGTGAATCTGAACAGGGCTCGCACCTGGGGCCAAGTGATCTGTGTAGTAAGGGTGCCTGACACCAGATCAGGATACTGTGTGTCGGGTTTTACATCAAATATCAACATTCATGCACTTGCATGATATCCGCCAGTGGTGTTTGTTACAAATCCACTGTGAAACATTCAAGCGACCTTGACCTACCTTTGCTTTTTCATACGCCCGTTTGAAAAAACGGGACGTATTATGTATTCATCTTGTACAGGCGGGCGGGCACAGCTTGTCCACGCAATAACTAGAGTCCTACTTGACAGATTGTAACCAAATTTGGTATACATGTTTATCACGGCAAGCCGAAGAAGCTTATTGATTTTCAAAACTTTCCAATGGCTTATCTCCCCTTGGCGGCCATTTTTATTTTTCGCACTCTGTATCCTTGTCCACGCAATAACTCAAGTTCTACTTCACCGATCGAGTGGGTGGTGGTCGGGCGAATGAGATGGCGTAAATTAACGGTATGGGTTCCTCCTTATAGGAATCACGATTTGCCTGGTTTGGCCCTCGGGTACGTTTTTATCTTTGGCTCTTTAGTTACCTGGGAGTTGAATTGGGTTATTTCCCATTATAAAAGTAGTAAGATTATTACTGATCCTACTGCTTTTGGGAGGGGCCAAGTGATTCTGGTGTGGCGAGGACCTGGCATCAGATCAGGATTATTCTGATTTCAGGGCTGAATATATAGTTTTGTTATTGTAAATATTCAGTTCTGATTTTGGGATTTTCTCCCCATTTGTACATGTACTTGAACATGTACATGTACTTGTACAGGTAATATATGGGATTTAGTACTAAGCCCATTGACCCGGCCTTAAATGACCTTAGCTGTTGATAGGCCGTTAAACCCCAACAAACAAACAAACTTCACCGATCGAAACCAAATTCGGTATACATGTTTATCATGGCAAGACAAAGAAGCCTATTGATTTTGAAAACTTTCCGATACTTATCTCCCCTTGGCAGCCATTTTTAGCGCGCCTTCCGAAGGAAGAAGTGCTTATGGCATACCCTCGGCGTCGTAGGCGTCCGTCCGTCTGTCCATCTTCAAATATTATAATGGCCTATATTTTCTGTTTCCTTGCTTGGATTTGCTTCATATTTCACACACGCATTGCTCCAAGGGTCCTCTACTGCGCTGTGGCAAATCCACGTCCGTGCCGCCCCTTCTAAGCCCAGGGTCAAGGTCACATACTTTGTGCATCTCAAAATCTTAACGCTCGGACGCTCGGGTAAATGGCCAATATTTTCTGTTTCCTTGCTTGGATTTGCTTCATATTTCACACACGCATTGCTCCAATGATCCTCTACTGCGCTGTTGCAAATCCACGTCCGTGCCGCCCCTTCTAAGCCCAGGGTCAAGGTCACATACTTTGTGCATCCCGAAACCTTAACGCTCGGGTAAATGGCATATATTTTCTGTTTCCTCTCTTGGATTTGCTTCATATTTCACACACGCATTGCTCCAACGGTCCTCTACTGCGCTGTGGCAAATCCACGTCCGTCCCGCCCCTTCTAAGCCCAGGGTCAAGGTCACATACTTTGTTCATCCCGAAACCTTAACACTCGGGTAAATGGCCTATATTTTCCGTTTCCTTGCTTGGATACACGCATTGCTCCAAGGGTCCTCTACCTCTGCTAAGCCCAGGGTCAAGGTCAAATACTTTGTACGCTCGAAACCTTAACACGCTCTGGTAAATGGCTCATCAATTTTGTTTCCCTTATCCAGCACGTTGTGTTTTCAAATGTGCCCTCGGTTCCTTTGCTGCCACCGGGCGCGCTTCGTTGTCCTCTGACAACTCTTGTTAATTTTTGCACTCTGTATCCTTGTCCACGCAATAACTCAAGTTCTACTTGACCGATCTTAACCAAATTCGTTATACATGTTTATCACGGCAAGACGAAGAAGCCTATTGATTTTGATGACTTATCTCCCCTTGGTGGCCATTTTTAATTTTCGGACTGTATCCTTGTCCACGCAATAAGTCGAGTTCTACTTGACGGATCGTAACCAAATTTGGTTTACATGTTTATCACGTCAAGATGAGTTATCTCCCCTTGTTGACTGGCCTTGCCTCGACGGGCGTATATTGTGACCTTCGGCACTCTTGTATAACTTCTGTTTCTTTACAGGGAACGCCTTGATATTTAATACATGCATTCATCTGATGATACTCTATCGTGCTATAACAAATCCATGACCCACCGCCCACCCCTTACCCCAGGGTCAAGGTCACAAACTTAGCACATTCATAAACTTAACATTGGGGTAAATGTCTTATAACATCTGTTTCCTTTCATGGAACGTCTTAATATTTCATACATGCATTCCTCAGATGACCCTCTATCATGCTGTAGGAAATCCACAACCCACCACCCAACCCTTACCCCAAGGTCAAGGTCACAATCTTAGCATGTTCATAAACTTAACGTTGGGGTAAATGTTGTGTAAATTCTGTTTCTTTACAGGGAACGCTTTGATATTTCATACATGCATTCATCTGATGATCCTCTATTGTGCTACAGCAAATCCATGACCCACCCCCCACCACCCTTTTCCCCAAGGTCAGGGTCACAAACTTAGCACATTCATACATGCATTCCTCATGTGAATAGCTATCATGCTGTAGAAAATCACCAACTTAGTGCGTTCATAAACTTAACATTGGATTAAATTTTGTTTTACTTGTTTTCAGGGAGCGCATTGATATTTCATACATGCATTCATCTTAATATGCTATATTATGCTATAGCAAACCCACGACCCACCTTGCACCACTGACCCCAATGTCAAGGTCCACCGCACGCCCCTTATCCCAAGGTCAAGTTATATAATATTCATGTTTTTTTATGCAACTGTGCCAAGTTTGAGTGAAGGTTGCCAACAGTCGAGCTTCGTTGTCTTCTGACAACTCTTGATGAATTATCTCCCCATGTTGACTGGCATTGCCTCGACGGGCGTATATTATGACCTTCGACACTCTTGTTATTTAATGGGTTATTTCCCTTGGTTGAAGTTTTTTGGTTAATCTTGTATCTTCATGTTCTGTTCCTTCTGCAGCTAAAATATTGGAACAATATCATCAACCCTGGTCGATATGACGCGTGTGATCTCCAACTGACCTTTACCTATTTTTCCCTCACTATGTTATTGACCATTTATAATGTATTCTGATAATATGTGTCCCATAACAAATGTATTGCACACTCCAATGGTGCTGTGCCCAAGTCCAAGTTTGCTTCGTTGGGCTTGTGCACACATTAACCCTTTCACTCCTATGTAACTGGAATGGATTTTGATATGTTAATTTTGCAACCAATCCAATTGTCACAAAATGGTTTTCAGACTAGTCCATTTATAAAAAGGGGATGTTTTTTCTACAAAAAATATTAACATTAGTTGCAAAAAGTGCAGATCCTGATGAGACGGATTGTCCTTCCCAGTTGGATAGGAATGGCCATGTCTTGGGCAATACCGAATAATAAGGCAAATCCACAACTAATTCCTTCTTATTGAAATTAGATTTTTATCTAATTCCTGGAGGATGGGAGCAGTGTTGTTCTATAGAGCCAATTAGACTTGTGAATATCTAATATCACCAGCACCATAATTATTCAGCTGCCTAATTCCCACATAGGCAGATTTTTTTGCAGTCTAATACCCACAGAGGCAGATTATTTGCAGTCTAATTCCCAGTGTTTACTTACAGCACCCCCTCCCCCACAGGTTCGAAGGCGATTGATAGGTGCATTGGCATTTATGTTCCCACTTTGTATAACAACGCCATTACTTGAGCAGATTATCCTTGATACAATTTCGAGCTCTTGTGTAATGTACATGGAGTTGGGAGTACATTGGAAGCAATTGTCATACAACATGACGAAACATGTCTTATTGAGTTACCCCCCAGTCTAATTCCCGGTCATCTAGCGCACTCACACATTTCTGAAACCTTATACCGACCTGACGTTTTCGTTAAAGCACAAATAATGTTTCTGCGAACTTGATAGTGAACAGCGTAGCCCCTGATCAGACTGTGCGGATGCACAATCTGATCTGGGGATTCACTGGTCGCTAACTAAATCGCCACTTTTTCGTGTTTCGAGTCACATTTATTGGCAGACAAGGCAATAAACGTTAATGCACACAAGCTGCTAATGAAATGAAAATAATGTAAGAAAGAGAGCAATGAAAAAACACATTTACTCAATAGGACCAGGGGGAATTCGGGATTCATAGCTTGACCTACTTATGATGGCAAGATTATTTTAGAGGGAATGTTAGTGGTCTAATTATTTCCATCTATTTGCAGATAGAAAAAAACAATATCGGTATATAGTTTTGTGTTATATATTGGTTTAAGAGTTCTTTCCCTGTTGTAAACAATAACAGGCAATTGAATGCCAAAATTGTTGGTAATAAGTGGTTTGTAGCATACACAATGAATCCCAAGGTGTCCTGTTTAGCGTGATTCCACTGTAATTCCATTATATTAGTGATTTGTTATCATGAACAGACATTTATCATCAGAGGTTAATTACAGTGGAAGCCATTGAGGTTTTCTGGGTGTGCAGTTTAGAGGTTCTACTGTACATTGTACACGCGATCAGAAGCAATTTGTCTGCTTGGTCGCTGAACTAAATCAAACTGATTATCGTAATAGCTACAACTATGAGGGTGACGTCATTGGTATTCCTGCATTAACCCTTTAACCCCTCAGTAACTGCAATGGATTGTGATTTGTTCATTTTCCGACCAAACAAATCATCACAAAATGATTATCAGACAAAACATTCATACTTCGCTATATTGTTATTGAGAGACAATTCTACAATATGACACAAACATATTACCATAAACTTTCCTAATAAAGTCTGTATTTGCACACTTTTTAGGTCACTCTCCATGAAGTAGAAAGAACGCTTCAAACGCACATTTGGAAAGGCTACTCAATCATAACTCTTATGTAATGCAGTGTAATGAAATGTAAGTAGATTTATGTACAGTTCTTTATTGCATTAAAAGTGCTTTACTAGTTGCTGAGATACATGATATTTTAATGAGGGATTGGGTGGCAGGTGGGAGCATGTGATGGGCAAATGATGGGCAACTGCATCAGGTTAAAATGGGATCAAACCCGTTTGCCTGGCCTTACATGACGTTAGCTGTTGATAGGCCGTTAAACACCAACAAACAAACAACCACAAAACATTTAATTCGGGATCATAGCTAGTTATATCCCGCTGAATTTATTTATATAAATCTGGTCCAAATTGTGTAGTTTATGACTTTATTGCTTGTAAAAAGAGCGAATGTAGCATGATATGTTGTGAAAAGTCAATATCGTGATTTCTACTAGTGGTGATCCAAATCATCCTACATATCTATGCAATCTGATCTGGGACTACATTTTTTGCCAGATTCATATTTTCACACTTATTAGTATTATTGCAATCAGAGTAGACTCAGATCAAACTGCACAGATGGTCAATCTGATCTGTTGTCTACTCGCAAAACTCAATTTTTCTGCTATTCAGCAAGAAATAATTACGGAAATACAGCAGAGGACCATATTTCTATAAATAGATTTACAAAGGGAAATAACTAGCTACGATCCCTCATTATGCAAGGTTCAGTGGTCAGCTAGTTTGCACATTCAGTGATGATGTATGAATGTGTTGTATGCATTATCACAGTGGCATATAGGTATGCAAACAACAACAAACTTACCGGCATAATATACAGATTCATTTAAAAACAATTACTGAATGGATACTATTACATTTGTATGAAACATTTGAGCAGATTTATATTATTTTTTTCTTCCTGAATATGTTGCCAGTCTTTACCGGGATTCACACCTAACGGTAAAACACTACCTGCATTTATAATGGTCGATGATCAGTCCTTACCGGGCAGTCCTTACTGGGATTCACACCTAATGGTGAGTACTCAGTCCTTACCGGGATTCACACCTAATGGTTAATCAGTCCTTACCAGGATTCACACCTAATGGTGAGTACTCGGTCCTTACCGGGATTCACACCTAATGGTGAGTACTCAGTCCTTACCAGGATTCACACCTAATGGTGAGTACTCAGCCCTTACCGGGATTCACACCTAATGGGGTTAAACATCCTTACCAGGATTCAACCAACCTAATCGGTTGAGTACTCCTCGAATCCCTTACCCGGATTCACTCCTAATGTGAGTACCTACAGTCCCTTAACCCAGGATTACACACCTAATTGGTGAGCGTACCTCAGGTTACCTTTACCGGGATTCACACCTAATGGTTTAATCATCCTTACCAGGATTCACACTAATACGTCAATCATCCATACTGGATTCCACACTAATGGTCAATCAGTCCATTAACTGGAAATTTCACACTAATGGTCAATCAGTCCATACTCGGATTCACACTAATCGTCAACTCAGTCCATACTGGGAATTCACACCTAATGGATGCAATCAGTTCCAATACTGGGATTCAAACAACCTAATGGTCAACTCATCCATAATGATTCCCACAAATTATGGCAATCCAGTCCATTACTGGGATTCACACCTAATGGTCAATCAGTCCTTACCTTGGGATTCTACACCTAATGGTCAATCAGTCCATACTGGATTCACATAATGGGTTAATTCAGTCCATTACTGGATTCACACCTAATGGGTCAATCAGTCCATATGGGATCCATACTAATGGTCCAATCAGTCCCTTACTGGATTCACACCTAATGGTCAATCAGTCCATACTGGGATTCACACTAATGGTCAATCAGTCCATACTGGGATTCACACTAATGGTCAATCAGTCCATACTGGGATTCACACCTAATGGTCAATCAGTCCATACTGGGATTCACACTAATGGTCAATCAGTCCATACTGGGATTCACACTAATGGTAATCAAGTCTTACCGATTACACTAATGGTCAATCAGGTCCATTACCAGGAATTCACCACTAATGGTCAATCAGTCCCTTACCAGGATCACTAATGGGCAATCAGTCTTACCAGGATTCACATAATGGTCAATCAAGTCCTACCGGGATTCACATTAAATGTCAATTCTGTCCATATGGGATTCACCACTAATGGTCAATCAGTCCTTTACTGGGATTTCACTATGGTCAAATAAGTCCATACTGGGGTTCACTAAATGGTCAATCCAGATCCATTACAATGGTTCAATCACTTATGGGTTTCACATTGTCCATACTGGGATTCACAATAATGGTCAATCAGTCCTACTGGGAATTCACACTAATGGTCAATCCTTTGTCCATTAGGGTTTCACAACTAATGGTCATCAGTCCTTAGGGGATTCAACCTAATGGTCAATCGTTCCATTACCGGATTTCACACTAATGGTTAATCAGTCTTACCAGGATTCAACATTAATGGTCAATCCAGTCCTTACCAGGTTTCACACTAATGGTAATGTCCTTACCGGATTCACCATAATGTCAATCAGTCCATTACGGGATTCCACACCTAATGGCAATCGTCCATAAGGGATCACAACTAAATGGTCAATCGGTCCTTACCGATTCACACCTAATGGTGAGTACTCGGTCCTTACCGGGATTCACACCTAATTGTTAATCAGTTCTTACCTGGATTCACACCTGATGGTCAACCAGTCCTTACCATAATTCACACCTAATGGTCAATCGGTCCTTACCAGGATTCACAGCTAATGGTCAATCAATCCTTACTGGGATTCAAACCTAATGGTGAGTACTCAGTCCTTACCGGGATTCACACCTAATGGTCAATCAGTCAATCACTACATACCAGCATTCACACCAGAATTCAATGAATCCTTACTGGGATTCACACCTAATGGTCAATCAGTCATCACCGGTATTCGCACCTAATGGTGAATAATTAGTCATTACTGAGATTCACACCAGATGATGATATGGTACTTACTGGTACTCACGCCTAATGGTTACTCACTACTTACCAGCATTCACACCTAATGGTTAATCGGTCCTTATCGGGATTCACACGTAATGGTTGATCATTCAATCACTACTTACCACATTCGCACCTAATGGTGAGTAATCAGTCCTTACCTTGATTCACACCTAATGGTATATCAGTCCTTACCAAGATTCACACCTAATGGTGAGTAATCAGTAATTACCGAGATTCACACCTAATGGTCAATAATCAGTCCTTACCTGAATTCACACCTAATGGTGAATAATCAGTTCTTACCGGGATTCACTCAATGGTGAATCAGTCCCTGAATGGGATTCACACTTAATGGTGAATAATCGGTCCTTATCGGGATTCACACCTAATGGTGAGTACAATGTCAAAAATAATCTATAAATTAAAGTTATTCAATTGAACACAGGCATGTATGGTCTCTGGGGTGATAATTTATTCCCACCAACTTAGTTTCCATTTATAAATGTGTATGTAGCTGAATACATTTGACATTTGCGACCAGTCCGGCTCCTATCTATCATTCACCTACAGCCTTATAATTATTATTAGCCGATCTATAAATAGCCGATCTATTTATAGATCGGCTAATATATTGGTCATCCATCAAATTCTGAAAAAGTTTGTAGCAACCCTTTTCTCCGCTATTTGGTAATCTACGAACGCAAATTTTGCTGTATCACTTCCAAATTGCATCAACTGATAAAGTTTGCATTTTTGGCAATTATCTCCGTTTAAAACTTTAAATATAGCCAAATAACACAATTTTGAATACGTAATGAGCTGAACGCCGGAAGAGATTGAACCCGGAAGTTGTTGTTGTTGAAGTCCATAGTTGGCTCTAATGGCCATATACGCCAACATACGCCGATTATTGGGCTAATTTAAAGCTTTTATTTATTCAACAGAACAAGTTTCATCCACGTATAATCGCGTAAAATGTGTTTATTCGGCTAATTTATAATCGACCTCTGCTCAAAATCTCCTCCGACTAGCTACCCCAGCATCTCGAGTTTATCCCATTGGATCGCGTATGCACGTCATTTGACGCTAGTTAATATTCACAAAATTTTCCACCAATCAAAACGAAGAATTGCCCTTCATAGCGAACTTTGATTTATTTATGTATCATGCAGGGATGGCAGGGATGCATCCAGCACGCGCGATTGCGACAATCCCCCTTAATTATTGTCAATGCCGCAAATTATTGATTGTCTTGCGCCCGACATCGCGCAAAAAATCACGGATGGGCCCCTTTTTAAATGACCAGTGCGCACATTAAAAAAACGTAATTGATTATTTAAACGCGCTGCGTATTTAAATCATTGGAAGGCGTGCAGTTCAATCGAGTTTGTGCGGCCGTTGAACGTAAGCTTCGAGTCGATTTAAACCATTTAAATCGATAAACAAGGGATAAACAAGTGACAACGTTATCAAGGCCAATCTGGGCATGTGCCTGAATACGCATGACGTCAATTTGACTGGTACATTTTGTTGAGTACGTTAATTAATGGTCACTTTGTTAAGTAAGATTTGTATTCGACTGGACTGGTGGTGAATGGGATATCCCTTTGCTAAAAATATGTTTCTGCATGCCTAACTAATGTCATGACCATAGCTCCGTGTTAACTAAAAATATCGATAAATATAGGATGATGTTTATTTTTTTTCTATTTTTTTTTCCAAATGTTTATTTTTTTTTCTTCAATTTTTAAAAAATTGATCAATTTGTTTTCTACATCAAATTTTATTTCCTATTAATATTTTTTTTGGGGCCCCAATTTTTGTAATAGAATTCAATTTTTTTGCTTGAGAATTTGGTTGGGGAGGAAATCAACACTTCTCTCACTTTTCCCTGAGATTCCGTAACTACTAAAATGTGGACATATATTGAACCCTGATTTGATGCTAATAACATCATGCTCTGCATGACTTTTCATATTTATTGTTGATTATAACATGTGCATAACAATTAAAATGAGTGAATGACAAACAGTGTTGACCCTGACGAGACTGCACAGATCCGCAGGCTGGTCTGGGTCTAGTTCTACACTGGTCGTAAAGGCCATAAGCCGTATTTATCCATTCAAAATTACAAATCAAGAATAACTATCTTTATCAGTAACTAAAATGAATATGTACTAGATTACTAGAAAACATGTTTTATATATAATGCACGAAGCCAATTCCCAACAGTTTGTGTATCATGATAATATATACCAGAGCTCCAGATATGGCTTGTGTCTAAAGAGTATTGTATCAACATAAAATGTATATACCAGTAAGTTCATGAAAGGAGGTCAGCGATCTGAATTCACCGCGGGTGGCTATGGTTGAATAACGACCTGTGGACTGGTGTGTATACCTTGTGGATTAAATGCATGGGAATGAATGGCCACTTGGGAAATAAAAATGGACCTTGCAATGTTTGCGACTAGGGAAGTCACTGATCTACACAGTTTTGTAAGCCATACTCTGATAGCTATTTCTTCAGGGATGGGTCGATAGTCCAGTGGTAGAACATTGGACTTCAGTTCCAGAGGTCGTGGTTCAATCTCATAATAGGCTTGAAAGAATACTTCCATAGTATTTCCATCCACTGGCCTTTCGGATCACACTTGAAACCGAGGTGGTATAGCCATTTCACATAGACTGGTTAGTGCATTTAGATAGGTTCACTTGGTATTGTGATATTTTATGTTATTGCACATACTCAATGCTATATACGTCCCTCGTTACACATCCGGAATATACACGCTGCGGTTTCTTTCCAGGAACAGCAAATTTAATTGGAATTATTCCATTCCTAGACAAGGAAATAAAATGAATGTGTATCATCATGGCCTAATTTCCAGTCGCCCAGTTTCCGGTACCGTTGTCATGGAGGACACATGATTCCTCTGTGTAGCCAGGAGCTTGACTGCACCGGTATTGTGGATAAATGGCTACCATCGTAGGCCCTGATCAGACTGCACAAATGCAGTCTGATCTGGGGCTACGCTGGTCACATACGTTATAAGGTCCCATTATGTTGGTCCTGCGCCGATTTGTGACTGGTGAAATGTGGCTTATGGCAAATTATTGTCATGTAAAATCGACATCTTCTATACAAAATCACATGATTTGTCTCATGTTACCTGCTGCCATGCACTTAATTAGTAGGTGAACATTGAACTACCAAGTTCTCTTGATTTTCTTGGAGAATATGAGATCGAAATGATCATAAATTTGAGATTATTGGCTTAGTAACCATTTTACCCCTAAATATCTGACATACATATATTTTTTATGTTATTGACTGCACATGACCTATCCAATGTAACATACCATTTATCTGATAAAATCCCAAAGATTGTGTGTTTTATTCTGCTACATACCATCATAGAGAGTGATAAACAGGGGAGATACTCTTTCATGCATTTCTGTTGTTGTTCTACCAGGAAGCACAATTTGTGAAACATAACAATTTTTAGTTCTGAAAGGATAATATAATACCGCCTATAGAAATAGGTTCCATTCTAGACGCAAGTTGAATTAACCCTTTCACCCCTAAATATCTGAAATGGATGTTGATATGTTAATTTTCCAACCAATCCAATTGTCACAAAATAGTCCATTTATGAAAAGGAGGTTTTTTTGTTCTCAAAACTATGAAAATTACTCGCAAAAAGTGCAGATCCTGTTGAGATGGCTCAAAACCACTATACAGGCCGGTGGTGTTAAAAAGGTTGATATAAATAAAGTTAAATTGGTAACCATTGATTGCACAGAAACTAGCATTTGCAATGCTAGTTATTTTTTATAAGATTTTTTTAACAAACACTTGATTTTTTTCAGGCAATTTACATGTACAATTGATTTCGACATTGGTCACAAAATCCATTTCCCCTTCATTGTTGTATGTCGCAAATAGTCCTGTACATACGACACATACATTTTATTTGTTGAAATTAATGACAAAACATTGAAACTGGATTCGTCCTCCAAAAATTGAATACACCTCCATTTACCTTTTAATGTATACTCTGCCTTTCAATTTGGGCTTCTTTCTTAATTTTTCCGGGGTCGGGTTTCACGATTCAAACTATGTTTATTCTTGCAATTGTTCAATACTGCCATAACACGGGGACCCCCGAACACCGCCTGCCGAGCGGCGGTCGTCCCGCTATACACGAGCCCCGATAATAATTCCCATATGTTGAGCCAAACTCATTTCATTCATTCAGCTGTACTGAAATGTGGGTCACATTCAAATGTGCCGATGGCGAACAAAAGTCACTAATAGATTATGTGGAGTGTTTGATGGAAAGCTGTGTGTTGTGATGTTTGTGAACAGTGTAACGCCTGATCAGACGTCTGATCAGGAGTTACACTGTTCACTAGTCTATCGATGATAAGATATGCTTATAAACTCTCAGTACTTTACCAGATCAGCTGGAGTACATAAGTGTTGTTCAAAAGGACTTGATTACATATAGAGGGATAAATCTTGTTACAATTGATCATGTCTGAAAAACTGTATATACCATGACCAGACACACAAATTTCCAGGTTGATCTTGGCCTACACCGTTCACAACCTTGGATACGTTTTGTCACGTAGAGGCAAAATTAGTAATAATGTAAATTGATACTGAGGAGGCATTGATACAGATAGGACACACCTTTGTCTTGCCATCTTGTATTAATTGTCACTTATTTCTACAAAACTATACTATATGTTGTATTAATATACATCCAAGTAGTTATATAGATATTTTAATTTTTTTGGCTTTGTAGAAATCAGCATTTGTGGTAGTAAAAGAGAAGTTCGCTTACCTGTAGGATGACTTGGATAAAATCATGGAGTATGTTCATTGGGGAAGTCAAGATTATGTCAAAGTGGTGGAGTGTGTTCGAAAAACTTGGTTCACGCGAAAACAGGCAAGAATGTGTGCCCAAATATTCTGGTTATTGTGTCGGATTTGGTCCCAGCATTGTGTTATTAATTTTTCCAAAAAATGCTGGAACTTCCCTGCATACGAGCGAGGTCGGTTCATGTTCAGCCACCTGATGCCATGTCCTCGCAGCTTCATGGTGTCTTACAATACAAGATGGCCGCATATAGATACTCCGTCTGTTTCACGCTGTATATGGTACAAATTCTATTCTAGCATGAAAGGGGATCAAATGCTCATAAATTTTATCACACAATGGCGAAGCTTTAAACTGCTGCCTGTCGGTGATTACCAAGGTAAAGTGTATGCAATTGTCACACTTCGTGGCCACGCGTCCGCTCGACTCTCTTTATCTGACGTAAAATTTGTGTAACCATACACTCTTTAATTTCTATGGTGGGGGGATGCTTTCTCTTGAACTGTATAATATGATGTGCGTTGCAAATCAGCCTGCTGTGTAAGACGCAGGCTTTGTTCGTTTGTTCCCCGGCAGGTGAACAGCGTAGATCCTGCTGCAGCTGTGCAGAGCGACAATCGACTAACCACAGGTCCACACCATTCCTTGCAGGATCTACAATGTCCACTTAATTTGTTAGATCTATAGTGTGGTGCTTAACAAAAACATGGCTGACTGTAATTTTCCTGCACTGCACACATGGGCGACAATGTGCACTAGTGCTGGAGGATCATTATCGTTGTCGCGGTGTATCGGGCCACGACCTATGACAAGGGGGCGGTGCTCCCATTAACTCGCAAGTGGGGAACACAGTGCACATCATACTGCATCTGTCAACGTTTAGTGATACCCCACATGCAGTACTTGTGCAGTAATTGTTCACGTAATGTGCATATAATTTGCTATGACAAATCTTATTAACTCGCCAATTGAAGGATTAAAGAGGGTTTACAAAATCCGGGATGCCATTTCCTGGGTAATTTTCATTGACAAATTATGGGTTTCACTTTAATGTATTAAATTGCATTCAGCCTTTTCATGCATTTGAAACATTTCTGTTATTGAAGAACAACTATAGAATACAAATTCTATTATGAAAATGTGCGTATAATATATTGATTAAACTGAAAACATAGATATGTTTATCAACATTTGTACAACTTATGCTATTGGATATTATTAAGGTTGTACATTTTGGATGTTTGGTGGATTAAATTATGATTTAATCATTACCAAAAGAACAAATTTATTATCCCCTCGCCCAATTGGCAAGATGGGATGTAGCGTTAGCCTATGTACATACGTATGTTATCAACATCTTTCATTTCTTAATAGAACCATTTCACTGATTTTAATAATATTTAGTCGCATTGTGTATCTAGAGACGTTGCTTTGTTTAGCATACAAGCCACGTCTGAAC
Source organism: Conchocele bisecta (assembly GCA_029237695.1). Taxonomy (NCBI): domain Eukaryota; kingdom Metazoa; phylum Mollusca; class Bivalvia; order Lucinida; family Thyasiridae; genus Conchocele; species Conchocele bisecta. The sequence continues at coordinate 20,499,523 of CM055266.1, forward strand.
ACCCAGGGTCAAAGTCACTGAGGACTTATGTTCACCTTGTTTGTAAGGCAAATGCTCAGTTTTCTCAATAACTTCTTAACCCCTTCACTGATTTCAATAATAGTTGGCCACAATGTGTGTCTAGGGATGGAGCTTTGTTTCGCACACACCACACGTCTGAACACCCCAGGTCAAGGTCACTGAAGATTTATGTTCACCTGCTTACAAGGCAAATGCGTTAAAAATAGAACTTGTTTTCTCAACTTCTTAACCCTTTCATTGATTTTAATAATATTTGGCCACATTCTGTGTCTAGGAATGGTGCTTTGTTTCAGTCATATACCAAGGACTGGACACCCAAGGTCAAGGCCACTTTTGAAAATATGTTTTATTATTCTATTTCATCACTTTCCTGAGGCCCAGTGCCCTTAACCCTGATACAGCATTTTATTATTGCAATGATGAGTCGATAATTAGGTCAGCGACAGTAATTAGGTCAGTACAAGCAAGTTACCTCAAAGAAGGTTAATTAATTATTGGTCATTATTCCTGTGTGGTCTATGAATCCAGATGTACTAGATCAGTTACTTCCATGCTTCTACAAATGAGACGCGCCATGTGATTTTGTCAAAAGTTGATAAAATTTTCAGACTACATGCAGAATTATATTCCGCATGTACTCTGAAAATCTTGTAAACTTTTGACGCCATTTACGGTAAATATTGTAAATTTTCTGAACGTATTTCATGAAATTATGCAGATGTCTAAAATGCAGTCTGTGATAAAGCCAGGCGTAATCCATTTCTACCCAGTTTATGTCACAATCACCCATCACACTCACAAAGTTTGCTGTATTGGATTTTTCTATTTTTATGTGGATATTCAGTTCTGATTTGGGGATTTTGCGTGTGGGTTGGAGCCTATGGGTTAGTTTTTTCGTTTTCACTGGGTTAGAACACCTTACTTCCAATGAAGAGGTTGTGGGTTCAAACCTCGCCTAGGGCATCAAAAATACTCCATGCCACTGATCTGTCAGATGAGACTTTAAGCTGTGGTCCTGTCTCTATATGACCTTAGCTGTTGGTTGGACGTTAAACCCTTTCATTTTCACTTGGGGATTTTACTCCAATCCATGGAGGTGAAATACAGGATACCACCCCGCTGACCTGGCCAAAAATTACCTTAGCTGTTGTCAGGTCATGAAACACCATTAAGCAAACAAACAAGCACACACACAACTTAAATTGATACTATTTAATGCTACTCTCTGAATCACTTAATGAATAGTTCAATATCTAAATGGTGAATAGTGTAGATCCTGGTCAGACTGCGCTGATGAATCAGCGTTGTCTGACCCAGATCTACACTGGTCACAAAGGCATTAAAGCCATTGTCCAGTTGTCCCCTATAGTATTTATAGATAGCTATACTTTGTAGGCCTTTGTGGCAGTAACTGAAACCTGTTCCATTAGTTAGGATTTACACTGGTCACAAATGCATTAAAGCCAGTGTCCAGTTGTCACCTCTATTATAAACCCCCTAGATAGCTACAGGTCAGTGGCCTACTGCAGACTGGACATGCAGCATGGTTGTGTGATCAATACCCCCAGTAGCTGTTGCAGCAGATTACAACCTGCTGACCAGTCTGTAAGTGACCTAATTATAGCACAGGGGAAAAACCCACTAACAACAACAATGACTCAACCAGCTGATGGGAGGATGTAAGGGTATAAATACTGATGAACAAGGCTTAGCCTTAGAATGCAGGAAACAGAAAGCAAGGGGAAAACCCGGCGCGCCCCCCCCCCCCCCCCTAAAATGTGGCAAGTAAAGATATTTTTTTCTCCAAAATGCACCAGAACACAGCAAAATGGGGTGTAGATATCAAAATTATTCCGGAAGGGATACCGCCGGACCCACCTAGCAATCTCTCAAGCTCTGCTCGGTCAACGAACGAATGGTGCCAGTTCGAAAATATAGTAAACTAGTTCAATTAAGAATCCACCCACCCCCCCCCTCCCCCGAAACTGAAATCCTGGATCCGCCCCTGGAAAGGAAAGTGTCACCTGCTGCATATTTTGTCTTTTATGCCCCTGGTCTCGAGAGCCGGAGCCATATAGTGCTTGGACTGTGTGGCCGTGTGTCAGAAAATTAGTTGAAAAAATTGCAGATCCTAATGAGACGGCTTGTCACGAGCCGGCTCATCTGGATCTACACTGTTTGCCAATACCACTATACAGGCCTGTGGTGTTGAAAGGGTTAAGGACCTGGGGGCCGTTTCACTAAACTTTGTAAGACTAAAATGTTCTTAAGTGCAAATTTAGGATAATCTGGAAAGTTCAATTGATGGATTTACATTTATTGAGCATAGGCTGCATATGCAGCATATGCTCAATAAATGTAAATCCAATAATTGTTTACACGAAAACATTGCTAATGTGAAATTTACAGACAATCATAAGTTTGCACTTACGAACATTTTAGTCATACAAAGTTTAGTGAAACGGGCCCCTGGACCCGAGTTGATAAAAAATATTCAGAGCATGTTTTCATGCTCAACTCGGGTCAATCTGAGCCAGAGTGTGGAGCACGGCGCTCTTACCGGAATCATGGTATCCCTGGTTTGGCCGTGATTTACATTTTTGTGAGTGTTGAATCCGGTTATACCCATTACAAAGTACATGTAGTAAGATTAGTACTAATCATATTTCTTTTAGGATTTGGGGCTAATTTACTCTAGTGTGGTAAGGATCTGGCATCAGATCAGGTGATTCTAATTTCGGGGCTGTATGTAAATATTCAGTTCTAATTATGGGATCCCACCCCCCACTTCAGATTTTAAACCCCCACCCCCCCACATCCATACAGGTGAAATGTGGGATTCGACCCGGTTAACCCGGTATAAAATGACCGTAGATGTTGACAGGCACTTAAACTGGCTTACGTAAGTTGAGTGAGGGAAATTTGTTTTTTCACTTTAGGCACGCATTATATGTCCTAATATATCTTGGATGTAAAATGAAAATGGTGCTGGCATACAGAGCCTGGAGCACGTTACTTGTTTTACTTGTTTATTGTAGCTGGCTGCCTGATTGGTGAAATTATGCAGAGATGTTTTGTCAATTGAGATTGCTATGTGATTAGATCAATGTCCTTGCCTATATTAGGATAGATTCAATGTCCTTGATGCCTATTGAGATTAATCATTGATGCCTATATTGAGATAGATCAATCCTTGATGCCTATGTGAGATTAGACAATGTCCTTGATGCCTATGTTGAGATTAAGATCATGTCCTGATGTTAGATTATCCAATGTTCCTTGAGCCTATGTTGAGATAGATCAATGTCCATGATGCCTGTTAGATGATGATCAATCCTTGATGCCTATGATGACAATGTCCTTGATGCCTATGTTGAGATTAGATCAATGCCTTGATCCTATATTGAGATTAGACAATGTCCTTGATGCCTATGTTGAGATTAGACAATGTCTTGATGCCTATGTTGAGATTAGATCAATGTATTGATGCCTATGATGAGATTAGATCAATGTCCTTGATGCCATATTGTTGATATTAGATCAATGATCCTGATGCCTAGTTAGATTAAGATCCAGATGACAATGTCCTTGATGCCTAATGAGAGTTCTGATGCCTATATTGAGATTAGACAATGTCCCTTGATGCCTAGATTGAGATTAGATCATGTCCCTTGATGCCTATATTTTGAGATTAGATCAATGTCCTTGATGCCTATGTTGAGATTAGATCAATGTCCTTGATGCCTATGTAGATTAGATCAATGTCCTTGATGCCTATATTGAATATTAGATTCAATGTCCTTGATGCTATGATTGAGATTAGATCAATGTTCCCTTGATGCCTTATTGAGATTAAGATCAATGTTTGATGCCTATGATTGAGAATAGAACAATGTCCTGTCCATGATTGCCTTAGTTGAAACTACCATGTTCGTGATCCTAATGTAGATTAGATCAATGTATGCCAGTGAGATTAATCATGTCCATTGATGCCTATATGAGATTAGATTCAATGTCCTTGATGTTGAGATTAGATCAATGTCCTTGATGCCTATGCTAGTTGAGATTAGATCAATGTCCTTGATGCCATATGTTGAGATTAGATCAATGTCCTTGATGCCATATGTTAGATTAGATCAAGTTCTTGATGCCATATATTGAGATTAGATCAATGTCTTGATGCCTATGTTAATTAGATCAATGCCTTGATGCCTATGTTGATTAGATCAATGTTCCTTGATGCCTAGATTGAGATTAGATCAATGTCTTGATGCCTATATTGAGATTAGATCTAAGTCCTTGATGCCTATGTTGAGATTAGTCAATGTCCTTGATGCCTATGTTGAGATTAGACAATGTCTTGATGCCTATGAGATTAGATCAATGCCTTGATGCCTATGTTGAGATTAGATCAATGTCCTTGATGCCTATATTGATTAAGATCAATGTCCTTGATTGCCTATATTTGAATTAGATCAATGTCTTGATGCCTATATTCTTGATGCCTATTATTGATTTAGATCAATGTCCTTGATGCCTATATTGAGATTAGATCAATGTCCTTGATGCCTATAATGAGATTAGATCAATGTCCCTCCATGATGCCTAGATTGAGATTAGATCAATGTCTGAAGCCTATGTATGAAATTAATCAATGGTCCTTGATGCCTAATGTTGAGAAATTAGACAATGTCCTTGAGCTCAATGTTGAGATTAGACAATGTCCTTGATGCCTATGTTGAGATTAAGATCAATGTTCTTGAGCCTATTGTTTTGATTAGATCCAAATGTCCCGAGCCTATGATTTGATTATTATACAATGTCCTTGATGCCTATGGAGATTAGATCAATGTCCCCTTGATGCCTATGTTGAGATAGAACCTATGAATTGACTCATTGAGCCTATATTGGAGATTAGATTAGATCAATGTCCTTAGAATGCCCTATATTGAGATTAGATCAACTGTCATTGGATGCCTATATTGAGGATTAGATTAGGATCAATGTCCTTGATGCCTAATATTTGAGATTAGATCAATGTCCTTGATGCCTATATTGAGATTAGATCAATGCTCTTGATGCCTATGTTGAGATTAGATCAATGTCCTTGATGCCTATATTGAGATTAGATCAATGTCCTTGATGCCTATATTGAGATTAGATCAATGTCCTTGATGCCTATATTGAGATTAGATCAATGTCCTTGATGTCCTTGATGCCTAGATTGAGATTAGATCAATGTCCTTGATGCCTATATTGAGATTAGATCAATGTCCTTGATGCCTATGTTGAGATTAGATCAATGTCCTTGATGCCTATGTTGAGATTAGATCAATGTTCTTGATGCCTATGTTGAGATTAGATCAATGTCCTTGATGCCTATGTTGAGATTAGATCAATGTCCTTGATGCCTATGTTGAGATTAGATCAATGTCCTTGATGCCTATGTTGAGATTAGACAAATGTTCTTGATGCCTATATTGAGATTAGATCAATGTCCTTGATGCCTATATTGAGATTAGATCAATGTTCTTGATGCCTATGTTGAGATTAGATCAATGTCCTTGATGCCTATGTTGAGATTAGATCAATGTCCTTGATGCCTATGTTGAGATTAGATCAATGTTCTTGATGCCTATATTGAGATTAGATCAATGTCCTTGAGCCTATATTGAGATTGCAATGCCATATTGAGATTAGATCAATGTTCTTGATGCCTATATTGAGATTAGATCAATGTCCTTGATGCCTATATTGAGATTAGATCAATGTCATTGATGCCTATATTGAGATTAGATCAATGTTCTTGATGCCTATATTGAGATTAGATCAATGTCCTTGATGCCTATATTGAGATTAGATCAATGTCCTTGATGCCTGTGTTGAGATTAGATCAATGTCCTTGATGCCTGTGTTGAGATTAGATCAATGTCCTTGATGCCTATATTGAGATTAGATCAATGTTCTTGATGCCTATATTGAGATTAGATCAATGTCCTTGATGCCTATATTGAGATTAGATCAATGTTCTTGATGCCTATATTGAGATTAGATCAATGTCCTTGATGCCTATATATCGTCCATCTTTACACTGCCGAGAATTTCCGCAACAAATCGACTTTTGTACATAACAGAAACATATATTTAGGGGAAATATCACAAGGCGCCATTGTTTAACCCTTAAAATGCGAGAAACGTAAATTTACGTTTGATGTTGATTTATGTTTCGTCTTCTTTCTCAATACAACATGGTTTGGCAACACTTTAGAATCATTGCCATTGGAAATGATTCTAAAATGTTGTAAAAACATGGTTTTGATGAGAAAAATGGAAAATAAACAGCAGACAACACATTTTAATTCAGCATTGTAAGGGTTAAAAGTACATGCCCACTCAGTAGGCACAAAATATTCCTTATAGGAATTAAATATGTGTATAATTGTGTCACTATTCCACCAGTTCTGAAAATTACCAGTGCCATCTATACAGATATAATCAGTTAGTAATATTTATTTTGCTGATAGTGACGCTCGGTGGTATCGGGCTATTTTCATATGCAAATGAGGCCTGATACTAATTACATGTGTCACCTGAAGAAATAATATTTTCGACAGAGTATAAGTATGATATTGCACATCAAAAAATGAATACAGAAAATAAATAGTAATTCCGTTAACATTTTAAGGAAACACGGTTATCTAATATCAGTGTGAAAATTTACGTCTGATATAAAATGTATAATAATGCCTATCAATACGTGGGGTAATGGTGAATGAATGTTGATTTTGCCAGAAAATGTCTCTGATGATTTCTCTGATATAAAGAACATTTTGTGTCTACTGAGTGGGCATGCACCTTTAATATGCGAGTCGTCTCGATGAAAATGGTTTGTTCAGCGTGTGACCAGTATAGCCCCAGATCAGCCTGGGTCTATACAGTGATATTGTGCTTTGAAGACACTTTTGAACCTGCTAACATAACTTGCAAATTCCAAGAGAGTTTGCTGGTAAGGAGCTACAATGGTCAAAACGCAATTATCCCCCATTTTGTCATGATGGGTGGCATGTGACTGTGACTGGAGAAATGGGGCTTACGGGTTTTGCGACCAGTGTAGATCCAGATCAGCCTGTGCATCCGCACAGTCTGATCAGGATCTGCACTGTTTGCCATTCCGTCAATGAAATACCAGTCGTGTTTCTAACAAGCAATATAGATTGTTACAAGCACTATAGATCAGGCTACATGAGTGCTATTTGATCAGGAGCTACAAATCTCATAAGCCCCATATCTCCAGTCACAGCCACATATGATGAAGAATATGATATTACAGTTCGACCTCTATATATTAGACACCCAGAAAACACCAGCATGTTTTTTATGGGTTTTGCTGTTCAGGATTGCAAAGCACACAAACTCCTTTGAGCGCTCATGTGCCAGAATTACAGTGGAGCCGCTCTAAGCCGGGCACCCTGGAACCTCCATGGGTTTCCGGTTTGGAGAAGTTCCACTGTGCATGTCACGATTATGTTTCCGGTGCTAATATTCATGAATTACAGTGGAGCCACACTAAAACGCACACACTGGGAGGTTTAGAGAGGTTCAATTGTGTTATACGCACACCACGATTATATACCCCAGTAGTTGTGATTTTTATACTAACCACGATTCTGTATGCTGCCCGTGAGTTCTGTTTACCAGATTCTCTGACAGTGAAATGTGGCTGTATAATGTTATTGATCTGCAGTTGTTGATGCTAGCAGATGCCGCACCGCTCCTGATAAGCAGGGATTTATGGCGGAAAAACAAAAATATATTATTATCGATCACACCAGAACGTACAGATTTGCGTGTATTTAAAATTTTGTGTGATGGAAATAAGTATGATGTTTTGCGGGTTTTTGGAACTACGAAAAAATGTTTCAAACACAATGTCTATATACTGGTCTTGGGAAATGAGTGGAAAATCCATTAGAATATATACACTCATCTGAACTGGGGAATTACGCAGTGCTTACTGCATACAACAAATTAATACTTTATTGACGGAATAAATGAATGCACTCCTGTTGATGATTCGATTGGTTCATACAGTTCAGTGACCAATAACCTTGTACTGCACTTAGCCTGGCTCCCGGCTTTTGTTACATGCTCTTTATGCAGTGGAATCTCTCTAACGGACACCCTGGGGAGCCCCGAGCTCGTCCAGTTTCGAGTTTGGGCTGTAATTTTGGCATTTTAAGACCCGTTTGTGTGCTGTGTATTATCAGAGACAAACTCCCATCAAATTAATGCTTGCAATGCTGAATTAAATTGTTGTCGTCTGCTGTTTTTCTTTTATTTTCATTTTTCTCATCAAAAACATGGTTTGACAGAATTTTATGCAAATGATTCTAATGTGCTGTCAAAGCATGATTGTATTGAGAAAGAAGACAACAGCAGACAACAATATTTTTGTTTCCCACATTCTAAATGCATTCTGGGGTTAGATTGTGTGAGATACTAATCTCATTCCATTGTGAACAAATGCTTGTCCACTCGAGTTCAGAACAACGGGTATATTGTATTTCGTACCTCCGCCGTGCCCCTTCACCCCACACTGAACAGAAAAAAAAACAACACAAGAACATACCCTTTTGGTACATAATAGACGCCACCGTGTCCATCTGTCTGTCTATCTGTCGGAGATTGTCGTTGAGTGTTCAGCTACCTACTATCTCTGTTACCATAAGTATGATTGGCTTGATACTTCATATACTTATTTGTCATTATCTTTATCTTCATTCAATAGCCCACCCATGCGGCCCCTGTGCTCAAGGTCAATGTCAAATATCTTGTTATATCTATATAGGTGAGTCCGTCATGTAATAGCTTCAGTATCTGCAATTCCATTGTGCAGCAAAAGGCGGGATCTATATATATATATATATAGATTAAAATACATCTCATGTTTACAGGAAGCTAATGTTGATTACCATGCAGAATGACACAATCAAATTACCTTCTGCCGTTTTCCATTGGGGGAAATATCTGCCAGGTTCTACTGCTGCCTACAACAGTGTAACAAGTCACCTCAGAAAGTGGCAGGATTCATCACTGGAGAAATGGCGCTTATGGCTTTGGTAACCAGTGTAGCTCCTAATCAACTAGCACACTCCTGTAGCTTGATAGTGATCTGTTTGTTGTTAGAAGCATGACAGGGTTTCACTGTTGGGATGGCAAACAGTGCAGATCCAGATCAGAACTACACTGGTCGCAAAACCTGTAAGCCCCATTTCTCCAGTCACAGCCACATTTGTGACCTGTCGCTGGAAAAGGTGTTCAGCTGGGTGAAAATTATTAATTTACTGAATTGTTGATGTGAGTTTTGACATCTAATAGATGCTAAATGCACCGGTAGTTAGTGGATGGACATATGCAGTGACAGATATATTTAATACTTGTTGTCATTAAAGGTACATTCCCACTCAGTAGGCACAAGTGGGTGGCAGGTGGGAGCATGCGATGGGTAATTTAACGATTGGGGTTGATCCTTACCGGAATTCCGAATGGAGACCTGGTTTTGCCCTCACATACGTCTTTGGCATTTTGTATGTGACAGTTGAATCTTGTTACACCCCTTAATATGTGAGTATTTACGATTATTTGTAATCCTATTTTAGGGGAAGGGGCCAAGTGACTTGCCATGGTGTGGTATGGACCTTGCACCAAGTCACGTTATTCTAATTTCAGGGCTGAATATATTTTTTCTCGATGTAAATATTCTGTTCTGATTTTGGGATTTACTCCCCAATGCAACAGGTTAAAACATGATCGTACCTGTTAGCCCGGCCTTACATGACCTTAGCTGTTGATAGGCCGTTAAACACCAATAAACAAGTAACAGTAAGCACAAAATGTTCATTATAGGAATTAGATAAGTGTATAATTGTGTCACTAGTCTACCAGTGCCCACTATACAGATATAATCATTTAGTAACGTTTATTTTACTGATAGTGACGCGCATTGGTATCAAATTATTTTCATATGCAAATGAGGCATGGTATTTTTTAATTATTTATGCTAATTAAATGTGTCAGCTGAAAAAAATAATACTTTCGACATATTATAAAGTATGGTCATTGCACTTCAAAAAATAAATACAGAGAATAAATAGTAATGTCCGCAACATTTTAAAGAAGCGCGGTTATCGCCCCTGATATCAGTGTGATAATTTACGTCTGATCCAAAATGTATAACGCCAATGAAAACGTGGGATAATCGTGAATTAATGTTAATTTTGCCAGAAAATGTCTCAGATGTCTCTGATATACAGAACATTTTGTGTCTACTGTGTGGGCATGTACCTTTAAAACATGGCAAAGTATAAGATGTGCCCATGTGCTTTCAGTGAATCCAAATGTCAGAGATGTATATCACATGTCTTTGTAGAATCAGGGATTATAGTATGTGACGTCATTTTGAGAAAATTGCATCTGAAACTGACATTGACTGACTGCCTAGGCAGTCATTACATGTTGAGAAATGTTTAATATCTTTATATCTAAACAAAATATTAACATGAAACTTTCTCATATTCAACTAAGATTGGACTTGCGGAAAATGGAAAAAAAATGTTATAATATTTTTGTCAGATAGCACATGAATTTTTGCTAATGTCAGCATTAAAAGTAAGGGGCGTATCAGGGATTTTCTAAAAAAAATGCTATAAGAAATAAAAAATGTGTTTTCATCATGGCCCTGCATAAAGTGGTTTAATTAAAGATACATGATGATACATGTACTAGGACTGATGGGTTGTTTCAATTTTCACTGATATTGGTACATAAGTATCAGATTTTCTATCTTGTTGAATGCAGCAAGATAGGAAATCCACATTTATGTACCTATATAACAATCTGTTTAAACATTTCCGGATTTTATTTTCAGTTTTACCAGAGATCAAAGTGATTTGAAGGTCTTTCTGATATACTAACACATTGGAGATTAATAATAACATTTATAGAGATCGATCCTGTCCTATGCTGTATTTCAGAATTTATTTCTTACTGAATAGCACAAAAATTGAGTTTTGCAAAGAGAGTAGTCCCAGATCAGACTGCACACATGTGCAGTAATGTGTGCAGTCTGATCTGAATCTACACTGATTGCAATAACATTAATAAGTGTGAAAATATTGAATCCAGCAAATAATGCAATCCAGGATCAGATGGCGCAGATATGTAGGATGATCTGGATCAACACTGCAGTGGAAATCACTATAATTTCTCCTTTTCATAACAAATCATGATACATTCACCCTCTTTACAAGCAATATTCACCACCCTCTTTACAAGCAATATTCACCCTCTTCACCCTCTTTACAAGCAATATTCATCCTCTTTACAAGCAATATTCACCCTCTTCACCCTCTTTACAAGCAATATTCATCCTCTTTACAAGCAATAAGGCCATAAAATACACAATTTGGACTGGATTTCTATAAATAAATTCAACGGGAGATAACTAGCTATGATCCCTCATTTCTCGGGTTGTGACATTAGATATTGTCCGCTCCTGCTGTCGGCTCTGTGATCTACGGGTGCACTATAATGTAAACAAAACGTGGAGCTACAACCAACACAAAATGTGTGCCAATATTTGGAACAAAGGCATTCATATGTATAATGTAAAGAAAACCTTGAACTGTCACATGCTCGTACTTTCATATTTTTGATCCCACATCACGTGTATTTGCGAGTTCTAACCCTGTATTATTAAGAGAACCAACCATTGGAAATGATTCTAAAGTGCTGTCAAACGTTTTGGGTGAGAAAATTCTCGTGCCGATTGATCCATTTGTTCGGAGTACATAACTTTAATTATATTGCATTACACCACAGTCAACATAAGCGTTATGACAGAGCAGTATTTCCAAATTTGCATTCGAAGCATTCTTTGTTTACTTCCTACTTCGTGGAGAATGACTTAAGAATTTTGCAATTACATACTTTTTAGGTGAGTTTATGATAATAATTTTTTTCTCGTACAGTAGAATTTTCTCTGAATAACAATATAGCAAAGTATGAATGTCAACTGCCTGCACATTATTGTCAACTGCCTGCACATTATTGTCAACTGCCTGCACATTATTGCTATATTTTCATGCGCGAAATGGAAATGTTTATACTGTTGACTGTGATGTAGCGGTATAGAGCACCCTATTGCCTATAATGCGGAAAATGCGCAGCTAAATCCACATAGTTCGTTGGAAACAATATTTGGTCGTTGATCAATTTGGCTGGTCTGGATCTCCACCAATCACATATGCAAACAAGCCCGGTTTTATTGGATCAACGTTTAAATACTTAATTGTTTATGTGCAGTCATGTGGTTCGTAATACTTAAACTGCACAGTAGTGTGTTTATTGTAATCATTATCAATCACGTCATCGTGTTTTCCGGTTAAATTGTATTCGTATGAATACTGAACACAAAAACCCCAGTTGTAGATGGTATAGTATTTTTCACAGTTTAGAAATTGTTTTACGAACGGATGAATATTTTTGTCAACAGGCCAGATGATGGGAAGGTATGCATTATCTCTCCGTACTGATGAATCAGTTCTTGGGGATTTACACCTTACAATGCTTGACATGAATATTGTAGTCGGTTTTTGCTTCATATTTTTCATAAGAATATAGTTTTATACCCATTTGCATGAGTGGGTGGAAAATGTTGTGGTTAATTTCTACATAGTGCATCAATGAGTTCATACTGCGTAGATGGTGGGGTCTTTAGATTGAAAAACAGACCTTGTGACCAGCATAGCCCCCAGATCAGCCTGCATATCATCCATGCAGTCTGATTGGGGCCTATACTGTTCTCCATTCTGTCACTGAAGTAGTATCGTCAGCGTTGATAATAAATGTAATAGAACTACATTGTATCTTTTGACTCATCAGAGTATACACGAGGCGACGTTGTTGAATAAGGTCACATTCGTGATTGTGATTGGAGAAATGGGGCATATGACATTTGTGACCAGTGTAAACCCAGATTAGCCTGTGCGTCCACACAGGCTGATCAGGGTTTGCACTGTTCACACCGAATATATCACCTTAGCTGTTGCCGAGATGTAATAAACTCTTTCAAAATCATCTCTATGACATTGCCGTTGCTGGGACGTTAAACCCTTTCACCATTCAGTAAATTTAGTAAAAACTATCATCCTTGTAACAGGCCACGATAAGTCGGTGGCAGGTAGGAGTACGCGATGGGTAATTGAACAATCGGGATTCCTCCTTATCGGAATCCCGACCGGAGACCTGGTTTTACCCTCAGGTACGTCTTTGACTTTCTTGTATGTGCAAGTATACCTCTTATAAGAGTAATTCTACCAGTATTACTTTTCGGAGAAGGGGCCAAGTGACTTTGTTGTGGTATCAACCTGGCACCAGGTCAGGTTATTCCAATTTCATTTTGGGATTTTCCTGTTCCTGATTTAGCTGTTGATAGGCCGTTAAATACCAATTAACAAACAAACAAATCGGGCGGCAGTGTGTTCTAGCAGTTTGGGAACTAGACTGGCCACAAATGTCATCAGCCCTATTTCTTCTTTCACTTGTATACTATCAGCCCAACCCTGGTTTTCTCTGACAGTGCACACAACTGGGCCATTTTGTGTTGTAAGAAAATAATGGCTCCATTGAAAATGTGCAGGGACTTGGGACACGATGCTGCATTCAATGTTTCCACTAGGTTTAACATATTATCTACGTTTGTATAGATATATGGTCATGTGCATTGTGGGAAATTTTTCGCTTCAGGACTCCACGCCACTTGTGAAGGCCTGTTACTTGTAAACTGTACAACACATGGTTGTGTATATAGTACATGACCTACATTGGTGAATCAGATTTCATTTGCGTGTGCTCGTTGTACAAATAAAACCTGTATCATGGACGTGAAATTGATTTTTATGTTGAATTAACTGCAAAACCTTTAGATGAATGGCTTGTATCGGTTGTGTTGAATTTTTTTTCAAGAGTTCAAGAGATAAGACACAGATCAATTTGTTGAACTGAAAACATCTTTGGCAGTGGAAAAATGTTAAAGGCATAATGGCTGTGGAAACTTTTCAACCCTACAGACCATAGAGCAAACATTTACAAACACTAGATCCAGTAGAGACGGCTTGTAACAGTGACCTTGACTTTGGTGACCTTGACTAGAAATGGTCAACGTTATATACATCATTTGTGCAATTCGTTTTGGAGTTGTTGTGGTGGCGTAATGGTGCTGTTAACGTCGCTGTAGGGCTAGTGTTAGGTTCACGGGTTCGAATCCCAGGTGGACCGTGAAAGGTATCAATATTATCACTTTTGTAACAAACGGAATTCATTGAATATTAAAATGGAATATCTATTTCAGCGTCTTAGGCGCACTGGAACTTGACTGACAAGAGAATTGATTTTATACAAACAACATGGATTGATTAGCTTGGGAACTGGGTCAGCGTAATTAAAATATATTGTATATGACACATAAAGCTTGCGAGTTTTAGGATTCGGCCCAGCATCTGATTTGGTAGTTATCCCCTTGCCGATAGGAGGAGATATAACGTTAGTCCATGTACGTACGTACGTATGTTAGTAACACCTTTAATTTTTAGGTCTGTCTGTCCCGAAACCTTAACGCTCGTGTAAATGTCTTATAATTTCTGTTTCCTTACACAGATTTGCTTCATATTTCACGTACGCATTGCTCTAATGGTCCTCAACTGCCCTGCGACAAATCCAATGAGTGTCCCGCCCGCGCTAAGCCCAGGGTCAAGGTCACATTCTAGGGATCGAACCTAGGCCACATTGGCGGTCGAAACTCATACCAGTTGTGTTGACCGGATAAATGAGCTAGGTCACTTGTTGACTAGTTATTTCCATGGTCAGCTCCTAGGAGATGACTTAAATAACCCCAGCTGTTGATAGGACATTTAACAATAATCCAATCCAGTCCGTAAATCGGGATTTCCCAGGGTGCCCGGTGTAGAGAGTTTCCACTACAACACTTAGAGAGTTTCCAGTAATGAAGGATTCTAGAATTGTGTCGGAGTTCTGATGGAGGAACACCCGAGGGAAATAGTGCATGTGTTTAGTGTATGTGTTTTTGATGTAGCGTCAAAATGAATTGCTTTTTTGCCAGATGAGCTAAAACTGCCCTGCAGACTGCAGCCGTTGTGGTTCTTATTACACGACTACTGTGTTAGCTACATACCACGTACATTACCAGTTATTCCAAGTTGGTCAAGATTTCAAACATATTGTTGGTTTATTGCATTAATGTCCAGTGAATCTCCTCGGCATAAGCAATAACGTATCTTGAAGTTGTCTGTTGTCATTGTAGGAACAATATTTATGATAGTGCTTTCATCAACCCATTAAAGATGGGATACAATTAATAGTAGTATGAAACTTTTCGGGGGGGGGGGGGGGGGGGGGGGGGGGGTGGGGGGGGGGGGTGGGGGGGGGGGGGTAAAAATCTAATTTATTTTTATGTCATCTAGAAAGTATATGTTGTTGCCACTCATTTGAACCGTCTAGTTTTCAAATGAGTGGTAACAACATATAGTTTATGGAGAAATAAACAAAATAATGAGATTTTTTTCAATAAAATGTATCTATCCCTTGAATGATTAGTTAAATATAGCCATCTCTTTGGTATCTGCAGTATTTGCCTGAAAGTACGGCAGTAGTGATCATTTCTACAATCTGCATTTTCGTATTTATGGAATAGTTAAAAAAGTAGTGTGGAAAAGCCAATGTTCGGTATTTTGGTGTGAAATGGTTAACCCTTAGACCGCTGAACACGAAAATTGTCATGTGCTGTTGCTTTATATTTTGCCTTCTTTCTCAATAAAAACATGGTTTGACAGCACTTGAGAATCAATTGGCAAAGTATGTTTGATGGGGAAAATGGAAATTAGAAAATAAACAGCAAAGGGCAACATTTAATTCAGCAGTGTAAGTAAGGGTTAACAGCTTAATTCTACAGTATTTCACTGCCCTAATGCTGACCAGTGTAGACCATGAAACTGCACAACAGCTGACTGGTAATCACTGATCTTCACTTGTTTCACCAGCAGTAAGCCCAGTTTTGTCCGTTCATTGCTGCATATTGGAATAATTTAATCTTGTGTGGAGTGGGGCAGTTTGGAGCCAAATTGTTCATAACACAGTGCCCTATTTAGCAACTGGCTCCAGCACTTACAGAAACGATACATGAAATTCTCTAGTTGCTATCTGTAAAATTCTCCTTCTGTTCTAGATATAAATACATATGGAATGCGATCTGACAAGATCGGGCTTTACATTCTGACCAGCGTAGAATATGATTCGCTTCAGGCTCACTGGTGTAGCTTTACGCAATAAAAAACTCATTATTAGATTCTTGTCCAAAATTTAGAATACCGTCTGTTACTGCTACTTTTTTTTAATTTGCTTTAAAGCATGTTTTGAATTAGTTTTTGTTGCGCTTGCTTGCAAACAGCACGATATAGTCGGCACAATGACATACGTAGGTACGGGTTAAAGATTTTGCTAAAGTTTTTCAGTATACTATCAAAGCCTCGGTGGGCGTGACATGCGAACCATGGCCTTCTAGTTAATTCTAATATCATATAGATCCATTGCCTATAAAGCGGAAACTGCAGCTAATTTAGAATATAATAGTTTAACAAGTATACATAATTCTCATTTCAGAAGGTGCGATCCAGACAGACAAGTAGACTGACGGCGGGCGCTGTAAGAAGTCTAGATGTTTGTACGACTGATGTAATGCCGCCTCACTATGACGGTCCATGCTGTGAGGTGTGCACTCCCCCAGCAATCCGGTACTAGGTGCCCGCACCTACAGGTACCTACACCAATATGGCATGTTGATTCCTATTGATTGTCCCGTCTATATGACCCTAGCTGTTCAACCCATTCACTTTTCACTTTTGCTATTGATTGTTTTGTATAACGACCCCCAGTAGTCCAGTCCTAGGTGACCCCACTTACAGGCACAGGTGGAAGACTCGGACCTATAACACCAAAAAAATGCCTATTAAAAAAAATCCCATTACCCCACCCACTTGGTCTCGTACAGTACATAACGTTAATTCAAGGTGAGCATAAATAGCGCTATTATAGAAAGAGCCCTCTTTTTTCTGGCTCGCACAAACACAATAAACATCGATTAAATGTATGAAATATGTCTCTGGCAATCGATAAAGGTATTAGGTGTGTGAATATACTCACTTCAAATCGCTGTTTCAAGAATTTATTGAGTTATTCGCGTTTTGATTACCCATCCAAAGCGAAAGTTGCGTGTACGAAAGAATCTCACACAGAATCGGAGGCCGTCCGGCTGGATTATCGGTCATATTTGGCCGATAGCTGATCGCCAGCTGAAACTAAAGTCGTGCACCATGATCATATACATTAGAGACTCCAACCATACAAAGTTCGTCCAATTGTGATCGTTCGCCGATCTAAAAAAACACTTTTTTCTAATTTTATTGACTTTCTTTCATGATTCGCGTACTATCAGATTATGTCTTCCGGAAACCCTGAAAAGGGAAAGTCCTCGCGTCTATTTTTAGGTTTAACCAATCAGAGATGTTCTTACATAGACACTTCGGTGGTTGTATTATGGAAGATAGTGCATTGACCCAGTTCCAGATAATGAACGAAATTATAGAAAAAAGTGTTTTTTAGATCGGCGAACGATCACAATTGGACGAACTTTGTATGGTTGGAGTCTCTAATGTATATGATCATGGTGTACGACTTTAGTTTGAGCTGGGGATCAGCTATCGGCCAAATATGACCGATAATCCAGCCGGACGGCCTCCGATTCTGTGTGAGATTCTTTCGTACACGCAACTTTCGCTTTGGATGGGGTAATCAAAACGCGAATAACTCAATAAATACTTGAAACAGCGATTTGAAGTGAGTATATTCACACACCTAATACCTTTATCGATTGCCAGAGACATATTTCATACATTTAATCGATGTTTATTGTGTTTGTGCGAGCCGGAAAAAAGAGGGCTCTTTCTATAATAGCGCTATTTATGCTCACCTTGAATTAACGTTATGTACTGTACGAGACCAAGTGGGTGGGGTAATGGGATTTTTTTTAATAGGCATTTTTTTGGTGTTATAGGTCCGAGTCTTCCACCTGTGCCTGTAAGTGGGGTCACCTAGGACTGGACTACTGGGGGTCGTTATACAAAACAATCAATAGCAAAAGTGAAAAGTGAATGGGTTGAACAGCTAGGGTCATATAGACGGGACAATCTGTAACTTTGTCATGGTTGGGGGGATTTCAAAATAACTTGGTACAAAATTGCTCACCATGATGAGATAGTGTGTTACACTGAAGAGCCAGGTCTGAAGAGCCATTCTTGTATGTATGGGTTAAATCTGGTTATACCCCTTGTATGAGTAATACGATTATTCTTAATCCTATTTCTTTTAGGGGAAGGGGCCAAGTCACTTGGGTGTGGTATGGACCTGGCACCAGGTCAGGTTATTCTAATTTCAGGGCTGAATATATTTTTTCTCAATGTAAATATTCCGTTTTGGGATTTCCCCCCAATGCAGCAGGTTAAATACGGGATCGAGCCCATTGAACCGGCCTTACATGACCTTAGCTGTTGATAGGCTGTTAACAACCAATAAACAAACAAACAAACATGTTTAGAGATCAAAGGTAAAAAATGTTGAACATTCTTTTCGAGGATGTAGCTGTGTCATGGATGGAGGGATTTTGAAATAACTTTGCACACAATGTCATGTCCACCATGATTAGATGGTGTGTCCCACGCTAGACACGCTTTTCTCAATAAAAACATGGTTGACGGCACTTTAGAATCATTTCCTTTGATCCTGTCAAGTTTGTTTTTGTTGAGAAAAATGTGAATTAAAAAAGAAACAGCAGATAACAAAATTTAATTCAACATTGTAAGGGCTAATACTACTATGTGACCGTGCAGAGGACCAGAACCAAGATCGTCAACTATTGCTAATGCCTTGACCCTTTGAACCCGAAAGCCCGCTATAGCTGTTTATGCAAACAGTGCAGATTCAGATGAGCCGGCTCGTAACGAGTCGTCTCATCAGGATCTACACTTTTTCATATTTTTGAGAACCAAAAATACCCCCTTTTCATAAATGGACTACAACAACAAATCTTTATTTATGAATTATTTTTCATTTTTGTCGATATTTCCGGTGGAAAAAAATTATCTTGTATCCAAACGTGTGTATAAGACTTATAAGGCTTTGTGGGATGAAAATCTGGGTAAAAAAAATGTGTCTAATACATGCAAAAATACGGTAGTCTGAAAATATTTTTGTGATGATTGGATTGGCTGAAAAATTCACATATCGAAATTCATTCCAGTTAAAGGGTTAAGATCCTTTTTCTCTACCGGACTCCGCAAATGCAGTTATCCTATCCCAAGCTAATGAAGTGTCATGTATGTTATTGTTACACATAAAATATTGCTCATCTACAAAAGGTAAAAAATAGTCCATCCATTTTCAAGGTGAACAGATCAATCTTGTTTTTGTTGTGCGACCTGCGGTACACTACACCATTATGCCAGTGTCCATAATAATGCGTGGAGACACGCTTTAGTTAACCTTGTCCTTAATTGTGTAAGTGCACGTAGAAATAAAACAAATGCCGCTTATTGATGGCTTTTCCCATTGTAGCGAGTAGACGGCTGTTATAACATTGCAATTAATGGATCGAAATTAACTTTAATTCAATTGGCATAGAGTGAATACTTTGATTAGAATACGGCTGCGCACGATGGATGAATTGGTTGCATGTCATTTGAGCCCTTTTCTCATGACATGTAACACGTTAAAAAATGTGCATTAATTCTTTACAGTGTTTATACGTTACTTAATAGGGTACCGGTAGTTAACATTTCTCAATATTTTTTTGAATATTGTACATTTTTAGCTCGATTATTCGAAGAATAAGTAGCTTCGAATAAGTAGAGCTTATGTTGTCACCCCGGCGTCGGGACCTTGACCTACATTTCCTCTTGAATTACTTAGTTAATTCCCCTTGGTTAAGATTTTTAGTCAACCTTGGCTAAGGTCAACCTTGGCTAAGGTTTTTAGTCAAGCTTGTACATGGAATACTATTGTGCATACAGACACCATACTTGGACAACCTTTTCTCATAGCGATGTACATCAATAACCCCTGATCTATATTTGACCTTGACCTACATTTCCTCTTGAATTACTTACTTAATTCCCCTTGGTTAAGGTTTTTAGTCAAGCTTGTATATGGAATACTACTGGCCCTACACCCACCATACTTGGACAACGTCATCTCCTAGTGATGTACATCAATAACCCCTGATCTATATTTGACCTTGACCTACATTTCCTTTCCTCTTGAATTACTTACTTAATTCCCCTTGGTTAAGGTTTTTTAGTCAAGCT
The DNA here is from genome assembly GCA_029237695.1 of Conchocele bisecta. Classification (NCBI taxonomy): domain Eukaryota; kingdom Metazoa; phylum Mollusca; class Bivalvia; order Lucinida; family Thyasiridae; genus Conchocele; species Conchocele bisecta. The sequence continues at coordinate 20,520,033 of CM055266.1, forward strand.
TGTATATGGAATACTACTGGCCCTACACCCACCATACTTGGACAACTTCATCTCCTAGTGATGTACATCAATAACCCCTGATCTATATTTGACCTTCACCTACATTTCCTCTTGAATTACTTAGTTAATTCCCCTTGGTTAAGGTTTTTAGTCAACCTTGGTTAAGGTTTTTAGTCAAGCTTGTAGATGGAATACTATTGTGCATACAGACACCATACTTGGATAACTTTTTCTCATATGGATGTACATAAATAACCCCTGATCTATATTTTACCTTCACCTACATTTATACCTTGAATTACTTGCTTAATGTTTATAGTTAAGCTTGTATATGGAATACTCCTGGGCCTACATCAACCATACTTGGACAACTTCATCTCCTAGTGATGTACATCAATAATCCCTGACCTATATTTGACCTTGACCTACTTTTATCATTGGATTACTTAGTTATTTCCCCTTGGTTAAGGTTTTTAATCAAGCTTGTATATGAAATACTCCTGGACCTACAGCAACCATACTTGGAAAAGTTCATCTCCTCGTGATGTACATCAATAACCCCTGACCTGTATCTGACATTGACCTACATTTAACCTTGAATTACTTACTTAATTTCCCTTGGTTAAGGTTTTTAGTCAACCTTGGTTAAGGTTTTTATGCAGGCCGCAGCCACCTTGTTTGTCAAGCTATGTGTACATCGACAACCCTCGTAGTCGAGCTATGCTGTTCTCCTACAGCTCTTGTTCTTTGAAAATATTTGATGGTTTCACTACTTTGAACCATTTGTACATGCTCGTTGTCAGGGGATATACTGTTGTGTTTCTGTGATAAATGTTTTACTGTAATTTGATTGTACAGTGATCCCAGCATACAGGTGCATTCACTTCTGAATCTGACCTATGACTGTGCTGTTGAATGCACATAAAACGCGAATAAATCAATTTATCAATCAGTCAATACACTTTTGGAAATTCAACCAAGCTGGCTTCATTACTGCATACTCGTGAGACACCGGCTTAAACCCATTGACCCGGCCTTATATGACCTTAACTGTTGATAGGCCGTTAAACCTCAACAAACAAAAACAAAACCTTACAACATAAGCATTTGTGCAGTCTGATCACGGTCTGTTCTGTTTGCCATTCACTCAGGGAAATCCATGGCTCTTGAATTTGGTTATTGCCCATTATAAAAGTAGTAAGATTATTACTGATCCTACTGCGTTTGCACTATATATGCTTATCACACTACAGGAGTTCACTAGCACAAAAAACTAGACTGTCTACAAATGTCATATGCCACATTTCTTCAGTCACAGCCACATCGTGTTGCAGTGACTGGAGAAATGTGGCTTAACCCTTTCAACACCACAGGCCTGTATAGTGGTATTGGCAAAAAGTGTAGATCCTGATGAACCTGCTTGTGACGAGCCGTCTCATCAGGATCTGCAATTTTTGCAAGTAATCTTCATATTTTTAAGAACAAAAACACACCCTTTTAATAAATGCACTAGTCTGAAAATCATTTTGTCACAATTGGATTGGTTGGAAAATTGACATATCAAGACCATTCCAGTTACTTAGGGGTGAAAGCCAGGACAAAGCGTCCAAAGCGTGGACAGTCCAGGGGCCCGTTTCACTAAACTTTGTACGATAAAAATGTCCGTACAAAGATTTCTATGAATTTGACTCTCACATTTATGTGTTGCTCCAATGCTACCATGTTGTACCTACTGCGCGGGTATGTACCTTTAACGTATTTCTCCAATGCTACCATGTTGTACCTACTGTGCGGGTATGTACCTTTAACGTATTTCTCCAATGCTACCATGTTGTACCTATGGGTTCATGTCATTAAATACATCACATCCACAAAAGATTTTCCAAAATCGGATGTCTGAACAAATGTTATTGTGGATTTAAATTTTGCACTTATGAACTTATTAGTCGTACGTGCATCCGCACAGTCTGATCAGGATTTGCACTGTTCGCCATTTCATCAATGAAATACCTGTCATGCTTCTATCAAGCACTATAGATCATCATCAGACTATAGGAGTGTGTTATTTGATCAGCAGCTACACTGATCACAAATCCCGTAAGCCCCATGTCACCAGTCACAGCCACATTTATCTATTTTCAGACCGGGCCTTCGGCTTGCTCCCCAGGGTTTGGTCCGTGCGACGATCCACGGACTATGTGGGGGGCGAGTGGCGTGCATCATCGTCATGCAGTAATATCACCTCACCATAAGGAGCATTTATTACAAAACACGGGTAAAAGGTAAGCACAACCAGCTAGGGGTATCTCAAGTGATCTTGGTCCTCATTTGTCGCACTGCAGGAAGGATGGTGGGGGTTTGTCTATTTCATTAATGAATTTAATGGTGGATCTTTCTGTAAGACTAGCCCATATATTACTATGACGTATTCCGCCATCCTGCATGGAGATAATGCATCCTGTCCAGGAAATATAGCAAGTAATTATGGTAAACACCTTTATGCACTTATTCAGGAAAAGTAAAAACCCAGGTAAGCTGCCAACATTATTTTCACCTGAAGTGTATATATATATATTCATTTTAAAAAGTAGAGCATTCTATAGTGCTGTAATGTGGGGTGTAGGCTTTGTTGGGAATTGGTGTAGTCCCTGCCTAGACGGCATAGATGAGCTTTGACTGTTCTGGAGCTCCATATGTGGCTGTGACTGGAGAAATAGGGCACACATTATAAGCACACTCCTGTAACCTGATAACGATCTGTATTGCTTGTTACAAGCATCATGGTTGTTTCATTGATGAAATGGCGAACAGTGCAGATCCTGATCAGACTGTGCGAATGCACAGGCTGATCTGGATCTACTCTGATCGCAACATAAGCCCTGTTTTCTTCAGTCACAGCCACATATGGGTAAATTTTCAGTACACACATAATAAGGTAACTTTTATCAGCCAGCGGTCCGTTAAGATCACTATGGGTTTACACATCAATAAACAGTTATTGTATCCCCCCTCCTTGGTTGTTCTAAGCTGCCAATAAGAAATTTCATTTGTGAAAGCAGTGGGGTAAGTGTGGGAGGAAACCGGAGTATCCGGAGACAACCCACTTGTCCAATCTGGCGACATTTTCATCCTTGCTTGCATTGTCATTCAATCAGTGCTGCTAACCGATGTGTCCTTATGATTCTCATTCGTTCGGTCACCTCGTTTCTGGATTCCTTTTAGGAAAAGTGGAAAATTGCATTTAATTGTGCAAATTGCTTCGCGTTTCACCATAGATGTTTTAATGGCTTTACATCATGCAGAGCCTGATATGATGTAATGGTACGTGTCACCGTAATCATTGAACGGATGTTATTGCCATGAAAAGCAGGAAGGAAACATGGAAATATTCGCAATGGTTTTTCACCACATTTAACCCTTTTAACACCACAGACCTGTATAGTGGTATTGGCAAATAGTGTAGATTCAGATGAGACAGCTCGTCTACACTGTCTGCAAACACCGCTATAGAGGGCTGTAGTGTTAAGGGTTAATGTTTCCATTCCCTCTCAAGAGACACTGGGCAGTTTGCTACTTTCATCTGGGAGGGTGAAATGAATTGTAATGGCACCTGGCACCAGATCCTTTCCATTTAATAAACAAGGTCACGTGTTTCAGAACGGTGTGATGTCATATTTTTTGGATTTGTTTACAGTAGATTTCCTTTATATCTTTCTAATAAAATGACATATTTTTCTGAAATATACCACAGCAAATGTGGTACACATTGCCCATTATTGTATAGGCGACTTTAATCTCATAATTGTGTCGTTTTGAAGAAAACTACAGCACGTAAATGTAAGAAATAAACGGTACTCGATTCTTTGCGAAAGTTATAAGTTATTGTAAATAACTTTCAGAGCACCCATACATGCCATCGTATTTGGTGCGCCACATATATTCAAGATCCGTCCATTTGTTAGGAAGATTTTAAAGAAAATCTACTGTAAAAATTACGTCACAGATTACATCACGTCGGAAAATCGGGATCGGAAACCACGTGATCCCACATCTTGATAATCATGATGCAGGGATTGGTGTATTAGCTAGCAGTAGAGCATTGCACTTCAATACTGGAGCTTGTTGGTTCAATGCCCTAGTCATGGAAAAATACTTTCATCATATGTGGCTGTGACTGAAGAAATGGGGTTTATGAGTTTTGCGACCCGTGTAGATCCAGATCAGCCTGTGCATCCACACAGTCTGATCAGGATCTGCACTGTTCGCCATTCCTTCAATGAAACCCCTGTCATGCTTATAACAAACAATGTAGATCGCCATTGCGCTACAGGAGTGTGCTATTTTATCAGGAGCTGCTACACTCGTCACAAATCCCATAAGCCCCATTTCTCCAGTCACATATTTCCATCCCACTTGTCTTGTGGATGGCACTTGAAACTGAGGTCCGATCTCTATATGACCTTAGCTGTTGTGGGGACGTTAAACCCATTCATTTTAACTTTCCAATTTCTCCCAGTATGTAAGCATGAGTTGTGGCCTAGAGGCCACTGTGCTTCAACACCTGGGGGCCGTTTCACTAAACTTCGTACAACTAAAATCTTCGTAAGTGAAAATTTAAGATCGTCTGCAAATTTAAATGGATGGATTTACATTTATTTAGCATAGGCTGCATATGCTATGCTCAATAAATGTAAATCCAATAATTGTTTACAAGAAAACATAGTTAATCTGAAATTTACAGACTATCATAATTTTGCACTTACAAACATTTTAGTCGTACAAAGTTAAGTTTAGTGAAATGCCCCCCCCCCCCCACCGAGTTTCAATTTCAGCCAATACATTATATATACTAGTTATTCCCTGTAACTTATCTGTACAGGTGTTAAACACTACTTAGTAAGTGCACTTAATTAGGGGTGTCAGTTTTTGTAATTCCGTCCATCCGACAACGTTAAAGTTTTTAGATACCAATTATCTCTGTAATGGTAAAGGTCCAAGGTCAAGGTCAAATTACTTATTGCATTATTTTTTTGTAATATTTGCGTTAAAGTTCTTATTTGTCGGTTCAAGTGGTGGCCGGGGATTCGTGAGCCCCTGCTCACTTTCTCTAGTTAGCTCGAATAGTGCATCTAGCATATTAGTGAAAGTCACTTCAGGAGATAGATGGACACAAATGTGTTAAGCCCTATTTCTCCAGTCACAGCCACATATATTCCTTGTGCTTAACAGATGCCAGGGAGCCATGAAGCATGGCTGGATATGATGCTGAAAATCAATACAGATGGCACATGTCAGATTCCAATGCTCTTTGCTGGTTAGATAAAATATATCTCTGCTGAAGGTTTTACCCATTGCTCAGCCTGTAGATATAAAATGGTGGAGTAGGACGCTAACCAACTGGCTTGTATATGACCTTGTTCCTGAGCAGATGTAAAACCATATTCAATCAGTCAATAAAATAAATTTTATACTCGAATGACGGAAGAGTAATTGGTTGAGGCTGAGCTGTGCTGTGTTACTGTGCTCAGTCTCAGCCTGTCAGAACTGTGTGTACAGATTTGGGGAATATACTCAGAATGTTTCATTAGCATGAGCCTTGGTAATATTCTCTATGCAAAATATTTTGCATGCCCATGACAACTTTTAACACTTTCAACCCTAAATATTTACACCTATAAATTCATAATGCAAACACCCATTTGACGTTTACATCGCGATACAATACATAGACCCACGTGACGTCGCGCCATGTTGTTGATTGGTTAAAGTTTGTTTGACGTCCATAAATTCCACGAGGTTGTCAATAACTGCACTCTATTGACCGGCAACGTCGCTGTTCCAGGAATTGCGACCAAATTGATGTAAAACAATATGATTCTTAATTTTAACGATATATGGTTATTTATATTTTTGAAACTATCAGAAAATGAAGTGTAATATAAGTAATAAAGCCATGGGATGGATGTTGGGTTTAACTGGGGTGTACAATACATTTGGTCTTTAAAGTTTGCGAGGAGTCCTTCTGACATTCGGACTCCTTCTGACCTTCGGACCTTCACACACTTTAAACAGACCAAATATATACACCCCAATAAACGCATCAGCCCGTGGTTTTATTCTTTAAAGTAACTGTAATGGATTTTGATATGCTAATTATTTTCACATTAGTCCATTTATGAAAATGGGATGTTTTTTTTTCTAAAAAACATGAAAAATTTCTTACAAAAAGTGCAGATCCTGATGAGACAGCTTGTTGCGAGCTGGCTCATCTAGATCTGCACTGTTTGCAAGCCCCGCTATAGCAGGTTTTCGGGTTCAAAGGGTTAAAAATCATTATTGCATTCGCAGTGTAATAACAACATAGTGTATTAAAATCAAAATATAGTAGTGTAATAAATATGCAAATGAGACCGCTACAAGAAATGCGTTAGGTTTATATGTACTGTTCAGTGTATGATGCAGTGCTTATGCAATTAATTATATCTAACATTAATTTTGGATTTAATATGATATTTATTAAACTTGTTGATTGATTAACTCGGCATAGCCTCGTTTGTTTATGAAATCAGGAAACTTGTTTAATACATATATTAAACCTTTCAACCCTCGAGGCCGGAAAGCCAACATGTGTAAACACTGTAGATCCAGTAGAGCTGGGCCCGGTTGTTCAAAACATCAGTTAGCTTAACGGACTGTTAAATCCTTAACTGAATGGTTAAAATCTCTGTTTAACAGAGATTTTAACCATTCAGTTAAGGATTTAACAGTCCGTTCTTAACTGAATGGTTAAAATCTCTGTTTAACAGTCCGTTGAGCTAACTGATGTTTTGAACAACCGGGCCCTGGCTAGTAACCAGCCGCCTCTACAGGATCTGCAGCATTTGTCACTACTATTATTGTGTCTATTATTCATCTCTAAGGAAAAGACACATTTTGTCATTAATGAAATAGTGAAAAAATTAGTATGAAAAAAAGGCAATTAGTATAGCCGGGGTTGAAAGGGTTAAACCATTACTCATGTACGATACCAAGTTAACATAAAGTCATGCACAGCAGAGTGAAGAAACGCATACAAATATGTGGGCAAAACCATGGATAATACACCAAACTGTTGTTGCTGTTCTATTGAAAAGGTTAATGACAGGTTTACAGGTAACTGGCCTGATTTGGAACGGTTGACCCCTCACTGTAATTTTATATTGCGAATCACCTGCTGTGAAGCCTTGCAGTAATGTAAGCGCACATAAGTAGCAAGCATAACGAGCTCGCAGGCCAGGGGCGACTTGGGGTTATCTACTAGAGCATATTCAATGTATATTAACTCATTTCTTGCTGAAGGGTCACCATTTTTCTGTTGAAAAATTTAAATATTTTCTTTATTTCTACTCTCAAGTATATGTTGTTACCACTCATTTGAACTGTCTCGCCTCGTCGAGACGGTTCAACTGAGTGGTAATGATGGTATACTTTCATGAAGAAATAAAAGAAGTAGATAAGAATTTGTTGAACATGTTATATCTGTATTAACATGAAATGGGTTAAAATAACCCATTTTTGAGATTAGTTTGTTTGTTAGGGTTTAACGGCCTATCAACAGCTAAGGTCATTTAAGGCCGGGTCAATTGGTTTAGTACTAAATTTTTGCGATTAGTGGATTAGTCTTCCGGAGTGGCGGTGAGATGATTCAGATGAGTGGTAATTACATATTCTTTCATTGAGAAAGAAGAAAATTGGAGGGAACTGTTTGAAATTGTTTATACTTGTGAATCAATATCCCACGTGAAATGGGTTAGACATTCATTTATCAATATCCCACGTGAAATGGGTTAGACATTCATTTATCAATATCCCACGTGAAATGGGTTAGACATTCATTTATCAATATCCCACGTGAAATGGGTTAGACATTCATTTGCTGGGTTCACTGTAAATTTTTGCATATTTTAATGTGTCCTGAGCTGAAAATGTTGTGAGAACTAAGATCGCTTTTGTAAGAACATAAATTGTTTCATGGCCTTGAATTCTTTTCTCTTGTTGACCTTCCTGCACTAGTTATTGTGCATACAATATCATGCCAGTATTAATTAAATTAGTTTTATTTTTTTGCCAGCTGTATTGTTGATTATGAAGGTTTAAGTGGACAAAGGGGGCGAAGTGACTTACATGTAGTCTGTAAGCAATGTGCATGATTACATGGTTGCCACAATAACAACAATGTGTGAAAGTGTTGAAAGCGTGCCCCCTCCCCTCTAAGGATAGTTTCCTTAATATGCAACTGATTTTGATGAAATATGGCGCAGCAAACGCGTCTTCATGACCTGCATTTGATTGTCTCAGGACTTCGGCACATACTTATGTCGTTTTTGCGAAGAATCGATTTCTGTGTCAATATTGACAGTAAACACGGAAATCGATTCTTTGCAAAAACGACAGAAGTTTAGGCGAAAGTACGGAGACCACCAAATGCAGCTTAACAAGACGCGTTTGATGCACCATATTTCATTAAAATCCGTCACATAATAAGGACAATATAACAGAATATGTACTTTGAATCGGAGGCGCTTCAGGAAGTTTCAGTAATTGTTGTTGTTGTAACCACATGATCATGCACCTTGGTAAAGGACCATAAAGGCCTTAGTCCCTTTCTGTCACTGACCATATATTGGGACAGAAATTGTTCAGATATGTGCAGAAAGCTATATGAAACTGATTAGTAATCAAAGTACTGAAAGTACTGAACATAGGGTACTACAAGATTAAACTAGATTGATTGATTGATTGATTGTTGGTGTTGCAGTTTCATTAACCCTTAAAGATACATGCCCACTCAGTAGGTACAAAATTTTCTTTACATCAGAGACATCATCTGAGACATTTCCTGGAAAAATAAACATTCATGCGCCATTATCCCAAGTACTGATTGGCATTATTATACATTTTATATCAGACGTAAATTTACACACTGATATCAGGGGCGATAACCATGTTTGCTTAAAATGTTAGCGGACATTACTATTTAATCTCTGTATTTATTTTATGATGTGCAATGATCATACTTTAAAATATGTCGAAAATATTATTTTTTCAGGTGACGCATTTCTTTAGTATAAATAATTACAAAATATCATGCCTCATTTGCATATGAAAATAGCCTGATACCACCGCACGTCACTATCAGTAAAATAGATATTACTAAATGATTATATCTGTATAGCGGGCACTTGTAACGTTTAAAACTGGTGGAATAGTGACACAGTTATACACTTATTTAATTCCTATAAATGACATTTTGGGCTTACTGAGTGGGCATGTACCTTTAAAGCGCTGGAAACGACAATTGTCGTCTGCTGTTTTAAATATTTTTATATTTTCTCCTCAAAAACATACTGAGACTGCGCTGCTAAAACAGGTTTTTAAAGAGATTAAAATATACAAAATGAGCAGACGGCAATTTTCTTTTTCAGCGTTTTAATGGTTAAGGGGTAAACTATTGATATGACACAACTACAGTATGCACTGCTACAGTATGTACCAAAACATTCAACAACATTACAGATTATGCATAGCAATATCAGAAAGATACGGTAACACATATACAAGACATCATCAATTCAAGTATAAATACAGATTCCAGATATCTATGATTCTTATAGTTATATTTAAAACTGATTGAAGAGCAATAGTTACAAGAATTCCGCCACGGAAGCGGTGTCGCGCCTGAAAATGCCTTGTCGGTACATCGCCATGTTTACTTCTGTTTTGTGAATGAAATAGTTGGCCCCGGATCGAGTATATTAAAACGTACAAATGACGTCTATTGGGAAACCGCTGACAAAATTTTCAATGTATGGAAGCCCAAACTTGTTAGAACTTTTTTTGTTGTATTTTCAGTACTTGCATTAATATGGGTATTAATATACGCTGGATGTGTTATACTGTCATTAATTTGTTCCCTGACTCTAATTTACCACTTTAAATACTGACTTATTGACCCCCTTCCCTGAACGTAGAATTGACACTCATGTTGGCGTGTATTGGCCACCATAGACAAATGTCAATCAGGCCGAATTCGGGAATGTCACTAAAATCCGCTGTAAATCCATCGATAGAATGAGGATTAAATATCAGTTAGACCCACACGTGCGAGTTTTGTTTCGCACCGGGTCGGGTGAGTTTAAAAATAGACTGTCGGAAGGTCAAACTTGATGTCGTTTGTGTGTTAAATGCGACGCGTGTTTCGGAGAGTATTCGGAGGGGAGTTAACTCTGCCGAAAATTATAGCCTGTTACTAAATTTAGCGATGACCGCACGATTTGTGCCGCAAATGGGGGCAAATCACGCGCAACAAATAATCCGATGTATACTGATGAGCTTTAGAAACGCAACACCTATATATGTAGGTACATATCTTTACATTTTAATGCGTTTTTTTGCAAATCAAACATTCCTCATTTACGAAGAATGTCAACTAGAGCCAAAGTTGCTCAACTATCATCTTGTCGCTTAAAACGTCCACTGAACGAGGCAGGGGTCAGCACATTTCACTCACCTTTTAATAGCGATTGTGTCCACCACGTGTTTCAATCACAGCACGAAGACGCTCCCTCATGGATCCTGTCAGACGTCGAATGGTACGTCGGGGGATGTTGTTCCACTCCTCCTTCAATGCGGCACCCAACTGTCTGACGTTTACTGGTTGGTTTTGACGTTGACGTAACTTTCTCCCCAGTTCATCCCATACGTGCTCTATCGGGTTTAAGTCGGGGGAAACGGCTGGCCAGTCCATCACATCAATACGACTGTCTCTGAGAAAGTCCTGGGTCAATCTTGCAGAATGACGCGAGCGTTATCCTGTTGCAACGTCAGGCGTTGATTGCGGCCATGACGTCGAAGGAGTGGAATCACGACTGGATTGAGAATCTCGTCAATGTAGCGTCGGGCAGTGAGAGTTGTTCCATTCACAATGATCAACTCAGAACGAAATCCACTATTTATGGCACCCCAAACCATGACGCTTCCGCCGCCAAATCGGTTACGTTTCGATTCACACAGTTGTCGGCAAACCGTTCGTTCTTTCGACGGGTATATTCGTGTTCGGCCATCAGCAAAACTCAAGGCGAAGCGCGACTCATCCGAGAAAACCACTTTATCCCAGTTTTGACGTTGTACGTTCAGTTTATGTTCAGCCCAGCGACGTCTAATCAGTCGGTGACGTCTCGTCAATATCTGGCCCTTGTATGGTCTCCGACACCGAATTCCAAGTTGTTTGAGTCTCCTGCTGACAGTGAAACGACTAATGTTCCTTCCGTGTCTCCCAACGACGGCTGCCTACCGGTTGAAACTGCCGTAACAAAGCGATTCCGCAGATGACGTTGACGTATGAATACGTCCTGCCGTTGCGTCGTCACTCGCGGTTGGCCTGGTCTAGGGACGGTCCTTGGTGCTGCCTGTCACTAAAAATCTCTGATTGAGTGGAGAAATTGTCGAAACATTGACGTTAAAGCGTCTCGCAGCATCACGTTGACTTATGCCAGACTGCAACATGCCGATAATTTGGTTCCTGGAATCGGAATCGAGACGCGGCATCTTCAAGACAGGTCTAAACTTACAAATTCCTGGCAAAATTGTTAGCCCCGACCACAAGGATATCATATACACACTGATTTACTAGCGAAATTAAATTGCACGGGCAAGCCACGCCACAAAAGCATTCGTGCACGTGCTGCTAATGCGGGCTATTGAAACAGCGGACAAGTGGGAGAACCGGTTTGCCGTGTGTAGTGTGGAAAATAATGAATATGGGTAATCATAAAATTGATGAATTTCATATATATTATAAAATATCGCAACATATAGGTGTTGCATTTCTAAAGCTCTTCAGTATATTTTTGTACGTAGAACATCCGTTGTTGATATTGTGCAGTGCAAGTAGTTTTTCATAATATTAGTAGTTTTTTGTCCTGCCTGCTTTAGCAGAAGCGGGACGCAGGTATAGTTTTTCCGTCAGCGGCGTTGGCGGCATCGGCGGCGGCGTCGGCGGCGGTGTCGTCGTCGGCGGCGGCGTCAACATTTCACGTTAAGTTTTTGCGTTTAGGTCAGTTTCCAGAAAACTATAACACCTACGACCTCCATACTTGGTATACATCAACACTGTGGTGTAACCATCTCACACAGAGGGAGCCCATGTGACCTTGACCTAGTTTTCATGGTTGATAGATTTACTTTTCACATGCATTCAACGTTAAGTTTTTGCGTTTAGCTCTGTTTCTAAAACTTAACGCTCAGGTTAATTCATTGTAACTTCTGTTTCCCTCAATGGAATGCTTTAATATTCCATACATGCATTTGTAACAACATCCCGCATCATTCTCCAGAAAGCCCATGGTGCCCGCTAATCCCAAAGGTCAAGGTCGCTGACTTAGAAATTTCTGTGTTTGCAAAAGTTAATGCTCAGTTTATGCTTTAATATTCCATACATACATTTGTAACAACATCCCGCATCATCCTACAGAAAGCCCATGATGCCCGCTAACGCCAAAGGTCAAGGTCACTGACTTAGAAATTTCCGTGTTTGGAAAAGTTAACGCTCAGTTTATGCTTTAATATTCCATACATGCATTTGTAACAACATCCCGCATCATTCTACAGAAAGCCCATGGTGCCCGCAAACCCCAAAGGTCAAGGTCGCTGACTTAGAAATTTCCGTGTTTGGAAAAGTTAACGCTCAGTTTATGCTTTAATATTCGTTTCGAGAAGTTAACGCTCAGTTTATGCTTTAATATTCCATACATACATTTGTAACAACATCCCGCATCATTCTACAGAAAGCCCATGATGCCCGCTAACGCCAAAGGTCAAGGTCACTGACTTAGAAATTTCCGTGTTTGGAAAAGTTAATGCTCAGTTTATGCTTTAATATTCCATACATGCATTTGTAACAACATCCTGCATCATTCTACAGAAAGCCCATGGTGCCCGCTAACCCCAAAGGTCAAGGTCACTGACTTAGAAATTTCCGTGTTTGGAAAAGTTAACGCTTAGTTTATGCTTTGATATTCCATACATGCATTTGTAACAACATCCTGCATCATTCTACAGAAAGCCAGCCCATGGTGCCCGCTAACTCAAAGGTCAAGGTCACTGACTTAGAAATTTCCGTGTTTGGAAAAGTTAACGCTCAGTTTATGCTTTAATATTCCATACATGCATTTGTAACAACATCCCGCATCATTCTACAGAAATCCCATGGTGGCTGCTAACCCCAAAGGTCAAGGTCACTGAATTAGAAATTTGCGTGTTTGCAAAAGTTAACGCTCAGTTTATGCTTTAATATTCCATACATGCTTTTGTAACAACATTCCGCATCATTCTACAGAAAGCCCATTGTGCCCGCAAACCCCAAAGGTCAAGGTTGCTGACTTAGAAATTTCCGTGTTTGCAAAAGTTAACGCTCAGTTTATGTTTTAATATGCCATATATGCATTTGTAACAACATCCCGCATGATTCTACAGAAAGCCCATGGTGCCCGCTAACCTCAAAGGTCAAGGTCACTGAATTAGAAATATGTTTGGAAAAGTCAACGCTCAGTTTATGCTTTAATATTCCATATATACATTTGTAACAACATCCCGCATCATTCTACAGAAAGCCCATGGTGCCCGCTAACCCCAAAGGTCAAGGTCACTGACTTACAAATTAACGCTCGGTTTATGCTTTAATATTCCATACATGCCTTTGTAACAACATCCCGCATCATTCTACAGAAAGCCCATGTTGATCACTAACCCCAAGGTTGTTACAAGCTCCATATATACTATCAAACTGCGCGAGGCGGGACATTTTGCTCCGCGGAGCTCTTGTCATAATATTATTTTCAATTAGCGGTTGCGTATGACAGTTAAACGTTGAGTAACACAATGCATTTTGTTGTTATGGTTAATCCAAGATATCACTACGGACCATCGCATCAAGGGGGGTCTGGGGCGTGGCTAACTGTCGGAGGCGATCCCAATACATAGGTTTACCCTGTGTGAAAACTTAATGTTATTGTAGATTTGTATGGTATTTCTGAAGCCAAATGTACCTTTGAATTACCTGTAGTAAAATAAATGTTGATGCTACTGAAAAATAACTGACATTGCGGCAGCTATTTTTTTCCGCAACAATTGTTTTATATTTTCTATTTATATTAATATTAATATTCCACTCGGGTCTTTATTGACAACCTATTTCTATAGCTGGTATTTTATTATTATCATTTGTGGTAGTGACTGGAGAAATGGGGCTTATGGCATTTGTGACCAATGCAGCTCTTGATCAGATAGTACACACATGTAGCCTGCTAATGATACAGTTGAGTACCAGTATCTCAAAGTCAAAGGGTGATCGTTCATATAGTCGAGATAGAACTAGGTTCGAGATAGCGATGAAGTGAAATGGTCGAATATTTTCGCAAAAAATATGAAATCATGTTACCCATTACATCACAAATAAACAATCACCAATTACTAATGACCAAAGGTAGTAAGCTAATCAATATTACAAGGTGGCGTCACAATTCGATTCGGCTTATATTTAGGGGTGGAAATTGGCTCGAACACCTTTCATACCCGGTGGCATCACAACTCTCAGTGAATTGCTTAAATGACAAGCGTGATATGCTTAATGAATCGTGCCAAAACACTCAAATATATGTACAGGTGGACCAATTAAGCAAACAACGTGAGGTGGGTGGAATTTTTTTGTTTTGTTTGATATTTTTAGCTCACCTGAGCGAAGCTCATGTGAGCTATTGTTACCGCAATGTGTCCGTCGTCGTCGTCGTCCGTCGTCCGTCGTCGTCCGTGAACATTTTCAAACGTCTTCTCCTCGGTAACCATTGGGTCTATAGTCACCAAACTTCATGGTCATGGTCCTTAGGTAGGGGGATTACAAAATTGTTAAAATGACGACATTACGTAATCGAAGATGGCCGCCATCTAAAAATAGCACAAATTCTTAAAAAATCTTCTTCTCAAGAACCGCCAACCGGATTTCGACAAAACTTGGTAGGAATGATCGATGTACATTGCTCTTTCAAAGTTGTTAAAATGGTGACCCTGGGGTCAAAAATGGGCGTGGCCCGTGGGGTCAAATTGGGGTCAAATTTTATTTTCGACTGAATATGGTCATTTCATATATCAAATTGAAGGTATCAATGAGGCGATCACTCTGGTGCATATTTTGTCGAAATCGGATTGTTATGTCATCCAATATGGCCGCCGAAAGGTCAAAAGGTCGTTCTTTTATTAGAGATTTCAAAATTCTTCTTCACATGAACCGCTTGGCCCATGGTAGCCAAACTTAAAAGTTATGGTCCATGGGTGAAGCCTTTTCAGATTTGTTAAAATGGAGGTCATCGCTAATCCAAGATGGCCGCCGTCTAAAAATAGCATAAATTCTTAAAAAATCTTCTTCTCATGAACCGCTTGCCGGATTTCGATGAAACTTGGTAGGAATGATCGATGTACATTGCTCTTTCAAAGTTAAAATGGTGACCCCTGGTAAAAAATGCGTGGACCCCGTCAAATTGGGGTCAAATATTTTTGACCAAATAGGTCATGTCATATCAAATTGAAGGTACAAATGGGGTGGCGATCTATGGTGATTTTCTGCGAAATCGGATTGGTATGTCATCCAAGATCCCGAAAGGTCAGATCGTTAAATTAGAAGATTTAAAATTCTTCATGAACCGCTTGCCAATACAAACTTAAAAGTTGGTGCCTGTGAGTTTTCTGTGTTAAAATTAGGTCATGCTAATCAAGATTGCCGCCGTTCATAGCTAAATTCTTATCCTTCTTCAATGATGCTTGCCGATTTCGACGACTTGTAGGAATGATGAGTACATTGCTTTCAAAGTTGTTAAAATGATGACCCCGGGGTCAAAATTGGGCGTTGGCCCTGGGGTCAAATTGGGTCATATTTTTTGAACCAAATGGTCATGTCATATATGAAGGTATTAAGAGGCGAATCCTGTGCATTTTCTGTCGAAATCTTATTGTTATGTCATCCAAGTGGCCGCCGAAAGTCAGAGGTCGTTCTTTTATTAGAGTCATCTTCTTATGCCGCTGGCCAATTAGCCAAACTTAAAAGTTATGGTCCATGGTGAAGTTTTTCCAGATTTGTTAAAATTGCCGTCTGCAAAAATCCAAGTGGCGTCAAAAATTAGCATTAAAAAATCTTCTTCTCATGAACCGCTAGCCGGATTTCGACGAAACAGTAGTAGGAATGATCAATGTACAATGCTCTTTCAAAGTTGTTAAAATGGTGACCCCGGGGTCAAAAATGGGCGTGGCCCGTGGGTCAAATTGGGGTCAAATTTTATTTTTGACTGAATATGGTCATGTCATATATCAAATTGAAGGTATCAATGAGGCGATCACTCTGGTGCAATATTTGTCGGAATCGGATGATTATGTCATCCATGATGGCCACCAAAAGGTCCATTTATTCAAGATTTTTAACGTCTTTTTCTCAGGAACCACATGGCCGATGCTGGGTGAAGCATTTTCAGATTTTGTAAAATGAGAGTCATCGCTTAATCCAAGATGACCGCCATCTAAAAATAGCACAATTTTTTTAAAACACATGAACTCAATGTCACATTGTCCTCTGGTGTTCATGGAGTCAGGTGAGCGAATTAGGGCCATCATGGCCCTCTTGTTGAAAATTAGTGTCAACCAAATTGATCTTGGCAGGCAGGCAGGAGGCGCTTTATCCAAGCGTTTATGTGATCGAGATAGTGAAGAGATTTTTTACGTATTTTTATGCGGAGGGGATATGGCCGAGGAAATTTATATTAAACACATACGGCTATAATTCGGGACTTTAGTGAATCATCGAGATACTGATATTCGAGATACTGGTGCTCGACTGTATATTGCATATTAGAAGCATGACGGGCATTTCATTTATGGAATGGCGAACAGTGCAGATCCCTATCAGACTGCGGATGCAGTCACAGCCAAATTTTACGATTAAAATGTGCCCCACATTATGTTGACAGTAATAGCAGAATTGCACTTCTACCGTATTTACCCTATGTATTGGGACACCCTTTATATTAGGACACCCCCCGTTTTGGGGAGAAATAATTATTTTTTAGGAAACAAGTTTTGGGACACATCACAATTTAAAAAAAAAATCAATAATTTCTGCACCTTAAGTATTGGGACATCGCTTTTTTTTTTAAATACTTTTAAACAGTCAGGGCTTCCGCTGGGGAAAATAAAAAAATCGCCCCTCCAATTTTTTTCATTTTTTTTCACCGGCTACTGGTCATGCCGACTATTGGCACGTCTCGCTATAAACAGAGGCCGTCGCTGATTAAAACTAATATAACACAGTGCTGGGTAGGGTTCATCGCTTTGTACTTTCGTGAAATAAGCCCGTTTCTTGTGCAGACTTGTTTTTTCGCGAAGCCATCATGCGTTACGCATCTGAATAGGCAGGACGTTTACGTTTATTTAACTTAAGCGCCCACGATGCGATGATTGAAGGACAGACTGGGTCGCTACTATATTTACGCTATGAAAGACAGAGAATAATACACACTGTAGATTATTTTATCGACCAGTCTGAAAAATTCACGCCATGTAATAGGGCAGTGGAATCAGCGAAAAACACGCTATATAGCTGAACAGAGATTGACGAAACGCATTTCCCATCGAACTCGACTTCCGGTTCACTTCCGGGATCGTAATATTTAGGACAATTTTGGCGATTACAACTTATTTTTACGCATTTTCAACACTAATTCACCGTCTAATCGTTGATGTATATGGATATTTTTTATTGCAATCATCAAATCACTCTACATTCGCAGTTTGGTCGAGATAATACTTTTTTAATTTGGAAATTAAATTGTTTCATTTGCGCACTCGGCAATTTCCGTAACATATAGTTCGGTATTTTCCGATCATAAAAATGGGCGACATGCTTAGAAACGGAAAATAATTAAATTCAACCTGTTATTGTACCGATATAGCAATTTCACAATTTCGAGGATACAAACTTTCAATATTAATAATTGGGATACCAAAAAAAAAAATTAATTTATTAGCCAGGTTTTTTGAAAAAAAATCCAGGCTATTGGATTGGCGAAAGCCGGGCGGGCGGGCTGGCGGGCGGCGGCGGCGGGCGGCGTCCACAATCAATGTTAAGTTTTCGTGTTTGAATCCATTTCTTTGTTACTGTACCACCTAGGACCACCAAACTTTCACAGCTTCATAATCAAGGGGTGCCCACCACATATCACTATCCAACATGTTACTTTTTGTTTTAACTTGACCCATTTTTTCCGCGCAGTCGACTTAGCCATTTTCAATGTTAAGTTTTTGCGTTTACAATGTTAAGTTTTCGTGTTTCAGTCCATTTCTTTGGTACTGTACCACCTAGGACCACCAAACTTTCACAGCTTCATAATCAAGGGGTGCCCACCACATATCACTATCCAACATGTTACTTTTTTTTTTAACTTGACCCATTTTTTCCGCGCAGTCGACTTAGCCATTTTCAATGTTAAGTTTTCGAGCTTACAATGTTAAGTTTTCGTGTTTAAGTCCATTTCTTTGGTACTGTACCACCTAGGACCACCAAACTTTCACAGCTTCATAACCAAGGGGTGCCTACCACATACAACTATCCAACATGTGACCATTTTTTTACCTTCACCTATTATTTCTACGTAATTGACTTTTTCAACGTTAACTTTTTAACGTACGTCTGGTTAAAGTTTTTTGGTTAAAACTTTTTTGTTATGCTATATCTCTGCAACTGCTTCGCCCATTACCTTGAAACTTCACATGGGTGTTTATCATCATCCATATTTTCATTCTACCCCCAACCGTGCGGCCCCTGTGCCCAATGTCAAGGTCAAATTACTTTGAATCTTTTTGTTAAAGTTTTTCTGTGTACTATATCTCTGCAACTGCTTCACCCAATACCTTGATACTTCACATGAGTGTTTATCATCATTGTCGCACCTACTTGCGGAAAGCGCGATCCTGTGCCCAATGTCAAGGTCAAATTACTTTTGTTTAATTTTTTTGTTAAAGTTTTTTCGTGTACTATATCTCTGCAACTGCTTCACCCAATACCTTGATACTTCACATGGGTGTTTATCATCATTGTCGCACCTGCTTGCGGAAAGCGCGATATCGTCGGCATTTTGGCATACGTCCGTCCGTTCGTCCGTGTGTTCGGTTAAAGTTTTTTGGTTAAAGTTTTTCCATCTACTGTATCTATTTTTTTAGTGTCCATGCCTCGCCCCAAGGCGCGACATGCAGGCCACGGCCATCTAGTGTACAAAAAGTGGGTATAATTATGTTATCCAAGTGTCTATGCTTGGAATAAACCTGGCCTTCGTGGCTTTGCCTCGTTTCTTGTTTTATATTATGTATTGGGACACGTAGAATTTTTTTATTTTTTTTTACTGTCCCAATACATAGGGTAAATATGGTAGTTTAATTCTCCTGTATATCACAATGAATGATAGAACATCACAGAATCTTTTTATTTATCAAATAAAATGGTCTGGTTGATTGATATCGGCTATTTGCAGTCCACGACATGAAAAATAGACATATAATAATCTAAGCCATTATCCAAGACTGTGCCTTTAATTTATTAGAAAATAGTTATGTTGCATAACGGTGCTGTTAAATGGTAACCCCACCATTGTTATAATAAACTTATTCATGTCACACCTATACCACATACTCAGAATTGATTACAAATTAAATTGGGTCCCAATATATGGGGTTATTACAGTACTAACAAATAATATCTGTAAGCTTAAACATCCTCCTTTTATGTGTGGGAAAAACGGTTTACCAAACCCCCTTATGTGCCTCAGAATGTTATTTTGAATGAAAGTTTGTTCATTATCTAAAAATATGAACCAACCATATGTCATAGCTGTCAGGAGATGTTGTGCGTCCTGTACTGCATTTGTAAAACCAGTCATGATTGGGTAATGTGCTACACAAGAGGGTGCGTGGGTGTTTGTATCCATTGCAAGCACATCAGGACAGTAAAACCTGCTTCTTCTGCCATGGGGTATTGACTGATGTGTGCAGTTTGCTCCCAGTGCCTGTGATGTGTGCTTACTACTGATGTGTGTGGGTAGGGGTAATTTGATTACCTCTGGTTATGTACTACAGTGTGTGAGATAGGGTTGCAATTTCTGACATGTCACAGGGAATTGGGCTCACTGGGGTTTTCACCAGCGTAGCTGCTGATCATTCAGTATTCATCCATAATGCATCGGGAGAATGGACAAGAATTGTATCCTTAACCCTTAGAAGGCGGGAACTGAAAATTGTCGTCTGCTGTTGTTTCTTATTTTGTATTTTCTATAAATAAAAACATGGTCTGGCAGTATTTTAGAATCATTTCCATTGGAAATGATACTAAAGTGCTGTCGAAGCATGTTTTTGATAAGAAAAATGGAAAATAAAAAATAAACAGCAGACAACATTTTATTTCAGCACTGTAAGGGTAAAGGATTCATATCTTGGCACCGGTAGTGAGGGTGCTTGTCACCAGATCAGGATGCTTTCGTTCAGCATATGAAAGGTTTTGTTGTAATTTCTGTGCTGAATGTATGGTGTTCCCCACATTCAGATGCATTCCCCGTCTATAATGACCTTGCTCTTGAATGGACGTAAAACCCCAAATAAACAAAATCAGATCATTCCAAGAACTTCATTTCATTGTAGTGATGGGTTGTGGCCTAGGGGTTAGAACACCTGCCAATCCGGAGATTGTGGGTTCAAACTTCGTCTTGGGCATCAAAAATGCTTCAATAGTATTTCCATCCCACTGGTCTGTTGGATGAGACTAAAAAAGCTGTGGTCCTGTCTCTATATGACCTTAGCTGTTTGTGGGATGTTTCTTTTCAATTCAATGTTGTACAGATAGTAGAAACAAAGGGCTCTATGATTATAAAATCTATAAAATTTGTAGTTGAAATCCAGGAATTTGATTGGTTGAGTCTGAGCATAGCTGGATTTTGAGTATGAGATTTGAGTACATGCTATGAAAGGTTGTATATAGCTTAGAAAATCTCAGCTCTACGGATGTGTTTTACTATTTCATCTGTCTTTTATACTTTCTGTATCCGTGAGAGCCGAGACCCTTATAGTGAAATATTTAGTCACAATAACAGCCCAATTTGTCCTGGTGTTTTGCTACACAAATGGGAATAAAAGGATAACCAATGTGATAACCAATGTGATAACCAATGTCAAACTATGTATCCCTACATGTGTATTATTGGTCTATGAATGTTTTTAACACGACTGTGAAGTGTTAACTTCTCACTCGTCAGACTGTGTAACAAAACACCAGGACAAGTTGGGCTGTTATTGTGACTAAATTTTACACTATAAGGGTCTCGGCTCTCACGGATACAGAAAATATAAAAGACAGATGAAATAGTAAAACACATCCGTAGAGCTGAGATTTTCTAAGTGACATGTCTGGGAGTATTCCATATCTTAAATTGTGAAACCGTGTAGACCTTGATTAGACTACACAGACTTGCAGTTTTCATGATCGCGTGTGGTGGGGCTGTCATGATTAAGTAAACGTATTTGGATCAAGTTCCTCATGGCATGCCACTCATGAACATGGACCAACACATGAAACAGTGGACTACTTAACATAGTCGGCCAAATATCGCACATCTCCATCCATTCTACTTCTCTTAGACACCAACTTCAATATTAGACAAAGTTGACACAGTGACAACTGTTTGATAATCGACAATGTAGACACAGACTCTTCCATATTGGAATTGATCAAATGAATTCACATGGCCAACAGTGTAGCTGCTGTAGTAGATATATGCAGAGGTTACAAAATGACAACTTTTCTCATGTGCACATCCAACCTTGGAAATTGGAGTATATCCAAATTTCAGCTGTACTTTGATAAAATGTTGGATCTGATGTTCATTCACTGAATGTTAAAGCTTCAATAGCCATACTTCACTGTAATTTTTCTGATTCCTCCGTCCCTCCTCATCCTCTCGCCGAAAGGCAGAAGGGGAAATAGCGTTATTCCATGTAGGTACGTAGGTTAGTAACACCTTTCATTTTTCACTAATGTATGATCCGCTTCACCGATTTTGTTAATATTTGGCCACCCTGTGTGTTTAGGGATGGTGCTAATGTTACAGTTTTTCTCTTCTTTTTTTATCAATGCTGCCAGTATGACCACGGTCGGCCACCCAAGTTCAAGGTCACTGAGGACTTGTTTTTATTATTATCTTTTTCCTCTCTCTCTCTCTCTCTCTCTCTCTCTCTCTCTCTCTCTCTCTCTGTACTTTCTTCATCGTTTGCTTGCCCTACTGCTCTCTCTTGCATTTTTCCCACGCTTAATTTCATTCTAGCACCCAACTGGTGATAAAACTTGAAAGTGAGCGAGAGTATACAAGTATACCGCAAAATCAAAACTGTCCTATAGGTAATGTGGTATTGTCAAGTTACACGGCACCTTCCTCTGATCACAACTGTGACGGACTTTAAGCATATTTGAAAAAGATTTATTAGTGTACTCTTACCTGCACATACTATTTATCTCGTGTGACTTGAATACTGATGTTCCAATAACAATATGAGAGGATGGGTATCATATCTTAACAAGAAATCAGAACCACTGAAATATCTACCCATCAAAAACCTTGGTGCAAAAAAAAAAGAATTAACATAAATTTCGAAGTCATTTGACCTTGACATTGAGCACAAGGGTCATCACATGGGTGGGCTATAGAATGAAATATTGTTGATAACATGTGAAGTTTCAAGCAAATCCAACTTTAACAGAGATAGTAGGCAGCCGAAAACATTTCGCAACTCTCGGACAGACAGACACTTAGACGGAGAGACGTACAGACGGATAGACGGACGGACGGACGGACGGACGGGGACGGACGGACAGACAGACAGACAGGGTGCCGACTATATGAGACAAGCCATGTGATTTTGTACCTTAGAACATGTGCATTTCATGATATTTACAGAAAATATGATATTTTCTGTAAATGACGTCAAAAGTTGACAAATATATATTGTTCCGCATTCGCTATGAAAATTTCTTCATCTTACGACGTCATTTACGGAAAATATCGTAAATTTTGTAAATATTTTTCATGAGATATCGCACATGTTCTTAGGTACAAAATCACATGGCGTGTCTCATATTTATCCTGAAAAGTGTTTCGGTGTACATAAAAATCAAGTTTCTACAAATGGTGCAGATGCTGATGAGTTCTGGTTCAACACTGTTTACATGCATTATTCCATTTCTTGCTGAGGATATGCCATTTTGATTCGGGAAAATCATAAATATTTCCTTTCAAAAGATATACTTTCATTGAGAAATAACAAAAATAAAAGATTTAAAAAAATTCATACACATAAAGGTGTATTCCGCATGTAAAGATTAAAAGATCTGTAATGTTGAAAGGGTTGATGTATTTCATTGCATATTTTTGTTTATTTCTATACTATGCCCCTTTTTGAGATGGTGAGTTAGATTTAACAATCTCCCTGAAACATGTGGCATTGCTGTGTAACAGATTGTGACACATGGTGCACGATATTGTCATCGAGATTTGTTGCTTTTTGAAATATGAGTGTTTCTCGAGAAAAGGGGCTTATACGATTTGTGGCGCATCTACATCCCAGTCCGCTAGCTCTCTTAGGGAACCTGCGTAAGGTTTGTTAGAAGCATGACAAGTGTTTCACTGACTGAATTGCAACACTGTAGACCCTGATCAGACTTGATCTTGGAATACACTGACAGCAAGGGCCATTTCTCCAATCCGGACAGTTAATTGGAAATTAATTGGGTTCCAGGCTCACAAAATAGACAATAGGAATATTTGTGACCAATGTAGGCCCAGATTAGACTTCACATTGTTCTCCAGAGTTTCACTGCATTGTATTTGTAACATACCTTTAGACATACACGTACACATTTGAAAACAAATGTTTAACTAAATTTCTTATTTCTCAGTGACATTATATGTTGTAAACACTCATTTGTATCGTCTCGATGAGACAGTTCCAATGGTGGTAACAACATGTACTATACATGAGAATTGATGAATTAGTGCAACAAATGAGAATAAAGTGCACATGAGGATGGAGTATACATGAGAATCAAGTGCAAATGAGAATCGAGTATATAAATGAGAATAGAGTACAAATGAGAATCGAGTATAAATGAGAATTGAGTACAGGTGTAAATGAAGTATATAAATGAGAATTTAGTACAAATGAGAATGGAGTATACATGAGAATCAAGTGCAAATGAAAATCGAGTATATAAATGAGAATCGAGTATAAATGAGAATTGAGTACAGGTGAAAATGGAGTACAAATGAGAATAGAGTACAAATGAGAATTGAGTATAAATGAGAATGGTGTACAAATGAGAGTGGAGTGTAAATGAGAATGGTGTACAAATGAGAATGGAGTATAAATGAGAATGGGGTACAAATGAGAATGGGGTACAAGTGAGAATGGAGTACAGAGTACAACTCAGAATGGAGTACAAATGATAATATGAGAATATAGTACAAATGAGAATGGAGTAAAAATGAGAATAGAGTAAAAATGAGAATTGAGTACAAATGAGAATGGAGTACAGGTGAGAATGGAGTACAAGTGAGAATGGAGTACAAGTGAGAATGGAGTATAAATGAGAATAGAGTACAAATGAGAATGGAGTATAAATGTGAATGGTGTACAGGTGAGAATGGAGTACAGAGTACAACTCAGAATGGAGTACAAATGATAATATGAGAATAGAGTACAAATGAGAATGGAGTAAAAATGAGAATAGAGTAAAAATGAGAATTGAGTACAAATGAGAATGGAGTACAGGTGAGAATGGAGTACAAGTGAGAATGGAGTACAAGTGAGAATGGAGTATAAATGAGAATAGAGTACAAATGAGAATGGAGTATAAATGTGAATGGTGTACAGGTGAGAATGGAGTACAGAGTACAACTCAGAATGGAGTACAAATGATAATATGAGAATAGAGTACAAATGAGAATAGAGTAAAAATGAGAATCGAGTACAAATGAGAATAGAGTACAGGTGAGAATGGAGTACAAGTGAGAATGGAGTACAAGTGAGAATGGAGTATAAATGAGAATAGAGTACAAATGAGAATGGAGTATAAATGAGAATGGAGTACAGGTGAGAATGGAATACAAATGAGAATAGAGTACAAATAAGAATCGAGTACAAATGAGAATCGAGTACAAATGAGAATGGAGTACAGGTGAGAATGGAGTACAAATGATAATGGATTACAGGTGAGAATGGAGTACAAATGAGAATGGAGTACAGGTGAGAATGGAGTACAAATGAGAATGGAGTACAGGTGAGAATGAAGTACAAATGAGAATGGAGTACAGGTGAGAATCCAGTACAAATGAGAATGGAGTAAAATGAGAATGGAGTAATGAAATAACACTTGAGAATCGAGCAAAAAAGTGAATCTGAATATGCATTTTGTCTTCATTTTGCATTTTGAGATAACACCTTTAGATGCCAATTTTGCCCACATCTACTCATCTGGATATACATTGTACATTATGCAAAGATGACTAATTGCATATAGCAGTACATAGATGTGTTTTGCTGTGTTAATTAAATGTGATGCATGCCTGCGCAAAGTTGCTTCTCTGTAGGGCATATGCCAGTATTGGAGTTCATTGGCTTGTTCCCACTTAGCCACTGAACCTTTATTTATCATTAATATGGTTCTGCTGTCTAAGAAAATGGACCTTACAACATTTGCAGTCATTGTGGATGCTCATCAATTACATCGTCACATACCGTATTTATTCTGATAATTGCCCCTGGGGCTATGCAATCCGTTGGGATCAAAACGTGGAAAATAGGATCCAAATATGTTATTTTCACATATAAAAGCCATTTAAATAATTTTTTTAAATGGCTTTTGTATGTGAAAATAACATACTTCTAATGCAACTATGGGAGTGGGGAAGGTGGTCTACTATTAGAGAGGGGGCTACTATTAGAATAAATACGGTACTTAACTACCAGCGTTAATCTTTCCCAAATTAGCAACGTTACTGAACATCTATTGCAACTCGCAATGGAGCTATTTCATTGTCTGAGGGATGGGATGGACTCGCAATGGAGCTATTTCATTGTCTGAGGGATGGGATGGACTCGCAATGGAGCTATTTCAAAAAAATACTAACATATTTCCATCTCACTGGTCTGTCGGATGAGACTTTAAACTGTGATCCCATCTCTATATGACCTTAGCTGTTGCTGGGACGTTCAACCATTCACTTTTGATTGCCTGAGCTGTAGCATCTTGGGCTCTGCTGGCTGCAAATGTCGTAAGGTCTTTTTTTCTCTGTTGGTAGCCCGTATATTAAACATACTTTTGCGATCATGAACATACATTATCACCTGAGATAAGTGAGCAAGAAACTCATCAAAAATAAGATCACAGGTGTGTTCTTGGTGTCTGATTTAAAGAGGTTCCACTGTACATGTGTACAATGTGTCTTGGAATTTCATTAGAATTGCGACCTTCGGTCTCAATTGTAATGAAATTCCAGGATATTTTCATTTACACATTGTTTTAAAGTCACTCTTTTTATTAAATTTTTGACCACATTCGAAAATTTAATAAAAAGAGTGACGTTGAAACAATGTGTATTAAATGTGCTTCGCTTCGGAGGTTATTGGAAATTATCATATTCATTTATATTGCAAGGAGAACTAAAATAAAATAAAATAAAATGAAATGTCATCTGCTATCTTTGAACTATTCAAAGAGTTAACCTGGCTACAACAGCCATGACTCCAACAGCCAGTGCTGTGTGGATCCCATATGTGGCTGTTGTAGTGAGGTTGCACTGTATATAACTGCACATGCACAGTAGGTCACATGTGTTCACGTGGCTGCTTGTTCCATCAGAAACGAGGCATGTTGCATACACCTATTCATGTTCACCTACAGGTTCCCTGCTGCTATTAATTAATGTCATTACCTTATGTTAATATGTGTGCAGCATGTTTTCTGTATTGGTTGTATCAACATGTTTTATTGATACAATCTCATTGAAATTCTATTTCATTCAGGTTTCAAAATTCTGGTTTCCTATTTTTTGTTTGTTCAAGTATGTGTTGCGACTGCACGTTTAAACTTAGGGCCGTTCAAGTATGTGTTGCGACTGCACGTTTAAACTTAGGGCCAACTAATCTGTAGTGATAAGGACACCTGACACAAGATTTGGATATTGCGATCTCACTTTCCATCAACCTACAGTGTACTAGGCCCATTACCTCGCAATGTGTCTTTCAGATGATGGGTCCGGTGTCCAAAATGTTCCTGCGCTGCAAATGGTGTATAGCAACCAATAATTGCACCTTTTAAATAACTAGTAACCATCGATTCGGGAAAACCTAATCTAATTGCAATCACAGTTATTTTACAGCATTATAAGATCTTTTTACTGATCCAAGCTATTTTTTCAGGTGACTGGCATGTACAATTGAGTTCAGAAATATAATGCAAATATTTAATTAAATTAGACTTGGTTCCCTGTTTCATCACTTTCTGTGCATATCTGAGTGCCTTTTAACATGTGCAATACTGGTTTGATGTTAATGTCCTGGAGAAGGCATCTCTCATTACTGCATGTTTATAAATTAACTGTAATGAGACGAAATTGATCCAGCATTAATAACTGTTCTTCTCCTGTATCTAGGTCACAAGGCTAAGTGATGTGCATGCAAGGGCATGGCTAGAGGACATTCGAGGGGTTTGTTCATTTTGTATGTGACAGTTGAATCTGGTTATACCCCTCATGTGAGTATTACGATTATTTGTAATCCTATTTTAGGGAAAGGGGCCAAGTGACTTTGGTGTGGTATGGACCTGGCACCAGGTCAGGTTCTTCTCATTTCAGGGCTGAGTATATTTTTTCCCGATGTAAATATTCTGTTCTGATTTTGGGATTTCCCCCCAATGCAGCAGGTTAAAACGGGATCGAACCCGTTTTCCTGGCCTTACATGACCTTAGCTGTTGATAGGCCATTAAACACCAATAAACAAACAAACAAAATCAACCACACTTTTGTATCACGCTGTGCAACGTATAATATGAGACACGCCATGTGATTTTGTACCTATTAACATGTGTGATTTTTCA
Source organism: Conchocele bisecta (assembly GCA_029237695.1). NCBI lineage: Eukaryota > Metazoa > Mollusca > Bivalvia > Lucinida > Thyasiridae > Conchocele > Conchocele bisecta. The sequence continues at coordinate 20,548,295 of CM055266.1, forward strand.
TGAATATATATACAGAAACTGATATTTTCTGTAAATGACGTCGAAAGTTGACAACATTTTCAAAGCAAATGAAATTGTGTCAACTTTCTACGTCATTTACAGAAAATATCGTAAATTTTGTAAATAATTTTCATGAGATATTGCTCTGGTTCTTATGTACAAAATGACATGGTGCGTCTCATGTCGCCGGATCTATTAACCCTGTACAATGCTGTACAATGCTGTGTACAATGCTGTAGAATGCTGCAGTAACCCTGTACAATGCTGGACAATGCTGAGCTTTTTAATTCATGTTTTATCTTTTTTTCTCAACATTTACTTGTTTGGCAGCATTTTAGAAACAATTCCAAGGGTAATAAGATCGTGTAAAAACTCTATCTGAAACATAACTTGTAAAAACTATGTCTGAAACATAACTTGTAAAAACTATATCTGATATATGACTTATCTGCAACTAATAGCTGAGCACAATAGTTGAACACCACTTTTGTCAGATGTGCCAAATGTTACAGCTAATAATGCAGAAAGATAATTACAAACAACATATACCGGTAGTAACAATTCGATCAAGGCCAATCACCAGGCCTAATTACGTTTGGCACGCAATGCAGGAATTCAGTAAAACTTAACCCTTTCAATAACACAGGCCTGTATAGAGGTATTGGCAAAAAGTGTAGATCCAGACGAGCTGGCTTGTGACAAGTGTATCATTTTACCCCTTTCAACACCACAGGCCTGTATAGAGGTATTGACAAAAAGTGTAGATCCTGATAAGCCGGCTCATGACGAGCCGTCTCATCTGGATCTACACTTTTTACAAGTGATTTTCATACTTTTTAGAACAAAAACACCCCCTTTTCATAACTGCCTAGTTTTAAACCATTTTCACAGCTAGATAATGCACATTGCTCAGGTCTGTGATGCGTCAATCACAAAATACTAGTAGGGCATATTGAGTATTTTGGATCATCTAGTTCGCTTCCACAGTCTGATATACGTGAGGGTATCAAGAAAATTGCTGTGACATCTGATCACGACCTCACCCGTGCGCTGTAAGTCGTACACTGGTCACATAGTCAATAAGTCACAGTTTGTCATGGCGAGTCTCGATAACGAGGCAATCCGTTTTCTTAGGTTGTTTGGCCCTCACGTACGTTGTTGGCATTCTTATAAGTCACAGTTGAATCTGGTTATTCCCCTTATGTGAGTATTATGATTATTCATAATCCTATTACTTTTAGGGGAAGGGGCCAAATGGCTTTGGTTTGATATGGACCTGGCACCAGGTCAGGTTATTCTAATTTCAGGGTTGAACATATTTTTTTTCATGTAAATATACCGTTCTGATTTTGGGATTTTACCCCAATGCAGCAGATAAAATACAGGATCAAACCCGTTGAAATGGCCTTTATGACTGTAGCTGTTGATAGGCCGTTAGTCACCAATCAAGCAAGCAAAATCTTGGGTTGTCAGGTTGTTAGCTAGGGATACATTTTTATGCCCCATGATCATATTAGAGACGGGAGCATACAGTGTTTGGACTGTGTATCTGTCCGTCTGTGACTGTCCGTTCACGTGTTTCTCCAATCTGTTTGCCTGCCGACGGGCCACGTTTTCTTGTTTTCGATAACGATGCAGGAAAATCGGTATGATCACCATGCAATAGGTTAACAATTGTATCAAGGTCGGCCACAACACCTAAGTGTAACTGGAGAAATGGGGCTTATGGCACTTGTGGCCAGCCTGGCTCCTGCTCTGCTAGCTAACAGTTGTGTAGCCTAACAATGGCCTATGCTGCTTGTTTGACACATGTTTCACTGACTGAATGGCGAACAGTGTATACCCAGATCAGACTGTGCGGATGCGCAAGCTGATCTGGGTCTACACTGGTTGCAAAATCCACAAGCCTCATTTCTCCAGTCACAGTCACACTTATGCTCTACGCTGGTCTCAAAGTCCACAAGCCCCATTTATCCAGTCACAGCCAGTTATGCTCTAGACTGGTCCCGAAGTCCACACGCCCCATTTTTCCACAACCACAGTCACGTTGCAATCCGACATCTGTTACACACAGTGAAACCATACCCAGTTGAACACCAATTTTATTGATCACGCATGTGGATGCAACCGCTCATGTGTCTGTAAATCAATTAATATTCCAAACGTTATACAGGTCATTCTCGTTATCTCGAAGTCGAATGGACTGATGAAAATATATCGACATATCCGAACTTTGAGATAACAATTCGCCAAATTTCTTGGAGGAAAAAAATCCGAAAAAAATTGCTTCAGAAATGCCTGTTTACTTTATTTCCGTTGTTTTCATAAATCTCGCAGCTGGAGTTGATTCTAAGCTGTTTTCGTAATTAACAGACGATTTTCTTATTGCTACACCGTTTAATTCATTTTTCCGTTAAAAGAGATTTGATATCACATTAAGTTTATTTGATTAATTGTGGTTTTAAGTGAACTGCTTTAACTGGTCATGCAACTTTAAACGCATTTTAGCGGCGGCGGTGTCTGGTTTTTATAGACGTGTGAAAACTTACCCGAGATAATCACGCTGATTTAGACTTGGCGGCGCCGGGTGCTTAATTTTCGCATCGACATATCAGAATACAAATGTGAAGGAAACATACTATCGGGACTCGATTTCCACTTCGACTAAACCAATATATCGACATATCCGATATCGAGTTATCAGGAGTAAAATATATGATCTATATAGGGAATTCTGCTGGGACCTGGGATGTATATCGAGATAAGCAGGTATATCGAGATAAACGATATCGAGATAACAAGATTCAGCTGTAGATGCAAATTGATCTGTATATTAAAGGAACTGTGTCACCCAGATGATGTCTTAACTAATTGCTGTGGTAAGAACCCCTGGCACGAGATTGGGATAGTGTGATCTCGCTTTCCATCAGTCACCTACAATGTACTAAGACACATTATCTTTAACCCTTTCACCCCTTAGTAACTGGCATGTAAATTTTGCACCCAATCCAATCGTCACAAAATGATTTTCAGACTAGTCAATTTATGAAAAGGTTTGTTTTTTTGTTCTCAAAAATATGAAAATTACTTGCAAAAAGTGCAGATCCTGACGAGACGGCTCGTCACGAGCCGGCTCATCTGGATCTACACTATTTGTCAATACCACTATACAGGCCTGCGGTGTTGAAAGGGTTAAAGGCACTGTGTCACCGAGGTGATGGGTCAGCTATACATACATGTTTTTAGCTTACCTGAGCGGAGCTCATGTGAGCTATTGTTACCGCAATGTGGCCGTCGTCCATCGTCGTCCGTGAACATTTTCAAACGTCTTCTCCTCGGTAACCATTGGGCCTATAGTCACCAAACTTCATGGTCATGGTCCTTAGGTAGGGTGATTACAAAATTGTTAAAATGAAGTCATCACTTAATCCAAGATGGCCGCCATCTAAAAATAGCACAAATTCTTCAAAAATCTTCTGCTCATGAACTCAAATTGGGGTCAAATCGAAGGTATCAACGAGGCGATCACTCTGGTGCATTTTTTGTCGAAATCGGATGATTATGTCATCAAGATGGCTGCCGAAAGGTCAAAAGATCGTTCTTTTATTAGAGATTCAAAATTCTTCTTCACATGAACCGCTTGGCCCATGGTAGCCAAACTTAAAAGTTATGGTCCATAGGTGAAGCCTTTTCAGATTTGTTAAAATGGAGGTCATCGCTAATCCAAGATGGCCGCCATCTAAAAATAGCACAAATTCTTAAAAAATCTTCTTCTCATGAACCGCTAGCCGGATTTCGACGAAACTTGGTAGGAATGATCGATGTACAATGCTCTTTCAAAGTTGTTAAAATGATGACCCCGGGGTCAAAAATGGGCGTGGCCCGTGGGGTCAAATTTTATTTTTGACCAAATATGCTCATGTCATATATCAAATTGAAGGTATCGATGAGGCGATTTGCTCTGGTGCAATATTTGTCGGAATCGGATGATCATGTCATGTCATCCATAATGGCCTCCAAAAGGTCCATTTATTCAAGATTTTGAACGTCTTTTTCTCAGGAACCACATGGCCGATGCTGGCCAAACTTCATAGTAAGTTAAGATCCTTGGGTGAAGCATTTTCAGATTTGGTAAAATCAGTCATCGCTTAATCCCAGATGACCGCCATCTAAAAATAGCACAATTTTTTTAAAACACATATGAACTCAATGTCACATTCTCCTCTGGTGTTCATGGAGTCAGGTGAGCGAATTAGGGCCATCATGGCCCTCTTGTTTAGTTTCACTGACTACAACTGATCAGTTAACTGATCCGCTTAATTTGATCAAATGCCTAAATGTTTGCATTCGATTAAAGTAGAACCTATCACTTGTATCAGAAGCTGTGATAAACGGGAGATTTAGTTTGCATACTTTAGTTATGCGTTTTCGCGACCATCCATTGTTGAAATAATAGGATTTACAAGCGACGAAGGCTCAAGTGAGCTATTGTTACCGCTTTTCGTTGTTGTCCGTCGTCGTCGTCCTTCAATACTTTTCTGACAGTTTCTTCTTCTGAACCGCTTGGCCGATGTTCCAAACTTCATGTCTATGTGTAACTCCTTTACAGATTTGTTAAAATGGACATCATCGCATATCCAAGATGGCCACCGTTGAAAAGTAGGTAAAATTCTAAAAAAAATCTTCTCACAAACTGCGTGACCGATTTCGACGAAACTTTTGGCAGAAATGATCGATAGTCTATGCCCTTTCAGATTTGTTAAATGATGACACCGGATTCAAAAATGGTCAGGGCCCGGGGGTCAAGTAGTGGTCAAATTTCACATTTGACCAAATATGGTTGTGTTGTATATCAAATCGAAGGTATTGACGAGACGATTACTCTGGAGCATTTCATGTCAAAATCGGATGATTATGTCATCCAAGATGACCGCCGAAAGGTCATCCATTTATTATACATTTCAAACGTAGATTATAGTGAAGGGACGGGGCGTGGCTTAGGGGTCTAATCCGGATGTTGTGGGTTCAAACATCACCTTGGGCATCAAATACTTTCATAGTATTTCCATCCCATCGGTCTGTTGACCGATCCTGGTCAAGCTTCGCAGTTATGGACCAGGTGAGCGATACTTGCCTTGCCGACTGTGGGAAATCTTTGTTTGATTTGATCAGATTTAATGACCCATAAATGTATGTGGGAAGAGGTAGAATTAATGAAATATGTTAATGTGTGACGTGAATTAACAGAAATCTTCGTACAAATATTTTTATTGTACAAAGTTTAGTGAAACAGGCCCCTGTTTCTTCACTTTCTGTGATTAGCTGAGACCCGGTGCCTTTATTGCGCTGTTATTGACACAAGGTGGTTTTTCTCTAACGATCTTTGTTTGCAGCTGATGTTCGGACTAATGTGTTGCATGTGTTCCTGATTATTGGCACAATTAATGCTACAGTAAGAACGCTGGTTTTAACTCCCTTGTTACACCATTATCGCTGGTTATCGCATACAGTCAAACCTCCCCGAACGGCCACCTCTCTACAAGAACACCATCTCTATTCTATAACAGCATGTTTTTGATGAGAATTATCGAAGAAAATAAATAAACAGCGAACGACAAAATTTAATTTAGCATTAACCTCCCTAAAACAGCCACCTCTCTACAACCGCCAGTTTTGCGTCTTCCCATTGGTGGCTGTTGTAGAGAGGTTGCACTGTATATTGATGTAAAAAAGTTAATTCGATTAGCTACTCCGGCATTTGTGTCAATTTACAAGATCATATGTAGGCTGGACAAATTGGGTTTATGGGTTTTGCAACCATTGTATATCTGATCAGGATCTGCACTGTTCGCCACTCCAAGAATGAAACATCGATACATCATGCTTCTTACTAGCTACAATAATTCACCTCCGATATGTTATCTACGGCTACAATTTGACCGATTCAAAAAATGTGAGCAACCGAAGTGTATACCCAACCAAACCTGTTGTAAGTAGGTTGGTTAACATTTAGTAAACTGTATAGTTTATATGTTTAAACAAATAATCTTTGATGTAGAACTAGTAAATTGTCAAAAATAATAGAACAGGGAAATCATTTTCCCATGGAAGCCATCTTTTCTCCTGTTGTTTCTCGACATTCAACTTAACGAAATGAAGCTTTCAAATGTTCAAGATATACATGTAAATGTCAGATAAACACATTGACATACCGTAGTAAAATAACCAATTTCTGCATGTGTATGTTCTTTATTAATAATTTATTGATACAGTTTTGACAGTTTTATATCGCTAACATATCAAACACGCCGGATAACCGATTGCATAAATCACTCTTCCATGCATTACATTAAAGAGATTGGGTTAAATTGCTTCCCTCGTGAGAGGTAAGGAGCAGGGTAGCAATTTTGTGCCTAGCTTCTTACAAACAATATGTCAGGCTACAGGAGTGTGCTATTTGTTCAGTAGATATACTGCTCACATATTCCATAAACACCATTTCTCACAGCCACATTTATTGTAAATTATCATGTTTTATCAAAATATGTATTGGCAAAAAAATACTGAAGGCTGTGTATTCAATCCCCGTCCTATTGATGAAAATTACTTCCATAGTATTTCCATCACACTGATCTTTTCTATGAGTTTTAAAACTGTGGGCCCATCTCTATATGACCTTAGCTGTCACTGGGACATTAAAACCCTTTTCCCAGAACGGCAACAGCTACGAGAACGGCGTCGTCATTTAGTACAATGAAACCTCTCTGAACCGGACACCCTGGGAGGTAGGTCCCCAAGAAACTCGTCAAAAATAAGATCATCTGTGTTTTCTTGGTATCCTTTCTTGTTTAGAGAGGATTCATTGTATGTATCCACGGTATTCGCCCTTCACATCGAAATATACCAAAGTATTTGATGAGACATTTAGGAAACCGCATGTCACACCGTTGCTAAATAAATAGTGCATGCTCGTAATGTACATTATACATACTAAGCTATACTGTCTGTTTCACGAAACCTGCCTCAAAGTTTACAGCTATATAAATAATTTAAACTATATTTTTTAATAATATTAAATTATAGCAAAAGTTAAGAATGAGCCAACTTTTTATACGCCCGTTTGAAAAAACGGCACGTATTATGTATTCATCTTGTACGGGCGGGCGGTGGGTGGGTGGGCGGGCAGGCAGTCACAGCTTGTCCACGCAATAACTAGAGTTCTACTTTACGGATTTTAACCAAATTCGGTATGCATGTTTATCACTGCAAGACGAAGAACCCTATTTATTTTCAAAAATTTCTGATGACATCTCCCTTGGTGGCCATTTTTATTTTTCGCACTGTATCCTTGTCCACGCAATAACTCAAGTTCTACTTCACCGATCGTAACCAAATTTGGTATACACGTTTATCACGACAAGATGAAGAAGCCTATTTATTTTTAAAAAATCCAATTACTTATCTCCCCTTGGTGGCCATTTTTATTTTTTTTCGCACTCTGTATCCTTGTCCACGCAATAACTCCAGTTCTACTTCAACGATCGTAACCAAATTCGGTATACATGTTGATCATGGCAAGACGAAGAAGCCTATTGATTATGAAAAATTTCTGATGACTTATCTACCCTTGGCGGCCATTTTTATTTTTCGCACTCTGTACCTTGTCCACATAATAACTCCAGTTCTACTTTATCGCTCGTAACCAAATTCGGTATACATGTTTATCACGGCAAGACAAAGAAGCCTATTTATTTTGACAGATATACATGTTTATCATGACAAGAACACTATTAATTGTCAGTGAGTTATCTCCCCTTGTTAACTGGCCTTGCCTCGACGGGCATATATTGTGACCTTCGGCACTCTTGTTATTTCGTGAAATTTGGTCCAATATTGATTTTATTGCGAAAAAAACTATTTCCCAATGTTAAATCCCCAGAGTGAAGTCTATGGGGATTTAACATGGGGAAATTTTTCTTGTTTCAGAAATAGTGGACCATTTTTCAAAATGTAACTTGTTTTCTTAGTTAGATCATTGTTTCAGAATCAATTTCCAAAATATTTTCGTTTTTTGACTCCTCTAGGTTCCCACCTCTTTTTTCCCCATGTTAAATTCACATAGAGAACTTATTTTTCGTAATAAAATCAACATTTGACCAAATTTCACAGAATAAAAAGAAGGCTCATTCTTAAATTTTGATAAAATTGAATACATGTATTATCAAAAAATATATTGTTTTTGCATTATTTATATAGCCATAAAATTTGGGCAGGTTTCGTGAAACAGACAGTAGTTAGTGATGGGTCTTCTAGGGTCTAATGGTAGAACATCGGACTTTCGAAGAGATTTGTAACAAAATCACAATCTCTATATGAGCAGCCATGAAAGTTTGTACCCATAAAAAAGATGTGCGATTTTTCTTGAAAAATATTTTCAGAAACTGGGATATTTTCTGCAAACGAGTCAAAAGTTGATGAAATTTACAGTGCAAATGCAGAATAGAATTCCGCATTCGCAATTGTCAACTTTAGACGTCATTTGCAGACAATATATTGTAAATTGTGTAAATATTTTTCATGAATCAATGCACATCTTCTAAGATACTAAATTGCACGAATTGTCTCGTATAACCGTAGCTGTGGCTGGGAATTGTTAACCCTTTCACCCCTAAGTATCTTTAATGCATTTTGATAAGTTTATTTTGCAACCAATCCAATCGTCACAAAAAGATTTTCAGACTAGTTTGTTTATGAAAAGGGGGTGTTTTTGTTCTCAAAAATATGAAAATTACTTCCAAAAAGTCCAGATCCTGATGAGACGGCTCGTCACGAGCCGATTCATCTAGATCTACACTGTTTGCCAATGCCACTATACAGGCCTGTGGTGTTGGAAAGGGTTGAACCCATTCATTTTCAGTTTTATTACAGGAACCTGGCCGGTGTAGTTAGTCCCGTTTATGCACACTGCGGCTGCAATATAGAAAGTTCAATGACACAGTTGTCTAACCTTGTTTACTATTTCGGGACGTGTACTTCAGCAGATGCTGCACTGTAGGCAAATTGGATATCGATATTCGTTATCCCTGGCCAACATGTGTGCACTGCAGACTTGAGACAGGCTTCTATTGACGTTTGACGGGCGGCAGTTTGGGAGCATGTGAAGAGATGATTTAGCGATCCACAATCCTGGGGCGCATTTTAATAAACTAAACTTCTTGCGACTAAAATGTTCGTAAGAGCAAAACTATGATAGTCTGTAAATTTCACATTAACAACATTTTCTTGTAAACAATTATTGGATTCACATTTATTGAGCATATGCAGCCTTCTATGGTCAATAAATGTAAATCCATCAATGGACGTTTCCAGACGATCCTAAATTTGCGCTTACAAACATTTTAGTTGTACAAAGTTTAGTGAAACGGCCCCCAGATATTCCTGCTTTGGCCCTCAGGTAGATATTTGACTTTCTTGTACGCACGAGTTGAATCCGGTTATACCAGTTAATTAGTTATAAAAGTAGTAAGATTAGTATTAATCCTATTACTTTTAGGGTGTGGGATTAAATGACATTGGTGTCGTGAAGACCTGGCGCAGGTTATTCTAATTTCAGGGTTGAATACATGTATATATTTTCATGACCCCTCATGACTCTCGAGGTTCTGTACAGATTCGTACAGCCATTAACATGATCTTGACCTTGCTAACTAACTGTCACAATGTCACTGAAACACTGAAATATTGAAACGGCCATTTTTATGTCAAAATGTTTGTAAGAGTTTCTCTGTAATGCCATAACTTAAATATTACTGGATGGATTAATTTAATATTCACACACTTGATACATGTGGACATATGTGAAAGACTCGCACAAGCATTGATATGACCTTGATATTTCTGACCTTCACAAGATCGCTGAAATACTTTTTTTGCGTCAAAAGTTTGTATGAGTTTTTTCATTTTGCTATAACTTCCACATAGCTTCAATTATTTCTTTAATATTTGGAAATATGATACATGTGGACATATGTGACACACACATGGGACCATTTACATGATCTTGACGATTTTGACTAATATAATTGCTGAAACACTTCGCATATTTGTACGCCAAAATGTTTCTAACAATTTAATATGTTTACATAATTTACAATATTTTTCATAAATAAAGTCAAAAGTTGACAAAAGTTTTGGATTACATGCAGAATATGGGGCTTATTGTATTTGTCTAGCTCTGATCTGCTAGGACGACCCTGCAGTATGACAATACCATACACCACTTGTTGGACACATAATGGGGGTTTCACTGATTGAAATACAAAACAGTGTGAGCCCTGATCAGACACTGGAGATTAATGATCTGATATGTCTCTACACAGTTAGCTAGGACCAAAAACCTCACTTCAGTCTCATGTAACTCATAATTGCAAACTTTCTTTTTGAGTTTTGTGACCTATTTCTCGACGATGCTAATTCGCCTCATCTTTACTCGCATAATCAGCTCCAGTTATATGACTGCGAGTTAGCTGATAGGCGTTTCAGCATCATTACTATCCTCCGTACATAGCTAACTGGTGAGCTTTCACCGATGTACAGTAGCAATGAGTAGCGAATATATACCGCGTGCAGAAAGCAAAACATATGTTGCCGGAATGTTAAAAGATGCTTCGCTTGATAAGGGTTAGATGATCGTGTTACAAAATGCCTCTCCGTATGGACTGGATCAGCGAAGTGCAGTGTAGTGGCTGTATAAAAAAGCAAATCTGCCTGCGTGTTCTTCCAGTGATATTATTATTATTTTCCGTCTTCATCGTGGTTGTTTGCACTGATGTCATTTTGACAGTTGTGCATATTTTGTTTGCCTGTTGTATTAACTCTTTACAAGCTAGCGGTGAAAATAACAGCCAACAAATGTGGAGTATTTGTCTTATTTCTCTCAGTAAATATGTCTTGGAATTTCATTAGAATTGCGTCCTCTGGACGCAAGGCATATTTATGATATTTAAAATAAAATGAATTGTCGTCTGCTATTTTTGAACTATTTATAGCCCACAAGTTTCCCAGCATGCACAGAGTTAATTAATAAGTGCAATAAAGCTCGACATGATAGCTTGACTTGTAAATTCTGTACACATGGAACGTTTGCCATCGTCCATGTACACACATTCAACGTCAAAGTCACAGAATTGGCAAAAATATAAAACAAAACTCGGTTTGAATGTTGAAAAAATATTTTATTATTGAAAATGACAGTTTATGCATTTGAATACAAAACGCTATGTGTTTGATTTGTAAATATCATGTGCTGCTGTAAATTATATATATGCCACATTAGCATTACAAAACATATTGTACGAGTCTCTTTCACTACTAATCACCTGTTGTCACAGCTAGCGCCTCGCAATTGCAAAATGTGAGAGCAGAAAATCAATTGCAATTACATACAACTAATAATGAAACCTGTTTGATTTATTGTCAGTATTCTACGACAGTGTAAATAAAATAGTTATACTTCACATGTTATTGACTGCTCTGTGGGTCTCTTAAGAATTGTTGATTCATTGTTTAATTTGTAATTTTTTGTTCACATTTAAAAGCATAATTACAAAAGTCTTGACAAATTTCGCTTAGGATATTGTGGTTGCCACACAATTTTAGGCATACTATTTGAATTTTACTCATACTGTACCCTTTTATCAAATCCTAAACTAGCAGCCTACATTATATATATATATTATATGTCATCTTGCATCAACTGGTGGGCTTTTTAAATTGTAACCCTTTCAACCCTAAGTAACTGGAATGGACTGTGATACAACCAATCCAATATAGTCACAAAATATGTACAAACTACTCCATTCATAAAAAGAAAAGAAATCATCTGAATCTGCACTGTTTGCAAAGACTGCTTAAAGGGTCTGCAGTGTTGAAAGGGTTAAACAGCTTTATTTAACACTTTCAATGCTGAAATAATTTTTGTTGTCTGCTGTTTATTTTTCATTTTCATTTTTCTTATAAAAACATGTTTTGACAACACTTTAGAATAATTTCCAATGGAAATCATTCTAAAGTGCTGTCAAACCATGCTATTATTGAGAAAAAAGATAAAATATAACACATCAGCAGACGACTATTTTCGTTTCCCGCATTCTAAGGGTTAAGCAATAATCCATTCCTAAGAATACAACATTGACTGTTGACGCGAATGTTTGGACTTTTGGAATATTTATGTACTGGTAGTGATGAGAATCTGCAAATTAACCCTGCCAATGTGGGAAACTAAAATTGTCGTCTGCTGTTGTTTCGTATTTTATCTTTTTTTCTTTCAATAAAAACATTGTTTGGCAGTATTTTAAAGTACTGCCTATCTATTGTTTTTGTTGATAAAAATGGAAAATAAAAATAATCTGCAGACGACAAAATTTCAGCTCAGTAACGGTTAATTTTCCCTGGCACCACTGCGCTTAATTCAGTTGAAACGTGCGCCCAGATTGTCAGTGTGTGACATTTATTTACTCCCCACATGGTTTAGCTGACATGTATGGTGTACCGTCAAGGCCATCATGATATCACTATCAGGCTGATATTACGATAGCACGATATTACGATGGTAATAGCTGCATGATGATGATACTACGATGGCGATGTCACGATGACGATAGTATGATAGTTCGATAACGATACTTTGATAGTACCATAGCGATACCAAGATAATACGACATTAAGATGGCGATGTCACGATTATGATAATACGATAGCACGATGACGATATCATGATAATACGATATCATGATACGATACTATGATGGCAATACCACAATGGTGATAATACGATAGCATGTTTATGATGCCACGATATTATGATGGTTATACCACGATAGTAATAGAACGATACCACGATGATAATAGAACAATACCACGATGGCGATAACACGATGGTAACAACGATACCACGATGGCGATACCACGATACCACGATACCACGATGGTGATAGAACGATACCGTTTTGGCAATAATAACCACGATGCCATGATGGTGATATCACGATGCCACGATGGTGATACCACGATGGTAATAGAACGATACCACGATGGCGATAAAAACCACGATGCCATGATGGTGATAGAGTGATAGCACAATGACAAAACAATGATATTACAATACCATGATGGCAATGCCACGATGTTGATAGTATGATAGTATGATAGCACAATATCGATAACACAATGTCACGATCATGATACTGCGATTTATTGTTGTATCGTCATTGTGCTATCGTAGTATCATCATTCGTAGAATTATACTACCGTCATCCTTGGTGTGTCCATCGTGCTCTCGTATAGCAATATTAAGATGGCCTTAACAGAACACCATTGTCATAAGTCTGAGAGCATTGATCAATGGTAATTGTATTTTGAAATCTGAAGCAAAACATATTGTGTTTATGACTGGGGAAATGGGCTTATGGAATGTGCGATCAGTGTAGATCAAGATCAGGACCTGCACTGGCTGTTGTTCCATCAGTGAAACACATGTACTGCCACAGTGTATATCCATGTCGTGCCACAGGAGTGCTCTAGTAGATCAGGAGCTACACTGGCTATGAAACATATAAGCCACATTTTTCTAGTCACAGCAATATTTAAGTGTCCTGCATTTGTTTTAAGCCACTTTCCAGGGCTGCTATTGTTTGGACGTTAATTATTATTGATTGATGATATTATATGGAACCTGCCATGACAAAAGGGTCTTACCGAGTTTTGCCTAGTTTAGCTAGATCTACCACAGTTGTGTCTTATTACCCGCTCGCTGATAGGCAAGAGGGCATATAGCATTAGTCCACGTACGTACGTGTGTTAGTAACGCCTTTCATTTTTCTTTAGCTTGGTGAACCTCTTCTCCAATTTTTATGATATTTGGCCACAATGTGTGTCTAGTGATGATGATTTGTTTTGCATATGACCCACGACCCAATGTCAAAGTCACTGAGGACTTATGTTCACATTGTTTGTGAGGCAATAATGTTAGTTTTTTTTAATATCAAGACTGCCAGCAAGGGATTAGCTTAGTGATAACAATGCCCTGTCCATGCATTATTGGCTAGCCCGCTCCGGCAGCATATGTTTTTATAACATGAAACATGTTCCACTGACTGAATGGCGAACAGTGTAGACCCTGTCAGATGGTCTAGACTGTTTGCAAAGCCCCATTTCTCATTTCTTCAGTCACCATCACATATTATACATACTTGTCATTACAAAATGGGTCTTCAGGAGGATTGACCAGTGTAGCTCCCGATACGACATCCATGGAGAATTCTAGGGTCTGCTTTGTTCTTTACATTGCATAGGTTTTCCGCAACATTGTATTTAGCTGACTGAATGGTGTACATTGCATACCCTGATCAGAAGAATACAGACTTTCTGATCTTGGTCTACACTGATCACAAAACCCATAAGCCTTGTTTATTGAGTGACAGTCAAAGATGTGCGTCTCAGCCAGCAATAAGATAACTCAACAAAACCACCCACTGTATGCGTTTTAATGGTTTTACGTTGTTTACATAGATGTTTTACACAAATTCAATTTGCTTCATGAAAGCTGTGAGACAATATAAAATATGCATGCCGTGACAAACCAGGGCTTGGCAAGCAGTGTAAACCTCGATCAATCATTGCCGTACGATTTAGGATTGGTTGGAACTTCATTGGAGAGAACACTCCGATGTGTCTCTCAGTGCTCATATACCGGGCTACAGTGGAAACTGTCTACACCGGACACCCTGGGGACCTGCCCTCCCAGGTTGTCCAGTTTAGGGAGGTTACACCGTATGTGTTGTGCTTCTAGCAGATGTTCATATTGTGGTGCTATACATATGTTTGTGTCATGAAGTATAACATGTACCATCTCTACATGTAATGATCAGATCTACAAGACAGGTCAATTGATTGGCCGCAACATATATTTTGAAGAGGAAAACATAAGATGGTCACAACATTATTATGAGACACGCCATGTGATTTTGTACCTTCAGACTTCTGCGTAATTTCATTAAATATATTTACAAAATTTACAATATAGTTCCAGAGCTCCAGCTAAGGTGCGTATTTGCGTAAATACCGAATTAAAATTGCCAAAAACCCAATTGAAATCAGAAGTAGTGAGTATCAAAAAGCAATGAAAAATTTGTGGTATCTTTATCATGCTACAGAAAACAATAAACAAACCATAAATGTAGCATATTTTTTTTTTTTCCATGAAAGCACATCTTGGTATTTCATTAGAATTGTCTCCAAAGAGACAATTCTAATGAAATACCAAGATGTGTTTTCATTTAGAAGCAAACTATTCAATAAGTGCGGTCTGCTGATGTGTAAACAGTAGTGTGATTTTATTTTACCCAATTACAATTTTGAAATACCCAATTGTTTCAGAATGATGGAGTGACAATACTCAATTACTAATTCTTTATCTGGAGCCCTGTAGTTCAGCATGAACTCTGAAAATTTTGTCTACTTTTGCCGCCATTTACGGAAAATATTGTCAATTTTGTGAACGTATTTCATGAAATTACGCAGATGTCTGCAGGTACAAAATCACATGGTGTGTCTCATGTAATTCCAAGAGGAAATGAGAAAAAAAAATAAACTTGTTCAACAATTGTATGCAGTCTCACTCACTGGTGCTGCTCTCCGTGCCGGCGTAAAATGTTTCCCGTCGAAATAGACGCCGGATTCCCGACAAATTCACATTCAACTACATGCAGAAGATACTGCAGAAACACATTTTCATTTAGTAACCGGCGCAATAAATTGTTATAATGGAAAACCACATCTGTCGTTCCAATGTAATGAACAAACCATTTCCATAACCATTCCCATAATAACTATGATATTATTTATTTGACATAGTATATCATGGTGTGACACGAGCAGACCGTGGCCGAGGGGTAAGTAACCCTGTCGGACTGCCACACTGGCGACCCGGGTTCGATTCTCGGCCAGGGCATCAGTACTTCTGAGATACTTTGTATTTCCTGCTCTACTAGTCCTTTCATATGGGACTTTGAAAGTCGGTCCCGTGCATCAGATTTGAAGGAGAGTCTGGGCACATTAAAGAGCCAGAGGGGGCTATTCTATCCCTGGGGACTAACCCTGGGGCCGGTTTCCTCTATATCCACTTTCCTTTCTTCCCTTCTTGGGAGACAACACGACATGCAAGGTCATCGAGCCAGTGCCGTCGTTAAATCCAAGCATTTACATTTATTTATTTACATGGTGTGACACTTGGTATATGCACAGTTCTTTTAGCCAATTCCCACCCTTAAATATAAGATAAATATGTGTTACTCAATGAAATGATGTCCCAATATATAGAGTTATTACGGTGTCTTATGAAGCCATGTCCATATATTGTTCTGGGTCATTTGATTTTTATTCATATTCATCACATTTGCATGTCAGATGTTCACTATTAACAAAGTACATGTACATACGCAATACACCTTTACGGCTATGAATTATTTTTAATATTTTATTTTTATTTTTGTTATTTCTCAATGTTGTGACCACTCATTTGATGGTTGCGAATATATAGTTTTTGGCGACTATAGTCGGCGCTTTTTCCGTCATCATCCACATCGTCCGTTTTTTTTGTAAGGCAAATGCGTTAAAGTTATTGTTTTTTCACAATATCTCTTTAACCCCTTGCCAGAGTTTGATAATATTTCACATCAATGTTTGTCTAGGGATGATGCTTCATTACGCACATCCCCACATCCAAATTCTGAAGGTCTAGGTCATTTTATTTACTTTTAATGTTCACCGGTTTTGTAACAGAAATGCAAAAGTTATTGTTTTTTCACAATATCTCTTTAACCCCTTGCCAGTCTTTGATAATATTTCACATCAATGTTTGTCTAGGGATGATGCTTCATTACGCACACCCCCACATCCAAATTCTCAAGGTCAAGGTCATTTATTTACTTGTAATGTTCACCGGTTTTGTAACAGAAATGCGTTAAAGTTATTGTTTTTATGCCCCCGCCACCGAATGGTGAGGGGGGCATATAGTGTTACCGGCGTCCGTACGTACATACGTACGTACGTCCCGAAACCTTAACGCTCGGGTAAATGGCTTATAATTTCTGTTTCCTTGCTCGGATCTGCTTCACATTTCACACATGCTTTGCTCCAATGGTCCTCTGCCACCCTGTGACAAATCCACATTCGTCCCGCTCCCCGCTAAGCCCAGGGTCAAGGTCACAGACTTGGTGCATTTCCCTTACGCTCGGGTAAATGACTTATAATTTCTGTTTCCTTGCTCGGATCTGCTTCACATTTCACACACGCATTGTTGTAATGGTCCTATGCCACCCTGTCACTAATCAACATTTGTCCCGCCCCCGCTAAGCCCAGGGTCAAGGTCACAGACTTGGTGCATTTCAAACCTTAACGCTCGGGTAAATGACTTATAATTTCTGTTTCCTTGCTCGGATCTGCTTCACATTTCACACACGCATTGTTCTAATGGTCCTCTGCCACCCTGTCACAAATCAACATTTGTCCCGCCCCCGCTAAGCCCAGGGTCAAGGTCACAGACTTGGTGCATTTCAAACCTTAACGCTCTGGTAAATTACTTATAATTTCTGTTTCCTTGCTCGGATCTGCTTCACATTTCACACACGCATTGCTCCAATGGTCCTCTGCCACCCTGTGACAAATCCACATTTGTCCCGCCCCCGCTCAACCCAGGGTCAAGATCACAGACTTGGTGCGTTCGAAACCTTAACGCTCCGGTAAATGGCTTATCATTTCTGTTTCCTTGCTCGGATCTGCTTCACATTTCACACACACATTGCTGCAATGGTCCTCTAGCGCCCGGCGACAAATCTACATACGTCCCGCCCCCGCTAAGCCCAGGGTCAAGGTCACAGACTTGGTGCGTTCAAAACCTTAACGCTCGGGGTAAATGGCTTATAATTACTGTTTCCTTGCTCGGATCTGCTTCACATTTCACACACGCATTACTCCAATGATCCTCTGCCACCCTGTGACAAATCCGCATTCATCCCGGCCCCGCTAAGCCCAGGGTCAAGGTCACAGACTTGGTGCATTTCAAACCTTAACGCTCGGGTAAATGACTTATAATTTCTGTTTCCTTGCTCGGATCTGCTTCACATTTCACAAACGCATTGCTCGAATGGTCCGCTACCTCCCTGTGACAAATCCACATTTGTCCGCCACCGCTAAGCCCAGGGTCAAGGTCACAGACTTTGTGCGTTCGAAACCTTAACGCTCGGGTAAATGGCTTATCATTTCTGTTTCCTTGCTCGGATCTGCTTCACATTTCAAACATGCATTGCTCCAATGGTCCTCTGCCACCCTGTGACAAATCCACATTCGTCCCGCCCCCGCTAAGCCCAGGGTCAAGGTCACAGACTTGGTGCATTTCAAACCTTAACGCTCGGGGTCAATGACTTACAATTTCTGTTTCCTTGCTCGGATCTGCTTCACATTTCACACACATTGCTCCAATGGTCCGCTACCTCCCTGTGACAAATCCACATTCGTCCTGCCTCCGCTAAGCCCATGGTCAAGTTCACAGACTTGGTACATTTCAAACCTTAACGCTCTGGGTAAATTACTTATTATGCCCCCGCCACCGAATGGTGAGGGGGGCATATAGTGTTTCCGGCGTCCGTATGTACGTACGTACGTCCCGAAACCTTAACGCTCGGGTAAATGGCTTATAATTTCTGCTTCCATGCTCGGAACTGCTTCACATTTCACACACGCATTGCTCCAATGCTCCTCTACCGCCCTGTGACAAATTTCGTTCCAAATTTTTCGTCCCGCCCCCGCTAAGCCCAGGGTCAAGGTCACAGACTTTGTGCGTTCGAAACCTTAACGCTCGGGTAAATGGCTTATCATTTCTGTTTCCTTGCTCGGATCTGCTTCACATTTCAAACATGCATTGCTCCAATGGTCCTCTGCCACCCTGTGACAAATCCACATTCGTCCCGCCCCCGCTAAGCCCAGGGTCAAGGTCACAGACTTGGTGCATTTCAAACCTTAACGCTCGGGGTCAATGACTTACAATTTCTGTTTCCTTGCTCGGATCTGCTTCACATTTCACACACACATTGCTCCAATGGTCCGCTACCTCCATGTGACAAATCCACATTTGTCCTGCCCCTGCTAAGCCCATGGTCAAGTTCACAGACTTGGTACATTTCAAACCTTAACGCTCTGGGTAAATTACTTATTATGCCCCCCGCCACCGAATGGTGAGGGGGGCATATAGTGTTTCCGGCGTCCGTATGTACGTACGAAACCTTAACGCTCGGGTAAATGGCTTATAATTTCTGCTTCCATGCTCGGAACTGCTTCACATTTCACACACGCATTGCTCCAATGCTCCTCTACCGCCCTGTGACAAATTTTGTTCCAAATTTTTCGTCCCGCCCCCGCTAAGCCCAGGGTCAAGGTCACAGACTTTGTGCGTTCGAAACCTTAACGCTCGGGTAAATGGCTTATCATTTCTGTTTCCTTGCTCGGATCTGCTTCACATTTCAAACATGCATTGCTCCAATGGTCCTCTGCCACCCTGTGACAAATCCACATTCGTCCCGCCCCCGCTAAGCCCAGGGTCAAGGTCACAGACTTGGTGCATTTCAAACCTTAACGCTCGGGGTCAATGACTTACAATTTCTGTTTCCTTGCTCGGATCTGCTTCACATTTCACACACACATTGCTCCAATGGTCCGCTACCTCCATGTGACAAATCCACATTTGTCCTGCCCCTGCTAAGCCCATGGTCAAGTTCACAGACTTGGTACATTTCAAACCTTAACGCTCTGGGTAAATTACTTATTATGCCCCCGCCACCGAATGGTGAGGGGGGCATATAGTGTTTCCGGCGTCCGTATGTACGTACGAAACCTTAACGCTCGGGTAAATGGCTTATAATTTCTGCTTCCATGCTCGGACCTGCTTCACATTTCACACACGCATTGCTCCAATGCTCCTCTACCGCCCTGTGACAAATTTCGTCCCAAATTTCGTGCCGCCCCCGCTAAGCCCAGGGTCAAGGTCACAGACTTGGTGCGTTCGAAACCTTAACGCTCGGGTAAATGGCTTATAATTTCTGTTTCCTTGCTCGGACCTGCTTCACATTTCATACACGCATTGCTCCAATGGTCCTCTACCGCCCTGTGACAAATCCACATTCATCCCGCCCCCGCTAAGCTCAGGGTCAAGCTCACAGACTTGGTGCGTTCCAAACCTTAACGCTCGCATAAATGGCTTATAATCAAATATGCCTCGTTTACTTTGGCTGCCAGCGGGGGCATTCGTGTGCCGACAGGCCACATTTCTAGTTTAACAATATCTCTTTAACCCCTTGCCAGACTTTGATAATATTTCACATCAATGTTTGTCTAAGGATGATGCTTCATTACGCACACCCCCACATCTAAATTCTCAAGGTCAAGGTCATTTATTTACTTGTAATGTTCACTGTCAAATGCCTTGGCAGGCGCGATACCGCTTCCGTGGCGGAATTCTTGTTTTATTGTAAATATTCGGTTCTGATTTTGGGATTTTCCCCCCATTTGTACATGTACTTGAACATGTACATGTACTTGTACAGGTAATATATGAGATTTAGTACTAAACCCATTGACCCAGCCTTAAATGAGCTTAACTGTTGATAGGCCGTTAAACTCCAACAAACAAACAAACAAATGGTGGTCGTGACATACTTCTGAGCACCCGCAAACATAATGGCATATCCTCAACATGAAATGGGTTAAAAGGTGAAGCAACTTTTAATGCTCCAGCTGGTTTGACAATTTATACAACATGTGTGTATCTATATAGCCCTAATTATCACATTACAGCAGGCGGTTTGTCGGGAGCAAATTGCGAAGGGAAAATTTATCAATGGTTTTTATCCTATCCAGAATCCCAATATCCCTGGTTTGGCCCTCGGATATGTGAGAGTTAAATCCGGTTATACCCATTATTAATTACTAATCTGCAGTTGAAAACTGTGGACAAATTCACAATCTTGTGGATAAAATGGTTAAGAAAAATCTGTATTGGCAACAAACGGTCGTAGGTAGGTTGGGTGGGTGGGTTGCTTGCACAATATTTAAGGCCTTTAACAATTACCTGATTAATTCAACCATGAGTTCTCCAAATTCTGCATGTGATATTTTTTCACTTCCGTAATAATAATATTTGTTTAATTAAGTAGTGTATGTGAAGCAGAAACTTATGAATCATTTATGGCCACCAGTTACTCGTGACTTCCTTATCATCGGTGTGCAGGTGCCAGTGTTTTAATACACCTGTTTGAAAAATGGGACATTATTTATGATATACCGCTATCCGTTTGTCCTTAGAAATTTGTGTTAAAGTGTGTGTTTTTAACCCTTAGTTCGCTACACAAAGCAATTGTCGTCTGCTGTTGCTTTTATATCTTGTCTTATTTCTCAATAAAAACATGGTTTAACAGCACTGAAATGATTCTGAAGTGCTCTCAAAGCATGTTGTAAATGATTCTGAAGTGCTGTCAGAGCATGTTGTAAATGATTCTGAAGTGCTGTCAAAGAATGTTGTAAATTATTCTAAAGTGCTGTCAAAGAATGTTGTAAATTATTCTAAAGTGCTGTCAAAGCATGTTTTTAATGATAAAAATGGAAAATAGAAAATAAACAGCAGACAACAAATAATTAAGGTGTAAGGGTTAAAGTGTGTGTTTTTAGCTCACCTGAGCGAAGCTCATGTGAGCTATTGTTACCACAATGTGTCCGTCGTCGTTGTCCGTGAACATTTTCAAACGTCTTCTCCTCGGTAACCATTGGGCCTATAGTCACCAAACTTCATGGTCATGGTCCTTAGTTAGGGGGATTACAAAATTGTTAAAATGACGTCATTACGTAATCCAAGATGGCCGTCGTCTAAAAATTGCACAAATTTTAAAAAATCTTCTCAAGAACCGCCAACCGGATTTTGACAAAACTTGGTAGGAATGATCGATTTACAATGCTCTTTCAAAGTTGTGAAAATGGTGACCCCTGGGTCAAAAATGGGTGTGGCCCGTGGGGTCAAATTTTATTTTTGAACGAATATGCTCATGTCATATATCAAATTGAAGGTATCGATGAGGCGATTGCTCTGGTGCAATATTTGTCGGAATCGGATGATTATAACATCCATGATGGCCGCCAAAAGGTCCATTTATTCAAGATTTTGAACGTCTTTTTCTCAGGAACCACATGGCCGATGCTGGCCAAACTTCATAGGAAGTTAAGATCCTTGGGTGAAGCATTTTCAGATTTGGTAAAATGAGAGTCATCGCTTAATCCAAGATGACCGCCATCTAAAAATAGCACAATTTTTTTTAAAACACATGAACTCAATGTCACATTCTCCTCTGGTGTTCATGGAGTCAGATGAGCGAATTAGGGCGATCATGGCCCTCTTGTTTTATTTTGTTTCATTTTTTTTCATTTCTTTTTTCATTTGTGTTAAAAGTTTTTGAGGAGTCCATCATTGTTACTGATTTCATTTTCAATGGAGTTATTCCCCCTTGTATACTCGCTACACCTCAACAGACGTATATTGTGACCTTCGGAACTCCTGTTGGATATGGCATTCTTATTATTCCACCAATTTTGATGAAATAAGCACACGGACCACGCAAAAGTGTGTAGTAATGTAGTTATTTCCTGTTTAATTTATTTATAGAAATCCGGTCCACCTTGTATATTTCATGGCCTAATAAATTTGAATATCGCATGATTTGTTGTGTAACAAAGCCATTTATATAGTGTTTTTGACTAGTGTGGGATCATCCTACATTTCTGCGCAATCTAATCAGGAACTGCATTATTTGCTAGGTTCATATTTTCACACTTATTAATTGTGTTGCAATCAGTGTAGACCCAGATCAGACTGCACATATGTGCAGTCTGATCTGCGTCTACCCTGTTTGCAGTCTTTATTTTTGCAAGTTATTCAGTAAGAAATAAACACTAAAATAAACCAAAGGACCAGATTTCTATAAATAGATTTGCCAAGGGAGATCGGTTGCTGGCCCTTTCCAGTAGCCGATTTCACCAACATTGCAAAGTATACTTTTCTAGCAAAGTATACTTTGAGGGAGAAATTTTCAATTTTAGGATAAATTTATTAATTTTTATTGTACTGAATTTATTACATTATCACAGCCATTTTGGCTGTGATAATGTAATAAATTCAGTATAATAATTCTGCATACTTTCATGAAATATATGCAGTAGTTAGTTCTATATGAAATAATGCATTTCAGGAAAAATAAATGATTGCTCCCTCAAAGTATACTTTGCTAGAAAAGTATACTTTGCAATGTTGGTGAAATCGGCTACTGGTCTTTCCAGCCAGTTCCCCAATCACTTCAGAATAGTTTTTCATTAACCCTTTCACCCCTAAGTAACTGGAATGGATTTTGATATGTTAATTTTGCAAACAATCCCATCATCACAATATGATCTTCAGACTATTCGATTTATGAAAAGGGGGTGTTTTTGCTGTCAAATACACAGTGTTTTTTTTCTCAAAAATATGAAAATTACTTGCAAAAAGTGCAGATCCTGATGAGACGGCTCGTTACGAGCCGGCTCATCTGGATCTCCACTGTTTGCCAATACCACTATACAGGCATGTGATGTTGAAAGGATTAAATGCTGTAAAACTTTTACTGGAGAAACAGGGCTTATTGTATTTGTGACCAGTGCAGCTTCTGATCAAATATAAAACTCGTGTAGCCTGGTGACAATCTAGATTGCTAGTTAGAAGCATGTTGGGTGTTTTATTGATGGAATGGCAAACAGTTAAGATTCTGATCAAACTGCAGATGTATCAGCCGATCTGGATCTACACAGGTCGCAAAACCCATAAGCCCCATTTCTTCAGTCACAGCTGTCTGCTTTTTATTTTTTATTGTCCATTTTTCTCATCAAAACCATGTTTTGACAACACTTGGTGTCAATACATGTTTTTATTGAGAAAAAAGACAAAACATAATCGACAGCAGCAAACAATTTACATATCCCGCGTTCTAAGAGTTAAGATGCCTCAGAAGACTTACTTACGGATACAACTCGTATTGCTGTACTAATCCAGGGGAAGTAACTGTGTTGTGAGTTGCTATGCTGCCCAGAGTTACAGTTACTACTATACAGGCACATTAGTTACCTCTTAGAATGTGGGGAAACAAAAATGCCGTCTGCTGTTGTTTTATATTTTGTCTTCTTTCTCAACCAAAACATTATTTGACGACACTTTACTATCATTCCCAATGGAAATGATTCTAAGGTTCAGAGAAACTGTGTTTTTGATGAGATTAATGGAAAATAGAAAATAAACAGCAAACGACAATATATAATTCGTCTGCTGTTTTTCTTTTCTTTAACTTTCATTTTTCTCTATAAAAAATTGAGAAAACGACTATATGAAGAAAATAAAGCAGCATTCTAAGGGTTAATTCAAAATGGAATGTAATGGCAAAATTCAGTTCAATTGTGTGAGATTAATTTTGTGTAATAAAAGCTTTCGAACAGCCAATTGTCCAGGATTCACAGCATTCAATCATGCCAGTGTTGCAGCTGACATGTAAATTGTATATTTTAATGGTTTCTGCTTTGATTTATTATAAATACTTCTGTCGAGGGAAGTCTGATTTAAATAGTTCCAATTGAACTCGAGGAATTCTCAATAAATCTCCTATACTCTGTAGACATGCCCATCAAATGAATTTTGAATTTAAAAATTCTACTGCGTCTAGATCTGTTGTCAGAAAAGTGATCATATTTGTGACTGTGACCGGAGAAATTGGGCTTATGGGTTTTGTGACCAGTGTAGATCCAGATCAGCCTGTGCATCCGCACAGTCTGATCAGGATCTGCACTATTCGCCATTCCATAAATGAACCCCCGTTAAACCCCTTTCACATTTTCCGTAAATGAAATATGTTATGTTTCGAACGAGCAACATACATCGTTATCAGGCTACAAGTGAGCTATTTGATCATGAGCTACAGTGGTCACAAACCTCATGAGCACCATTACTCCAGTCACAGCCACATATTGGTGGTTGTGACTGGAAACATGGGTTTTATGGCATTCATGGCCAGACTAGGTCCCTATTTGCTGGCACATACAGTGTGTGATACATTGATAAGGATATTGTTTTCATATTTGTCTTAAAGTATTTATTCTAATAGTAGCCCTCCGTCTAATAGTAGCCCCCCCCACCCCCCCCCCCCCCCCTCCCCATATTTGCATTCTAAATATGTTATTTTTACCTACAAACACCATTTAAAACATTTTGATCCTATTTTCCACGGTTTGATCCCCACAAAAATAAATTGTATAGTCCCGGGGGGGGGGGGGTGGGGGGGGGGGGGGGCGGGGGGGTGGGGGGGGGGGGCATTTATTACGTAACAAAAACATGCTTGGCAGCACGTAGGAATAGACTGTGTTGAAGATGATGCTCATGTGCTGTCAAACATGTTGTTGATAAAAATAAATCAACAGCAGTTGACAAAATTCAAGTTGTAAGTGATACCCTAATAACCCTAGATATTTGGACACCATTTGTTTTGGGAAGCCTTCATACAATCAGGGTTTCCCCGAAACAAATTGTGTCTAAATACATTGTAATTTTGGTAAACAAGCACAACTGTATTAACGTTAAATATTTGGACATTGTTTGCTGTGAGAATCCGTACATTAACCCTTTCAACACCACAGGCCTGTATAGTGGCATTGGCAAACAGTGTAGATCCAAATGCGACGGCTCGTCAGGATCTGCACTTTTTGCAAGCACATGTATTTTTTTAATAAATGGACTAGTCTGAAAATCATTTTGTGACCATTGGATTGGTTGCAAAATTAACATGTCCAATTCCATTCCATTTACTTAGGAGTGAAAGGGTTAATGTGTGTTTCCAGAATAAATAGTGTTCGAATATTCATGTTTATTACGGTAATAAAATCCTTGTAAATCACCAATATTTTCTGTGATTTCAGGAAGAGAAACACGGGTGTTCAGAGGATCTAAGGGCGCATCTTATTTGTAATCAGACGACACACTGCCACTGGTTGCCACGGCAACATGGACCTGACCGCGGGGAAGGCGTACTCGCCATCACAGAGCCTGTTACCCGGCAACAGTAGCCTTGCATCGGCCTATTGCCTGCCGTCGTCGCTCGTACCACACCGTGACGCACTGACCAAGTCGCTGTTTCCGTCGGGAAGCCAGGGCCTCGCGAGCCCAGCCTACTCAGGGAGTTTGTCCACCACTCTTTCGTCACCTCATACCTCATACAGTAATGGCCACAGCATCACCTCGCATATACCCAAGTCCCTCGATGCGGCCGTCAAGTCATACACTAGTCCAGCGCCTGTCTTTAATCGCCATACAAAGGAATCATTTCCATACGGCATTAGTGGCGTCCCCATGCCTAGCTACGGCTACCATGGCGACGTCTATCAGTTCACATCAAACGGGTATCCTCGGAAATCTCGAACCTGCAGCTACTGTGGAAAAGTGTTCACACGCTCCACGACGCGACGCTACCACGAGAAGCGTTGCCCACTTCTGCGTGCTGCAGTATCGAGCTACATGGGGAAAGATACTAGCTCAGGGGCTCCGGCTTCTCAGTCACGAAGTCTGGCGGCTGAATTCACACCTCCAGGTTACAAAGGGCCCGGGCCAGTTCTGGGTCCCTCTATATCAGGGATTAATCTATCAAGCGACTCTCAGGAAATAGCTACCTCAGTCTTAGGGACATCTCCGTCAGAGGAGACTCGGCGCGGCGAGGTGGACGCCTCATTATTTAGCGGGTATCAGACTAGCGTCATAGTGAAACAGGAACCTCATGAGACAGAAACCTTACGCACCTCATCTGATCATAAACAAACTTTTGCTCAGGAAACGTTGGACAGTGTTGCCAGATTCTCACCGGAATCTGACGACTCGAACAAACGTGGTTCTATGAACTTATCACCTGTGTATTCGGGTGGAATTGACTTGTCAAAGTCGCCATTACATACCTCAACCCCTCAGACAGATGAAGACGGCATGATTATAAGTGCTGAATTTATTCACGAACAGTATAAACTGCGTTCTGAATCGGGGATGGCTAACCATGGTGGGTTATCCTCACTTAGTGCTCATGATATTGTTTCTTTGCAACATGCACGTTATAACATTGAGTTGACTGCACATGATGGCTCTGAAGTTGTAGATGACACAAATGAAGGATCTGTGCGACGGGAGATGGCTAACACAAAGGACGGTGAGTTTAACGATGATGCCAGCATTGAGATGGCAAGTACTGGCTCGACCACGGAGAAGAAAATCTACACAACTCACAAATGTGGAATATGCGGTAAATGTTTTGAAAACTCAGGAAAATTGCATCTACATGAACAATTGCATACAAAGTTTAAACCGTATTCTTGCAAATTTTGTGACATGAAATTTGCAAAGGCGGCTCAACGGGTTGAACATGAAAAAATGCATAATGGATCGGGAGATTCGACACACATCTGTGCCGTGTGTGGCTCATCCTTCACAAGGAAGTACAGTTTGAAGTTGCACATGCGTCGCTGGCACCAGGAGGGGCCATGGTTGTGCCGACATTGTGGCAAGGCATCATTGACACAGATCGAGCTGAAGACGCATCTCTACTCGCACAATCTCCCGCGCATGGAGCGTGAATCATTGCTCTACATGCCAGACGTGGCCTTGAACTACAGCGCCATGGGATCCCGCGATGATAGCAGCCCCAGCGACGGTAACGAGTACAGCGGTCTGACCAGCACCTCGGCTGGTGGCGGCAGCAGTGGCACTGCGACGATCATCAACAACACGGCGGAAATCGTCGTCGGCCAGGAGACGGAGATGTGCCAGGAGTGCGGCCGGGACTTCCCCAAGGGCTACATGCGGTACCACCTCAAGTCGCATGAAGCACAGAAGCCGTATTCGTGTCCGATCTGTGCGAAGCGGTTTGGCTACAAGAACAACATGAAGTCGCACATCAAGCTGCACACCGGCGTCAAACCGTTCCAGTGTAAAATATGCGGGGCCAAGTTCACGCGCGGCTCCACCCTGCGTCGCCACGCACGTCGCCATGGCATCATCGCCGACTCCGTCTGGGACCTGTTCGTGAAGCCGAACTACAGCCGGTCGGGCGGGGGCCAGAATCAGTCGCGGCCCAGCGCAATGGAACACACCTCAGCTACCTCAAACAGAGCCGACAGCCCAGCAATGGTTTTGGCTAATCAGTTATGTCCAGTGCCGACTGACGCACCTGAACCTGCGAACTACCTCGATGCGTCCATGTCGCCGCCGTCGACGTGCGGCAGCCTGTACCCACTGTACGCGAGCCTCGGCCAGATCCCCCCGCCGGGCCTCTACTCCGCACTCCAGTCGTCTACCTCATACCTCTCACAACACTTACCTCAGGGTCGCGCTGCCGCCCCCTACCAGGCTTCTAGTCAGCCTGCCCCTCCACAGCAGTCCGACGCCCTCAACCTCAGTATACAGAAGCCGCCTGACATTCACAGCGACCAGTCAACCGTGTCACGGTCGCGCTCAAGGTCACTCAGCGGGTCTGAATCTCAGCCATACCTCGTACAACCTTCAGGGAGAGCTGCTCGCCACAGCGTCGGTGTGCAAGTCCATCTGTGTTGTCCACCGGAATCTATCGCGTCGTCTACTCCGCCGGATAATGAAGCCGGACTGTCATCTGCGACCCTGTTGTCATCAGCAACCTCAACACTGCCTGGAGCTGCTCCTGATTCGCCATCGTCGATGGCGATGATGCCATACGTGGTTACCTCACCGTCTCAGCGACCTTCAAACTTAGATTCTACCTCACCAGCCCTGTCAGTGTCGTCTGTTAAGGACTACTCATTGGAGACTATTGCATCATTGATTAGCTCAGGACGAATGTTTAAATGTTTTCATTGTGAGTGCTATTTTTCTGAGTACGCAATGTACCGCATACACGCGAAGCTTCACTCGCAGGATTTCACTAAGCCATTCGTGTGTTTGGTGTGCGGCGAGGATTGCCACGATCGTGTCTACTTCGCTCTCCATTTGTCGGAGCATCTACGCTAGAGACATGTAATGTCGTGGACGGAAGTGGACCTGGGGACGTTTGTAGTCGGTGTAGATCATGGTCAATCAGTTGTCAATACCAGTTTCCAATGATCAAATGAGCGTGCCATGACATAAGATGGGTTTATTGAAATCTTGAAATCATGCAACAATGTTATTCACTAAGATGTAGGCAATACATTTATGATGCCTCAAATGAAACTTTAGATCTGTCTTGAGTGTGCTTGCTGATCAGGAGCTGCACCGGTCAAAATGGTAATACACCTGTTTTTGTTGTGGCAGGTCGCCTGTTTCCAATACAGTTAAATACTTTGACCCTTACAATGTTGAATTGAATTTTGCCGTCTGCTATTTATTTTTTATTTTTCTCATCAAACACATTCTTTTACAGCACTTTAGAATCATTTCCTTTGTAAAATGTTTTTATTGAGAAAGAAGTAGTATAAAACAACAGCAGATGACAATTTTTATTTCCCATATTCTAAGGATTAATAACTGAGAGATTAAATGTGGGCAGAACAGCATAGAGCATGATTGAACTGTGTGAATTCGAAAGTACACACTGATTTGGACTACACTGGCCATAAATGTCACCGGGGGACATTTTATCGTCCAATCACACGGACACAATCATGACACCTAGAAAAATGTTCATTGTTTATCGTTGTAATAGTGTGTTATATACTCGATAAGTTTATTGTATTGACTCAAGAGAAACATATACCTCACGAGGACTGGTGCGATATTGGAGCCCGATGGAACTACAATGTCGGATAGTTTTTATAGACAAGACTCAGGATTTTCTTTGTTCATGCACTGGCTGGGTAATTTGATGTTTTTCATAATGTTTATCCCTTACAAAAATACTGAATTTTGTCGTCTGCTCCTTTTTTTATTTTGCGTTTTTGACAATGTAACATGCTTTGTCAGCACATGAGAATCATGTCCCATGGAGATTATTCTCATGTACTGGTAAAACATGTTTTTGTTGAGAGAAATTAACAATTTTTGTCATGCCCGCATGTGGACAGCACGATATAGTCGGCACATTGGTGTACGTACGTGTGTATGGGTTAAAGTTTTTTGGTATACTATCAAAGACTTGGCGGGCGCGACATGCCCACTGCGGCCATCTAGTTACAACCAGCAGACGACAATATTTGTTCCGCACATTTTCAGTGTTAATTTCGGTGGCTTGCATTATGGGTAATGAAAACGGGTTATCAACATGTTATTTATCAATTGTTGCACTACAATTCATATTTTATTCATTTGCTGCAGAGCTTGTAAGTAACAAAACATGTAGGCATGTACCTTGGTGTGTCCCAATGTGGGCAAGGTCATTTTATAAAAATATTGCTGTGATTAAGCACATTTCATGCATTTCTGATTTAAATACTTTAATAATTTAACCATAATGCTTCAATTGAAGTAAATAATATTATTTTCTACCTCTGTTTCAAAGAACCGGGTATTCATATTCGATATAACTTAAGTGACTTTTTTACCTACCACAAATGAAAACTTTCTTAAGATGTTATTGGCTCAACTTATGTGATGTAATGGAAAAAATATGAATTATTTATATCAATCACTTGTTAATTATATTTTGGCATTTGCCTTCGGTACATGTTAAGTAGCTGTTTTGAATATTTTTTATTCCACCCAAAATGTTTCGTTTATTTTGGAGGGAAATATTGTTACTGCCCTATGGCCCCTGCCTGTCTGTGCCGATTGATATTCAAATGTCAACCTTTCTAACAGTACAAAATATAATACCTTTAAGTTTTCTAACACAGAACACCTCTAGTCTAACGTTTGCAAGCAGCAGTGCAGATCCCGATGAGACGGCTCGAAACGAGTCGTCTCATCTGGATCTGCACTGTTTGTGAATGTTTTCAGATACTGTACAAAATTAACCCTTTTCTAGGAAATGGAATAGTCTGCAAATGCACCTGGAAGGGTCTATTGCAGTTAGTCTACACTCGTTACCTCAAACTCTGTCACCTCAAACTATTTATAACTCAAAATCACACTCTTGGTCTCAAGTACATTTTTTTCCTATATAGTAACTCTCTTTAACTCAAATTTTCGTTAACTCAAAAGTATTTTTCCACTGGACTTTGAGTAAACGAGTGTAGATTGTGTTTAGGAAAGGGATAATGTTTGAACAGATTAATCGCTAATAACGGGCTATAAAACACAACATACTTGGAATTTGATCAAATAAAATTCTGTGTTTGATTGATATATACCATTTGGAGTCCATAAAACAAAAAAATGCATATGATTGTATTAGAAATTGTCTGGGACACAATGACTTTAACCCTTAGAATGCCGTAGTTTAATACGTTATCTTTTTTCTAAAGAAAACATTGTTTGGCAGCGCTTTAGAATCATTGGAAATGATTCTAAAGTGCTGCCAGACATGTTTTTGTTGAGAAAAATGTAAATTAAATGAAAGCAGCAGACGACAAAATTTAATTCAGCATTGTTAGGGTTAACAGTTATTGCTCTGTGGGCCACGATCTGCCAACGACAGGCTTATTTTATTTCTGGCCAGTGTAGATCATGACCCTGTGTCGTGGTCAGCCTCGTTATATTTTATATTGTTCACTAGATGTTCAATCGATGGTTCGCTGAATGGCGACAGTGTAGATGCTGATTAAACTGCGCATTTGCGCAGTCTGATCTGGATCTACACTGATCGCTGATGAAATAAGCATGCTTTTGCCGGATTGTGACTTATATATGAACACGCCATGTGATTTTGTACCTTGGACATCTAAGTAATTTCATGAAATACAAAATTTACACTATTTATCGTAAATGGCGTCAAAAGTTGACAAAATTTTCAGAGTACATGCATGTACTCCGAATATTTTGTCTACTTTTGACTTCATTTATGAAAGATATTGTAAATTTTGTACAAATATTTAATGAAATTACGCAGATGTCCGAAGGTACAAATTCACATGGCGTGTCTCGTATATGTGTCTTATCACACAACTTATAGTGAAATGGGCAGCTTTGTTCGAATATGGAAATTCAAAATACATATACAATGCAACATATTGTGACAATTGTTAGTAAAGATGAAAGTTTTTTCATGTTGTTCTAGACAACTATTATGCAATATCAAACTCAAGAGATCATTGGTCGTCACCGAACATGACTACTAGAAAAAATATACTTTGCAAGTTTGTATGATTATTCGTAATCCTATTTTAGAGGAAGGAGCCAAGTGACTTTGGTGTGGTATGGACCTGGCACCAGGTCGTGTTATTCTAATTTCAGGGCTGAATATATTTTTTCTCTATGTAAATATTCCGTTCTGATTTTGGGATTTTCCCCCCAATGCAGCATGTTGACACGCGATTGAACCCGTTTGCCCGGCCTTACATGACCTTAGCTGTTGATAGGCCGTTAAACACCAATACACAAGCAAACAAACAAACTTGTACAGCAGTTGCTCAAACTTGCTTGTCCATTTGTGATCAGAACAGAGTGTTTGCCATTCAAAATGATTGTGTTATTGTAATGGAAAGGTGAAGACAAACGTCAACATTACGACAGTCAGAGTATGTCAAACTGTATATTATATAACTATATGTAATCAGGGTTATATGCATACATGTATAAATGTGAACTTGTATCAGAAATCATTTTGTCATATGTCTATTTCATGTCTATTTCACGCACTGACAACTGTCAAGCCATATATTATATGCATGTACAATATGACTTACCATGACAAATGGGCTTATTAGGTTTTTGGACCAGTGTAGAACCAGATAAGATTGCTGATAATGGCTAGCCCTGTTGTTGAGTACAGGAAATATTATTGATGTCTCATAACCATTTCACCCCTTAGTAACTGGAATGGATTTTGATATGTTAATTTTGCAACCAATCCAACCGTCAGAAAATGGTTTTCAGACTAGTCCATTTATGAAAATGTGGTATTTTTTGTTCTCAATATAAATATGAAAACTACTTTCAAAAAATGCAGATCCTGATGAGACGGCTCGTGACGAGCCGGCTCATCTGGATCTGCACTGTTTGCATAGACCGCTATAGCGGGACTTCAAAGGGTTCAAAGGGTTAACTTAAATCTAAATCAGGCTGTATCAATTTCCGTGTAACTTCTAATAGCAAAAATTGTTGAAACATTTTTGTCGCCAGTCGCTTATATGACGTGGTGATTAACCCTTTCACATCTGTGATCAACATCTGTTGTCCATGCTAAATTTTGGAATATCCCATTAATCGACAAAGGGGCATTTTGTTTTAAAAATATTGAAAATCATGACAAATACTGCAGATCCAAATGAGACGGCTCATTACGAGTCATTACGAGCCGTCTCATCTGGATCTACAGTGTTTGTAAATGTTGACTTTATGTTCTGACGGTTCAAAGTGTTAAAATGGGTCACATTTTACCAGCAGTGTAGCCACAGATCATATTGATGCTGTTGTAGGTGATCAGGGACTACACTGGTTCAAATGTAATAAGCCCCTTCTTGTCATGGGCGTCACTTATCTTATAGATGTGCTCATATACCGGTAATTACTAAAACACACAGTGGGCTGGGGCTCGCAAACACAACCAGTGAAGATATGATGACTTTTTGTTCGCTCAACTAATTCACTGATAAAATAATCTGTAGTGTCCTGTAATATTGGCTTAATCCCGACCGGAGACCTGGTTTGGCATTCTTGTATGTGAGAGTTGAATCTAGTAATACCCCTTATATGAGTAATATGACTATTCCTAATCCTATTACTTTTAGGGGAAGGGGCCAAGTGACGTTGGTGTGGTATGGACTTGGCACCATGTCCGGTAATTCTAATTTCAGGGCTGAATTTTATTTATTTGGATGTAACTATTTTTGGGATTTTCTCCCCAATGCTGCAGATTACATGCAGGATCGAACCCGTTGGCCCGGCCTTAAATAACCTTGGCTGTTGATAGGCCGTTAAACACCAATACATCAATCAATTGAATCTGTAAAATGGTTTATCAGAGATGGTAATAGGTTTTGATTGCGGAGATCGAAATGTTGAAATCTTTCTGCTCTCAGGTGATTGTACTAAATTTACTTTCTCAGCCAGTTGTTTGACATATTAGTGTAGCAGAACTAAATATACCGGTATTGAAACTTTATTATCACACATGTGTTCTACAACCAGTTTCAAATGTCAGGTAATTTCTTACAATAGTTTGTTTTCATTATATAAGGTTACTCGGGTGACAGGATATTTGGACTGCCCGCTAAGGAAAGGGGTTTACGATGTTTACGAGCAGTGTAGGCCAAGATTAGACTGCGCATCCGTGCAGTCTGATCTGGGCCTACACTGTTCGCCATCCAATTATGCAGGTAGGTTAACTGCTCTCGTCATGGTAACATTAACAAATTTCAAGTCGATAATGTCAAAAGGGGCCTTTTCTCGGGCAATGGACGATCTCATGATTTACAACCAATATAATATATAGCTAATCAAGTTCATAACTTACCAGGTATATCTGTTTCATGTTCTGGCAAAATGCGGCAAATATGTGATTATGGCCTTTGCGACGATAAATGTTGATTGGCCTGCCAATGAACATGGTCCGATTCCGGTTGACACTGTTTAAAAGTTCAATCAAAGTTTCTTACAAACAATACTAATCCTTAACCCTTAAAGGTCTGGAATCAAAATTTGGCGCCTGATTTTTTTTCTTCAAATTTCTTGTTCCTTATCTCAGTAAATATTCCATTCTGATTTTGTGATTTACCCCCCAATGCAGCATGTTGAATGCGGGATCGAACCCGTTGGCCCAGCTTTAAATGACCTTGGCTGTTGAGAGAAAATCAGACTGTTAAACACCATTAAACAAACGAACTGAAAGAGATACTGATTAGCGAACCACGTATCTCACCTGAATCTACACTGGTTGCCATGCGAAGGAATGCTCTCGGATTATCAAATCATTTTGTTTGTGTCCACACACTTGTCGTTGCTGATATTCTATTGTAAATACTGTATAGCCCTGTGCATCTATTTTGTCTTAGAACAATGGAACCTCTCTAGACTGGACACCCTGGATACCACCCTGGATGATACCACCCAGGGTGTCCGGTCTAGAGAGGTCCCACTGTGCAGTGAATATTTTCTGTGCTGTTTATTGCTCTGTGTTTGTACATGCCCGTAGTCTAGTTGCCGATTATCCGAATTTCCCCACTGTCAAGGCGCATGATCACGTGGTTAACAACAACAATGGCTGAACGTGTTGAAAGCGCGCCCACTCCAAAGTTAGTAATCTTTGATATTTTCCTTAATAGACAAAAGATTTTGATGAAATATGGCAAACTCGTCTTCATGAGCTGCATTTGGTGGTCCTGGGAGGTTGGCACATACTTACGTCGTTTTTACGAAGAATCTATTTCCAATCGATTCTTCGCAAAAACGACAGAAGTTTGACAAAAGTACCGAGACCACAAAATGCAGCTTAACAATACGCGTTTGATGTGCCATATTTCAAAATCCGTTACATAATAAGGACAAAATAAAGGAATATGTACTTTGAATCGGAGGGCTTCTGGAAGTTTCAGTACTTGTTGTTATTGTAACTATGTGATCATACATCTTGACTGTCAAAATGGAGATTATCAACCAGCACGTAGACGTACTAAGATTCAGATTCGTTTTATGTGCTATGTGTACAATATTTTTTTGTTGCCAGTTATTATCATTACTATGTGTTATTATGTCAAGTAGCTTTACAATTCTATTAAATACACAGTTTACAGTACAATATTTACACAACATGAACCAAGCTTTGTAGTTTCTCCCATATTGTATCGTTTTTCGCCGATATTTATGTCTAAAAATACAATAATAACCATCAATAATGTTGAAAATTCACAAAAACATCATAGCTCGTGCGTAATTGATTTTTGCACAAACTCTGACATGTTTGTTAATATGACTGATATGCGAAATCAGTATCGGCAAAATGGCGATGTGATATGAGAGTTAATATTAATACCAGAGCCTGGCTCATATATTCTTATAATTTGTTTTATTATAAATTATTGGGTCTATGCATAATAACATGATGAACTCGTGTAAAACATGAACCACATTTACCCATTTCAAACTGAAGATTCATTTTACAATAGGAACATTCTAATTAAACTCACAACAGTTAACATTGTCAGTGAGATGGTATGATTGGTCACAAAATTCATTAACATGTAAAAAAGAAGAAGATTTTCCGGAAATATTGATGTCACAATTGTATCCCTCTGTGTTGGATAGTTTGAATTTGAATATGTTTGTTTGACTATTAAGAGAGAACGTTGAGAAAACTGTCATTTACATCTCAGAATTTGTTATGATATTTTGTGGGTCATGTTGTAATTGAAGGGGTCAGTGGAAGAATGGGGCTCAGTCCATAATGGACGTAGCCCCCTTCTTCCACTGACTCTTCAATTAAATTCTCTGCTGCATGCCACTAAATAGACTGTATTATAAAAGTTTTAATTGCCTTTTATCCTGTGCCATTTCTCGTTGTCTTATTCTACTGGAAAGGTTATTTACTATGGTTGCTATGGCAACACATACTCAACGTGTAATTGTTGTTTACTAGCAAAGTAAGTTAGTACCATATTTTATTTTCCCTCTCAACAACCTGTAAGAGGACGATTTTCAAGCAAGACTATTGAAAGAATGTTTGGCTAGTTTGGTTGCTATGTACATGTTAGCCATCTATGTCTGGTTGCCTAGCGACAATATTCAGCCATATGCAATGTCTAGTTAGAAAACTAGGCTTGTTGCGATGGGGTTGCTAACTGAGAAAATATACCTTGTGATGCTTGCAACCAGCTTAGCCAATGATTAGCATGGCCATCGCTTAACCCTTTCACCCACAAGTAACTGGAATGGATTTTGATATGTTAACTTCCAACCAATCCAACCGTCACAAAATTATTTTCAGACCAGTCCATTTATGAAAAGGGGGTGTTCTTTTTCTCAAATATATGAAAATTACTTGCAAAAAGTACAGATCCAGATGAGACGGCTCGTCACGATCTACACATTTTGCCAATATCACTATACAGGCCTGTACAGGGGTCAATCCAATTATCCGGACAATCAGTTTATCGGACAAATGAAAATACCTGTTAATTAAGCGCATTCTTTTAATCCGATTTTGCAACGAATGCATCTACGTGATGCAGGTGCATGCTTTTTCCATGCCAGTGTAAAGAATATGTCGGCATGGTAAACATTTTAGTAACATTTGCTGAACACATTCCCAACTCTGTGCAGAACTTGTTTACAACGACAAAAGTCATGCGGGGGCTCAATCGAGTGTGCCCAATTAAGTCATTGTTCTATAAATACAATACATTCTATAAATACGGTGTTTTCCAAGAAACGAAGGGTGGCTGATTTTTCTGCAGAAATACACAATGCCGTTTACACTGGTTTACACGCGATAACATGATTTCAATGTGAGAATAGAAGTTATAAGACGATCAGTCTATATGTTTGTCCGGATAACTGATTGTCGATGTTAATTTTGGGGCAATCTTACGACTGATGATCTGACCCGATTTTAAGCAAGAACCGACGATTGTTCTGTGAAAAGCTTATGCCCGTAGCTGCTATTTTAAGAAAAACATTGTTAAAAAACTGCCATTTTTGTCCGATAATCTGGAGGATCCCTGTAGTGTTGAATGGGTTATGTAGCCATTGGAAATATTTAGTTCTAATTCCTAATTCTGAATGAGCAAGAGGATCGAGATCTTGTAAATGTTGTAAGGTCCATTTCCTCAATATGTGGCCCGTTTATGGTCAGTGTAGACCCATATCATTAGCTTGCACACTGTTTGCCATTGAAGCAAACACATATTTATTAAGTGGTGCTTCTAAAACATGATAATTACTTTGTTTTAGAAAATACAAGAATTAATGGTTAGAAAGAATCATCATATCGAAAACATTTTTTATGGTCACTGTCACTAAATTAAGTAATGATGTCGCAATGCTTTTAGCACCCGATATGTGGCCAGTGTTGATACATCTATTGTCATGATACCAATTATATCCGGTTAAAGGTTTTTGCCTAAAATGACGGATGATGAAAAGTTCAGAAATTTTTGACATACGGACAAGATGTAACATTTTGGAATCTAAATTTATCATTGTGCATACATGATCCAGTTGATCAGGGACTACACTGGCCGATGATTCAATATGCCGTGTTTACGCCATGCAGTGTCTTGTACAACGTTTCTCTACCTACCATAGACAAATGTGAGAATATTTTCTAAGAAATTCTATGTCTTAAACTGAAATACCTCATTGCTTGTATACCTCAGAAGATGATGTAAATTAATGTTTATTTATGATCAGACAACTTTATATATATACACACAAAATATATCTCACTGTGTAGTCATATCGTTTCCTTGCTAGAACTTGTTTGTTCGCCCATTATATGTTGAGTATCCACAATGTTACTGATGGAAAAACATGAATATTTCCCTTATTTCTACACAAAAGTATTTGTTGTGACCGGTCATTTCCTCATGGAGACGGCTGTTGATTGGCCATTAAACACCATTAAATAAATAAAGTTATACTTGAATGGAGAAATAAGACAGATTCTGATACTTTTCCATCAACAAAATGCTGTACTTTTGCAATGTAATTGGTAAGTCTCTGTTATGTATGAATGCAAAAAGGCATTTGCTGTCTGGTGTAGATTTAGAAAATGGACGCTATAAACCCCTTCTATGTGCATCATGTTTACTTTTATTGTGTGCTCTTCTTCATTTTTGTCTGATTTCTTATAAAAAAAAACATGTTTTGGCAGTCCAGGAGAATTGTCTCCTATGGAGACAATTCTCCTGCACTGTCAAAACATGTTTTCGGGTAACAGACCTGAGATATAATTACCGGTAATACATTGTAGTTAAGTGCATGTGTTGTATGTGTAAAACGTACTATTTCTTCTATACATTTTGTTGAATGGACATAAGAC
The DNA here is from genome assembly GCA_029237695.1 of Conchocele bisecta. Lineage (NCBI taxonomy): Eukaryota > Metazoa > Mollusca > Bivalvia > Lucinida > Thyasiridae > Conchocele > Conchocele bisecta. The sequence continues at coordinate 20,587,516 of CM055266.1, forward strand.
ATCATTCAGTTGATACTTTAATCTGCTATAAATTCAGCAACTCCATGACACATATTTTATAATTACCATTATTCGACATTTTATCATGGAGAAAGATAGACCCTTTTTTGTCGAGCCCGCTTGCGGAAAGCGAGACATGGTGATCACAATGACGTCCGGGTGTCCGTACGTCCGTCCGTCCGAAATCTGCGTTAAAGTTTTTAAATACCTTATATCTCTGCAGTCCTCAGTCACATTGACTTGAAAATGTATATGCTTATTAGTCATCATCCATATATTCATTCTGTGTCCCACTCATGCGGCCCCTGTGCCCCTATGTCAAGGTCAAATGACTTAGAAGTTTGCGTTAAAGTTTCTGTCAAAATTTGCGTTAAAGTTTCTGTCGAAATTTACGTTAAAGTTTTCACATACCTACTATCTCTGTAACCGTAAGTCAGATTTGCTTGAAACTTTGTATGCTTATTGGGCATCAAACTTCAAATAAATGCGCTCTGAGACCATCAAATGCCTCGGCGGGCTCGACATGCGGGCCGCGGCCATCTCGTTAATAATTCTTATAAACTTCCAGGTGTCATTTTTCGTTACATTGGGCAATCAGTTTTAACCCTCCCATTGTGATGCTGGCTTCAAGAGACGATTCTATTATACTGTAAAAGCATGTTTATGAATGGGAATACAGTAATATGTAAAACATATTGACTTGGACATTTTAAATGTTGGCCCATGTCATGTTGGATACATGTGCACATGTGTAAAACATTTTCAAACATTTTGTCTATATTGCTCATTTTCATGACGGTATATATTCATATGAAAATTCATTAGAAGCATTTTGACAAATGTTTCCAATGGTCGTGAAAACATATATACTTCCATGCATAAGTTATAAATATGTATAGTTTTCCATCGGCTGTTTCACTGTAATGCATCTGTAATGATGTGTGTTCATGATCACAAAGCATCTTGGAGTGCTGATATATACTAGAATTTCAGTTAAACCTCTCTAAACCAGACACCCTGGGGACCTCCCAGGGTGTCCGGTTTAGAGAGGTTCCACTGTACACGTGTCTCCAACATGAGCTGGGCTCACTAACGTATGCTGGGCTAACTAAACCTGGAGTTTGATTTTTATAGCAAACACCCAAATATTGTGCATGACATCAATATATAGATAAATGGTGTCACTGGAGATGCAGCAGGCTTCACTCGAGTATGACCTTTAACCCTTGAAGACATTTAAAGAAAAAGAAAGAATATGCCTGTGGTTAGAATAGTTACATTCTTTGTTCACACTCATTCAGCCACATTGTATTTCAAGTAAGTTTTTAGAATATTGAATTTTTTACTGTGTTGTAATCGCCGTGACTATTTTTATGGAGAAATGTCATTTTCAGCAAATGTATGATACAAATCCAGTACCCCAATGCAGCATGTTAAATACGGGATCATACCCTGTTGGCCCGGCCTTAAATTACCTTAGCTGTTGATAGGCCGTTATACACCAATAAACAAACAAACAATACAGAACCAGTAACCGATTTAAAATTTTCCTAAACTTTGAGTATTCGATTCAAAACACCCCATTCTTTATTGCTTTCCATAAGCCTGCTTTGTCAGCATATTACAATGCTCCTCATAAGTTGCTGCAAACAATTATTTTTTATACAAAATAATGTAAACCAATGAAAAGTCTCCGGGGATAATCTTCATACTCGGTTCAGTTGTGCTGTATATAAACCGAATCTCAGGAAACATAAGCCGTCATGTTGGAACTCGACCCATGATTGTAAAACCTTTAGAGCATTTACTCCAATCTGATGCTCAACATCAGGACGTTTGATTTGTCGAGGCTGAGCTGTGCTCAGTTTCGGCAAATCAAACTGCCTAATTATGAGTAGTAAGTCCGAGAACGTGCTCAGAAAGTTGATAATCAAAGGCAAAGGAGACAGTAGAATGGTAGCACTCGAGGTCGACAAGGGTTCAAAGGTTATGGCACTATTTTTGTGTCTCAGCTGTAGAAATTTCCATTTGGATTGGTTCATCTCTTCACTCTTGTGAGCTGGCATGGCTGAGTGACTGAGAAACTCGATTTTGGATATACAGTGGAACCTCTCTAAACTGGACACCAATAAAACACATGTGATCTTATTTTTGATGAATTTCTTGGTCATTTATCTCAGATGATAATGTCTGTTCATGATCGCATAGTACACAGGTATGTCTCAGAATGATCAAATGCATGATTTACAGTGAAACCTCTCTAAACCAGACACCCTGGGGCCTCCCAGAGTGTCCGGTTTAGAGAGGTTTCACTGTATTACTGACTTCATGTGATGTTAACTAAGTTTTACCATTCTACGTTTGCTAGTTCATTCAATGCTACATTCAGTGCCCATTGCTTTTAAAAACTTTCCGAATACATTCTCAAAATTTGTAAATGAAAATCATGCAATTTGATTAGCCCACGCTGAGCACAGCCTCGGCCAATCAAACTTGCAGATTTCGAGCATGAGAAAGATGTACATACTCGGAGAGTTTTATAAGCATGTGCCGAGACATTTTCATCAGATTAATGTCATTGTATGAAATTGTGTAGTATGCTAATGGCTGGAGCTGTAAAACATTTTCATGTACATGTTTCGAATAACAAACACACAATCAAATGTTTGATTGCACAAGCTGACTCGAGCAATCAAATTCCTACGATTTCGAGCATGAACTTAGAGTGTATGATCGGAAATGTTTTGTAGCCCCCGGCCGATGTCTTCAGCTCTCTGCTGAAGGTGTTAGACATGTTGTGTACATATTTTGCCGTGACCTCTTCGCCTTCAGGGTATCTCCTGTACATTTGCCCAATCTTATGAACCGGGCTTGAACTTGTGAACTTTTCGGAACATGTACTCTCAACTGTGGCTGTGTGTGGAGAAATTTGGCTTGTGACCAGTGCAGCTCCTGTGAAACAGCACACGCCTGTAAGCTGATAATGAGCTATATTGCTTGTTAGAAGCAAAACGGGTGTTTCATTTATTGAATGGTCACCAGTGCAGATCCTGATCAGACTGTGTGGATGCACAGGCTGATCTTGATCTGCACTGGTCGCAAGACATAAAAGCTTCTCTTTTTTTTGTCTTTTTGTTAGCACTTTGTATGTGTTTATGCGATACACTAGATTGTACCGACATGTTTATGGTACATACACCAGTTACTTGTAACTTGTTGGTGGTTCGTGAGATGTTGGTTCATTTTAAAGGCACTGTGTCTCAAAAAATTATTTTACAGATCAGTAAAACATTAATTTAATTGCTGATTTTTATAGTATTTCTGAACCCAATTGTCTATGAATCGCTTGAAAAAAAATTGGGGCTTGGTAAAAATTGTTTGTAATACTGAAGGATAATTATGATTGCAAAGGCTGTTTTTTGTATAATTGAATAAAACACAAACTCCTTGAAATATGATCAAATAAAATGGTGCTTTGGGTTGATATAACTCATTTGTACTAAATAACAAAAAACACATATAAAATGTCTGTGACACAGTGCCTTTAAGAGAGCCCAAATTCTCTGGCGTTTGCATCACGTGACTGGTGACTTGTAGTTGCCCTGTGCAAATGCCAGAAAATTTGGGTTAGTTTTAAGAAAGCTTGAATGTGAAGAGGTTTACAATTAAATGAAAAACGGGTTCTTTGTATATACAAATAGATGCAATTATCAGGTAAGGATTACTACTGGTATAAAAGGTTGGTAACTAGTTTAAAGGGTGCCTCCACCGGCTGACAAAAGGGACAAATATTAGATATATGTTTATATATCGGTCAACTATTAACATGAGAGTGAGTACATTGGTAGCCCCAGTGATACTCTGACCTATTAACCCTCTCGCTGTTATCTTAATTTTTTGTTGTCTGCTGTTTATTTTCTATTTTCCACTTTTATCATCAAAAACATGATTTGATGGCACTTCAGAATGATTTCCAATCTCAAGTGCTGTCAAAACATGTTTTTATTGAGAAATAAGGGAAGATATAAAAGCAACAGCAGACGACACTTGTGTTGCTGAATGGAGAACAATGTGAGCCCTGATCAGACTGCATGGCTGTTTAGGCTGATCTGGGACTACACTGGTCGCAAACATCATAAGACCGCTTTTGTCACCCGGAGGGCCGAAATATGCACGATTATCTGCATTTTGTCTATTCCCAGAACGGCATTTGGCTCTCAGTACTTGTCATACATTTCTAGTTTGGTTCATGAAAGATATCGAACTAAAAGTTGAGAACAATTTCTGATTTAGATCTTTATAAATCGGGATACATGCAGGAGTGTCATCATGCTGAATGATCAGGATCTACATTGGTCAACATCACAGGAAGTTATATCTTATCTGCCAGTTCTGGGTTTATACTGATTGCCGCCGTGTATGCTATATTTCGTGAAGTTTTCCTGTAACATTTCTGAATATGCTCACAAGCTTGTTTCTTCCTACAACATCGTCTTACTGTGGAAGGGAGACAACTCAAATTTTTAACTACTGTTTACCAATTACTGTTGTCTACCTTTAATACCATGATTTTAGTGCTGTCTGTTTTATTAAAGTGCTATTCTTACTGTATATGATTTTAAGTGCTATATCACTGAGGGTCAAGCTAGAACAGATGAGACCACAACATTTTAATGAAGTGAAAATTTTTCTCAATTCTCTGTCGTATCATATTTTCCTATTTTATGACTTTATTTATATGGATAAATAGAAGTTACAGAATTTATATTGGCTGAGAAATGACATAAAATTTATGCAATCTGCAACAAAATTAAATTTAGATTTTCTGAATATTTCTTGTTCGCAATATTATCATTACTGATCTCCTTTAACCCATTTCAGTCTAAGAATATGATACTTTTTAAAAAATCTTATTACCGGGTATGTCTTTTATGTCTCTTTTTGAAGTTTAATATATGTTGTTACCACTCGTCAGTGGCGCCGGAAGCATCATAAGATTGGTCCGACGAATCTACTGGGTGCCCTCGCTAACCACCTAAAGTGTATGTTGTTACCACTCAGTTGAACCGTCTCGCCGAGACGGTTCAACTGAGTGGTAACAACATACACTTTTTTAAGAAATGAGAAACATTGTAGAAAAAATATTGACATTCCTGACATTATTATTTGGTATATATGAATTCTGAATATTTCAATAAAAACATAGTTTTGTCACAAGTATTGGTCCGGCAGTTGCCGGGTCTGCCGCACCTGTTCCGACGCCCCTGCTCATTACCAAGATGGTTCAAATGAGTGGTAACCACATATGTTTTCTAGAGAAAATAAGGATTTTTTTCTGAAATGGGTTGAAGTACAATAATTCAGGGAACTTAATGGGGTAACAATGTGTCTCGCTCGCTATCAAACATGCGTTTATTGATTTTGCAATCATATGCTTCAGATATGACGTAAAAAAATGCCAAAACGGCAAAATTGGCGCATGTGGCATTGCAACATAATTATACTGTGAAACAACTAGTTCACCAATTATGCATAATTAGACATTTACATGAGGATATGGAACATTTTGGATGAAAAACATGAATATTTTTATTATTTATCCAAGAAGGTGTATGTTGTGACCATTTGAACCATCTCATTGTACATTTTACATGAGTGGTCACAATATATACTTTCGAGAAGAAATTATAAAAAATTGTTTCGAATTGTTCATGCCCGTATATGGGGTGGAGAGGGAATGCTATTCCACAAGTGAAAGGTTAAGCCTATACATATTCACATCATTATACACACTGTTTTTCAAATTATTTATCAACAATGGTTCTATCTGTTCTGGCTTGAATTTCAATGGGTTTCCCCTGGGATTGCCAGCTTTAGTTGTTACTGGGATTTAGGTGGTTATGTGGATATTTAGCCGATTTCACCTACATTGCAAAGTATACTACTCTTGCTAAGTACACTTTGTGGGAGAAATTTTCAATTTAACGATAAATTTGTTATTTTTTATTATACTGAATTTATTACATTATCACAGCCATTTTGGCTGTGGTAATGTAATAAATTCATATAATAATTCTGCATAATTTTAATCATCAAATATATGCAATCGTTAGTTCAATATGAAATAATGCATTTCGGTAAAAATAAATGATTACTCCCACAAAGTATACTTAGCTAGATAAGTATGCTTTGCAATTTTGGTGAAATAGGCTACTGATCAAGATCTTCTGTGGTTAAATAATGCATATCAATTGCATTAATTAAAAAAATTCAATTTACTAGTTGCAAAATTTAACAACACTGTCAAGCCATTACATGTAGGCCTAACTTGAGAAAAGGGGCTCATTGCATTTCTGGTCAGTCTAGATCCTGATCTAGCACATTCCTGCAGTCTGATATGGATATATACTGTCTGTTAGAAGCATGACAGGTGATTTACCGACTGAATGGCGAACGGTGTAGGCCCTGATGTGCAGTCTGATCTGGGACTACACTGGTCGCATAACCACCATTTCTCCAGTCCATCCACAGGACTAGTTTGAGCTTTTGCACAAACAGCCAGCATTTTACATTTTACAAGAAGTGTTCCAACATTCGCTATACAGGCAAATTGATCTAAGGAACAGAACATCGTATAGTCTACAATATAGCTGGCATTCCTGGGCTTTATGAATTCTGCAGACATAATACATGTATATACTATGTAGTAGGGGCGTAACAATTATATAATAACAATTGTATAATTATCTGTGTATGAGTTTTAAGTTCAGCCTGGCATTTGCATCCAGAGCGTGTGACCCGTCGTGAGAAAATGGACCCAAATTCATACACGACCAGTGTAGACCCAGACTGCGTGTTCGTCCAGTCTGATCAGAGTCCACTGTTCGTTGTTTCGTTGTCATGATCTGATCTAAATTAGGTAGCTGTTGGGCTGCTGAACACATTAACTGATCAGACACTATACTGGTGAATGCCTTAAGCGTTACAGAGTACTGTACAGAGCGGTAGTTGGTTGGGAGCATGCGATGGGTCATTTAATGATCAGGATTCACCCTTACCGGAATCCCGACCAGAGACCTGGTTTGACTCTCAGGCACGTCTTTAGCATTCTTGTATGTGAGAGTTGAATCTGGTTATACATGTACCCATTCTTATATCATGTATGTGAGTAATAAGATTATCCCAAATCCTGTTACTTTTAGGGGAAGTGCCAAGTGACTTTGTTGTGGCATGGACCTGGCACCATGTCGGGTTATTCTAATTTCAGGTCTGAATATATATTCACCCCACCCCACCCCCAATGCAACAGGTTAAATACGGATCGTACCCATTGGCCTGGCTTTAAATGACCTTAGATGTTGACAGGCCGTTAAACATCATAAATAAATCAACTGTATAGACCTCTATTCTAATGTTTGCAAACAGTATAAATCCACATGAGATGGCTCGAAACCAGCCGTCTCCTCAGGAGCTGCACTGTTTGTGATGGCTTTCAGTGTTTGTACAAAATTGACTGTTTTCTAAATGGAATAGTCTGAAAGTGCACCAGGGAAAGTCTATTCCAGTTATTTGGGGGAGATGGGTCATTTTCTCATGATGCGGCACAGCTTGTGGGCGATATGAAACTTAACCCGTTTTATCACTTGTTTTAGTACTCCACACTGTCGGGGAATGGTAGTGCCTGATCATTATTACGTATGTAGACCAAGATGAGCCTTTCGACCTGCAGTCAGATCAGAATCATCATAGCTTGTCGCAATTATCTATCTAGGAACAGTTATTATATGGGGGCGCTGCCATATTTCTCATAGATGGGTTCAAATTTTCTAGCAATTTTCTGACATTAAAATTCAGACTGAATAGTTAGGATAAACAGATCAGTCCGTGCATTTCCAAAATCTGATCAGGATAAACATGATTTACCATTTAGATAGGCAGATAAATTTGGTAAAACCTCATTTTGTCCATTACATTCTGAAGATAGAACTATGTTTCTTATGGAAAATTTTGTTCTTTATTTCTCGTAAGAAGTGTATGTTTTGCCGAGACGGTTCAAAGTAATGGTCACAACAAAAACTTTCGCTGAGAAATAAGACATTTAAAAGCAAATAGTTCACAATTTCAAAATGCCTAAAGTGTATTCCGAATGGACTAACACATTCAACTGAATGCTACAGGCCATAAATATATACAGTGGAACCTCTACCCTGGGGGCTCCCAGGTTTAGAGTTGTTTCACTGTAATTCTGGAATATGAGCTTTCCAAGATATATTTGTGTACTGTGCAATAATGAACAGACAATAATATACATACAGATATATATATACAAACAAATCAAGACAAACATCTGTTTTCTCGCTGTCCGATTTAGAGTGGTTCCACTGCATCAATGTTTGTGAACTTTGTAGCATAGTCTGAAGATCACCCTGCACATACATGCAGTGTGAACAGGGCTTACACTGTTCACTATTCAGTCTCTGATTGTAATAGTCTAACAACTAATATACCTACAATGGGAAAATATCCTAAACTGATTCAGGGCTGAATATGTGATTTCAATGTAAATATCCTGTTCTTATTTTTGGATTTTCCTTCCAATGCAGTAGGTTAAATACGGGATCGAACCCGTTGTGCCGGCCTTAAATGACCTTAGCTGTTGATAGGCCGTTAAACACCAATCAACCGACCATCCAACCTGAACTTATTGTATGAAGTGCGTATGAATATGGATATGAATTTTTGAAATTGGCGACAGCACAAATATCGGGTAATGCTGGGACCCATGATACGGGTAAAGCACAACCATCAGGTCAGGGGCCAGTTTCACTAAATTTCATACCACTAAAATTTCGGTAATTGCAAATTTTGGATTGTCTGTAAATTTGAATTTATGGATTTACATTTATTTAGCATAGGCTGCATCCTATGCTCAATAAATGTAAATCCTATAATTGTTTACAGGAACACATTGTTAATGTGAAATTCACAGACTATCATAATTTTGCACTTACAAACATTTTAGTCGTACAAATTTTAGTGAAACGGCCGGCCCCCAGGTATCCCTTATGCTCCCCTTATAGTGATGGCTGCGATTTTGTTGATGCTGATCACACATGATGATATGCAGGCAGGCTCGTCTGGGTCTACACACGTGAAACTAGTACAAAATTGGGACCATCGCCCTGTTTGAGTTGGATCCCCTTTTTGTGCTGTCCCCTTCAGCCCTTGAATAAGTGGGAAATAAGTTTATGTATGCTTTACTGCTGGGCTTCTATATTTGGCTCACTGGATGGTAAAAAAGGACATTATCAAATGAGACAGTCATGTGATTTTGTACCCGCGAAGATTTTCATGACAAATATTTGGCCAGTGTAGCATCTGATGTATGTATGATCCATGTAAATAAATCATCCTTCTATTGCTGTGCAAATAGACAATAGAAACGTGTTTTATCATTTCCGTGAATGTCATAAGGTCCTTTTTGTCAGCTGGCAGCCCAGGTTATTAACATAAACATCTGCTGACAGAACATGTTGAATAAAAACAAGAAAAATGGTAGAAAAGCAAATGACAAATATTTTCACACATATGAAGGGTTAAATATTGGACTACATTTTAACAGAAACCAAGTATTCTTACCTCATTTTTAGCCAGGTTTTTTGAAAAAAAATCCAGGCTATTGGATTGGCGAAAGCCGGGCGGGCGGCGGGCGGGCGGGCGGGCGGGCGGGCGTTCGGCGTCCACAATCAATGTTAAGTTTTCGTGTTTGAGTCCATTTCTTTGTTACTGTACCACCTAGGACCACCAAACTTTCACAGCTTCATAATCAAGGGGTGCCCACCACATATCACTATCCAACATGTTACTTTTTTTTTAACTTGACCCATTTTTTCCGCGTAGTCGACTTAGCCATTTTCAATGTTAAGTTTTCGCGTTTACAATGTTAAGTTTTCGTGTTTAAGTTCATTTCTTTGGTACTGTAGCACCTAGGACCACCAAACTTTCACAGCTTCATAATCAAGGGGTACCCACCACATATCACTATCCAACATGTTACTTTTTTTTTGAACTTCACCCATTTTTTCCGCGCAGTCGACTTAGCCATTTTCAATGTTAAGTTTTCGCGTTTACAATGTTAAGTTTTCGTGTTTAAGTCCATTTCTTTGGTACTGTACCACCTAGGACCACCAAACTTTCACAGCTTCATAACCAAGGGGTGCCTACCACATACAACTATCCAACATGTGACCATTTTTTTACCTTCACCTATTATTTCTACGTAATTGACTTAGCCATTTTCAACGTTAACTTTTTAACGTACGTCTGGTTAGAGTTTTTTGGTTAAAACTTTTTCGTTATACTATATCTCTGCAACTGCTTCGCCCATTACCTTGAAACTTCACATGGGTGTTTATCATCATCCATATTTTCATTCTAACCCCCAACCGTGCGGCCCCTGTGCCCAATGTCAAGGTCAAATTACTTTGATTTTTTTTGTTAATGTTTTTTCGTGTACTATATCTCTGCAACTGCTTCACCCAATACCTTGATACTTCACATGGGTGTTTATCATCATTGTCGCACCTGCTTGCGGAAAGCGCGATCCTGTGCCCAATGTCAAGGTCAAATTACTTTGAATTTTTTTGTTAAAGTTTTTTCGTGTACTATATCTCTGCAACTGCTTCACCCAATACCTTGATACTTCACATGGGTGTTTATCATCATTGTTGCACCTGCTTGCGGAAAGCGCGATCCTGTGCCCAATGTCAAGGTCAAATTACTTTGAATTTTTTTGTTAAATTTTGTTCGTGTACTATATCTCTGCAACTGCTTCACCCAATACCTTGATACTTCACATGGGTGTTTATCATCATTGTCGCACCTGCTTGCGGAAAGCGCGATCCTGTGCCCTATGTCAAGTTCAAATTACTTTGAATTTTTTTGTTAAAGTTTTTTCGTGTACTATATCTCTGCAACTGCTTCACCCAATACCTTGATACTTCACATGGGTGTTTATCATCATTGTCACACCTGCTTGCGGAAAGCGCGATATCGTCGGCATTTTGGCATACGTCCGTCCGTTCGTCCGTGTGTCCGGTTAACGTTTTTTGGTTAAAGTTTTTCCATCTACTATATCTATTTTTTTAGTGTCCATGCCTCGCCCCAAGGCGCGACATGCAGGCCACGGCCATCTAGTCTACAAAAAGTGGGTATAATTATGTTATCCAAGTGTCTATGCTTGGAAAAAACCTGGCCTTCGTGGCTTTGCCTCGTTTCTTGTTTTTAACTTGACCCATTTTTTCCGCGCAATCGACTTAGCCATTTTCAATGTTAAGTTTTCGTGTTTTCAATGTTAAGTTTTCGTGTTTAAGTCCATTTCTTTGGTACTGTACCACCTAGGACCACCAAACTTTCACAGCTTCATAATCAAGGGGTGCCCACCACATATCACTATCCAACATGTTACTTTTTTTTTTAACTTGACCCATTTTTTCCGCGCAATCGACTTAGCCATTTTCAATGTTAAGTTTTCGCGTTTTCAATGTTAAGTTTTCGTGTTTAAGTTCATTTCTTTGGTACTGTAGCACCTAGGACCACCAAACTTTCACAGCTTCATAATCAAGGGGTGCCCACCACATATCACTATCCAACATGTTACTTTTTTTTAACTTGACCCATTTTTTTCCGCGCAGTCGACTTAGCCAGTTTTCAATGTTAACTTTTCGCGTTTACAATGTTAAGTTTTCGTGTTTAAGTCCATTTCTTTGGTACTGTACCACCTAGGAACACCAAACCTTCACAGCTTCATAACCAAGGGGTGCCTACCACATACAACTATCCAACATGTGACCATTTTTTTACCTTCACCTATTATTTCTACGTAATTGACTTAGCCATTTTTCAACGTCAACTTTTTAACGTACGTCTGGTTAAATTTTTTTTTTTTGGTTAAAACTTTTTTGTTATACTATATCTCTGCAACTGCTTCGCCCATTACCTTGAAACTTCACATGGGTGTTTATCATCGACCATATTTTCACTCTAACCCCAACCGTGCGGCCCCTGTGCGCAATGTCAAGGTCAAATTACTTTGAATTTATTTGTTAAAGTTTTTTCGTGTACTATATCTCTGCAACTGCTTCACCCATTGCCTTGATACTTCACATGGGTGTTTATCATCATTGTCGCACCCGCTTGCGGAAAGCGCGATATCGTCGGCATTTTGGCATACGTCCGTCTGTCCGTCCGTCCTTACGTCCGTGTGTCCGGTTAAAGTTTTTTCGTTAAAGTTTTTCCATCTACTATATCTATTTTTTTAGTGTCCATGCCTCGCCCCAAGGCGCGACATGCAGGCCACGGCCATCTAGTCTACAAAAAGTGGGTATAATTATGTTATCCAAGTGTCCATGCTTGGAAAAAACCTGGCCTTCGTGGCTTTGCCTCGTTTCTTGTTAATAATATAGAATGTTACTAGAAACACCGCGGTATAAGGTTATAAAACTCTACTTTCAATACTCAATCTCACCCCATGCAAGTTGATTGGCTCTGAGAATAAACTTTATTGACCAATCAAAATGCTGGAGATGAATTTGATTGGTTTAGAGAATATTGAGTATCAAAATGCTCAAGATTGAATTTGAAGGCAATTTGATTGGCCCATTGAATACGGAGTATCAACCAATCAAAATGCTCGAGATTGAAATTGAAGGCAGTTTGATTGACCCAGATAATACGTAGTATCGACCATTGAAAATGCTCGAGATTGAATTGGAAGCTAATGTTTCATAACCGCAGGCCATGGATTGTGAGTTTCATCTGTTTATTACATCGGGTATGGCTTCCTCTATTGCATTTTAAACATCAATGTTTTGTTATTATAGGACATTTGCCACAGTAAACTAGAAAACTATTTATACACTGTGTTCTGTCCTCTTTCTGTTACACTCCTCGTTCAAGGTAAACTTTTCTTGTCTGAGCTCAGTTCTACTGAGCCCCGCAGGGGACATGGATTTGTTTGTATTAATTCGTTCCCACGAAATAACAATTTGTTCCCTAAATTTAATAATTAGTTCCCTCAATTTAACAATTTGTTCCCACGAAATAACAATTTGTTCCAACGGGAACAAATTGTTAATTCGTGGGAACGAATTGTTATATCGTGAGAACGAATTGTTATTTCGAGGGAACAAGTCGTTAAATTGAGGGAACGAATTGTCATTTCGTGGGAACGAATTGTTAATTCGAGTGTTATATCATGGGAACGAATTGTTAATTCGATGGAACGAATTGTTAAATTGAGGGAACGAATTGTTATTTCGTAGGAACGAATTAAAAAAAAATCCTGTCCCCTGCGGGACTCCGTACAGTTTGATCCTCGCCCTAGGTGTGTAATATACTTAAATAGTATTTCCATCCCACTGGTCTGTCAGATGAGATTTAAACTGTAGCCCATCTCTATATAACATTGGCTGTTGCTGGGACATTAAACCCATTCACTTACTCTTTTTCTTGTCTGAGCTTGTTAGTGGACAGCGAGACTTACAGTTCGCCCTACTTTCTAAGCAAATCGCTGGCCAGTATCGAGTTCCACTTATTTCACATATTGCAACATCTATCCCCAATAAGTTACATATTACCAGATTCAATCATTTATTGTTCGACATGAAGTGGAAAATCAATACTCGGATGGGAGATGCATAGTAAAACTTGGCTGAACTATAAGTATGTTATTGTTCACATATTGGACTTTTAATGAACTAAATGCTGCGGTCGCTAGCGCTCCCTCGCATTTAATTCCTGAAAAGTCCAATATGTGAACAATAACTTATACATAACAGTCACAATCCCGGCGTAGACGTCGTCATTGTACTAGTAGACATCAACAAGATTGGACGTATGTCAACGTTTAATATTGTCTGACCTGTGAAGCGTGAAGCGGATCATAACCAAATTTCACCAATTGCTTCCTCACAGTGTGACATTGCCCTTTGCTTCCTCACAGTGTGACATTGCCCTTGATATTACTTGCTCACAGTGTGTCATTGCCCTTGATATTGCTTGCTCACAGTGTGTCATTGCCCTTGGCTTCCTCACAGTGTGTCATTGCCCTTGATATTGCTTGCTCACAGTGTGTCATTGCCCTTTGCTTCCTCACAGTGTGTCATTGCCCCTTTGCTTTCCTCACCGGTTTTGTCATTGCCCTTGATATTGCTTGTCACAGGTGTGTCATTGCCCTTGGATATTGCTTCCTCACAGTGTGGCATTGCCCTTGATTATTGCCTTGCTTAAGTGTGGTCATTGCCCTTTGCTTCCTTCACAGTGTTGTCATTGCCCTTTGGATCATTGCCTTGCTCACTAGTGGCTTGTCATTGCCCTTGATTATTGCTTTCCTCAACCTGTGTGACATTGCCCTTGGGATATATTGCTTCCTAAGTTGTGCCTTGCCCTTTGTTCCTCACCGTTGTGACCATTGGCCCTTGTTATTTGCCTTACCTACAACATGTGTGTCATTTGCCCTTGGATATTGCTTGACTTCACCAGTGTGTCATTGCCCTTTTGATATTGTTCCTTCACAGTATGTCATTGCCATGATATTGCATCATCACAGTGTGACATTGCCCTTGATTATTGACTTGCTTCACCAGTGTGTCATTGCCCTTGGATTATCTGCTTGCTCACAGGGTGTGTTCATTGCCTTTTGGCTTCCTCACAGTGGGTGTCATTGCCCTTGACCTTGATTATTGCTTGCTTCCACAGTGTGTCATTGCCCTTGATTTGCTTTCCTCACAGTGTGTTCATTGCCCTTGATATTGCTTGCTAACAGTTGTCCCATTACCCTTGATATTGCTTCCCACGTGTTGGCATTGCTTGATTTTGGGCTTTTGCTCACAGTGTGTCCCATTGCCCTTTGCCTTCATCACAGGTGTGTATTGCCCTTGTTATTGCCCTTGCTTAACAGTGTGTCATTGCCCTTGATATTGCTTTCCAGTGTGTCATTGCCCTTGATTATTGCTTACTCACAGTGTGACATTGCCTTTGCCTTTTCCCTCACGGTTGTGACTGTGTCATTGCCCTTGTAATTGCTTATTTTCTTCCAGTGGTTGTCATTGCCCTTGATTTGAGGCTCACAGTGTGGTCAATTTGCCCGTTGATATTGCTTCCTCACAGTTGTGATTGCCCTTGAATTGCCCTTCCTTCACAGTGTGTGACAGTGCCCTTGATTATTGCTTGCTCACAGTGTTTGTCATTGCCCTAGATTTATTGGCTTGCTCACAGTGTGTGTCAGTTGCCCTTGGATATTGCTTGCCTCACAGTGTGGTCATTGCCCTTCCTTGATAATTGCCTTGCCTTCACAGTGTGACATTGCCCTTTGCTTCCTCACGGTTGTGACCATTGCCTTTGATATTGCCTTACCTCCACAGTGTGTCATTGCCCTTGATTATTGATTTGCCTTCCACAGTTGTGTCATTGCCCTTGATATTGCTTCCTCACAGTATGTCATTTGCCCTTTCCTGGATTTTATTTGCTTTCCTCCAATAGTGTGTCATTGCCCTTGGATATTGCTTCTTGCTCACAGGATGTGTCATTGCCCTTTGATATTGGCGTTGCCTCACAGGTGTGTCATTTGCCTTGTTATTGTTGGCTTGACAGTGTTGACAATTGCCTTGATATTGCTTGCTCACAGTGTGTATTGCCCTTGATATTGTCTTGCCTCACAGTGTGACATTGCCCTTGGATATTGCTTTGCCTCACATAGCCTTGATTATTGCTTGCTCACAGTTTGTGTCCCATTTGCCCCTTGATATTGCCTTGCTCACCAGGTGTTGACCATTGCCCTTGTATTTGCTTCCTCACAGTTGCTTGACATTGCCATTGCTATTGCTTGCTCAAGTGTTGACATTGCCCTTGATAATTGCTCCTTGTCACAGTTGTTTGGACATCCTGCCATTTGTGCTTGATTCATTGTTGCCCTTCGCAGTGTGACATTGCCCTTTGCTTCCTCACGTGTGACTTTGACCTTGGATATTGCTTGCTCACGTTATGTCCTTGTCATTGCCCTTGTATTGCTTGCCTCACAGTGTGACATTATGCCCTTTGCTTCTCACGTGTGGACATTGCCTTGATATTTCTTGTCACAGTTGTGGGCATTGCCCTTGAAATATTGCCATGCTCTGCTCACAAAGTGTGACATTTGCCCTTGATATTTCTTGCTCACAGTGGTGTCATTGCCCTTGATTATTGCTTGCTTCACGTGTGCCATTGGCCGTGATATTGCTTGCCTCACAGTTTTTTGTGAACATTGCCCATTGATATTGCTTAGCCTCACAGTTGTGACCATTTGCCCTTGATATTGCTTGCTCACAATGTGACCATTTCCTTGATATTGCTTCCGCTCAACAGGGTGTGACATTCCAATGATATTGCCTTGTCCACAGTTGACATTTGGCCCTTGATATTGCTTGCTCACAGTGGGTGACATTGCCCTTTGATATTGCTTGCCTCACAGTGTGACTTTGCCCTTTTGCTTCCTCACGGTGTTGTGACCATTGCCCTTGATATTGCTTACTCACAGTGTCGTCATTGCCCTTGGATATTGCTTCCTCACAGTATGATTCATTGCCCTTGATATTGCTTCATCACCAGTCGTGACATTCGGCCCTTGATATTGGCTTGCCTCACGGGTGTCATTGGCCCTTGATATGCTTGCTCACAGTTGAGTCCCATTTGCCCTTGATATTGCTTGCTCACAGTGTTGACATTGCCCTTGATATTGCTTTGCTCACAGTGTGTCATTTGCCCTTGATATTGCTTGTCTCAGTGTTGACATTGCCCTTGGATATTGTTCCTCACAATTGTGAATTGCCTTGATATTGCTTGCTCACAAAGTGTGTCATTGCCCTTGTTTATTGATTGGCTTGATCACAGTGTGTGTCCATTGCCCTTGTTATTTGCTTGCTCACAGTGTGACATTGCCCTTGATTTTATTTGCTTGCCCTCACTATTGTTGACCCATTGCCCCTTGATAATTGCTTGCTCAACAGTGTGTCATTGCCCTTGATATTGCATTGCTCACACTTGCCCTTGTTATTGCTTGCTCACAGTTGGTGGGTCCCATTTGCCCTGATTATTGCTTGCCTCACAGTGTGACATTGCTTGAATATTGCTTGTCACAGTGTGGACATTGCATGATATTGCTTGCTCACTTGTGTGAATTTTGCCCTTGATTATTGCGTTGCCTCACAGTGTGACCATTGCCCTTGATATTGCTTGCTCGCAGTGTGGAACATTGCCCTTGCTTCCTCACAGTGTGGGTCACTTGCCCTTGATATTGCTTGCTCACAGTGTGTTGTCATTTGCCCTTAGATTATTGCTTGCTCACAGTTATGTCAATTAGCCCTTTTGCTTCCTCACAGTGTGACATTGGCCCTTGATAATTGCTTCTGCTTCAACAGTGTGGCATTAGCCCTTATGATATTGCTTGCTTCTGCTCACAGTTTGTGACAGTTTGGCCCTTGATATTTAGCTTGCTCACAGTGTGTCATTGCCCTTGATATTGCTTGCTCACAGTTGGTGGACATTGGCCCATTTGATATTGCTTGCTCACTGTGTGCCATTGCCCTGATATTGCTTGCTCAACTGGTGTGACATTGGCCATTGATATTGCTTGCTCACAGTGTGACATTGCCCATTGATATTGCGTTGCTCACAATGTGGAAACATTGTCCCTTGCTATTGCTTCGCTCACAGGTGTCATTGCCCTTTGATATTGCTTCCTCACAGTGTGTCATTTGCCCTTGAATTATTGGCTTCCCCACAGTGTGACATTGCCCTTGATATTTCTTGCTCACAGTGTGACATTGCCCTTGATGACATTGACCATCGTGGGTGAGACGCTCGCCGGCCACCGCCCTGTTTACACAGTTTTGGACAGTCTTCTGTTTCTGTTACAGTGGAACCTCTCTAAATCGGACAACAAGAAACATATATACATATAATTTTGATAGGTTTATTAGTCATTTATCTCCGGTGATAATGCCAGTTCGTGATCGAATAACACACACCTATGACTCGGAATAATCAAATTCCTGATTTACATTGAAACCTCGCTAAACCGGACACCCTGAGGACCTACCAGGGTGTTCGGTTTGGCGCAGTTCCACTGTATATTCATTTTTAGCTCGCCTGCTCGAAGTGCATAAGAGCTTATGGCATACCCCCGGCGTCGTCGGCGTCGTCGGCGTCAGCGTCGTCCACAAACTTAACATTGGGTAAATGTCTTATAACTTCTGTTTCCTTTCATGGAACACCTTGTTATTTCATACATGCATTCCTCAGATTACCCTCTATCATGCTGTACTGGCACCAGGTCGGGTTATTCTAATTTCAGGGCTGAATATATTTGTTCTCGATGTAAATATTCCGTTCTGATTTTGGGATTTTCCCCCCAATGCAGCAGGTTAAAATGGGGTCGAACCCGTTTGCCCGGCCTTACATGACCTTAGCTGTTTAGGCCGTTAAACACTAATAAACAAAAGCAAACTATCATGCTGTAGCAAATCCATGACCCACCACCCAACCCTTACCCCAAGGTCAAGGTCACAAACTTAGTACATTCATAAACTTAACATGAGGTAAATTTCTTATAACATCTGTTTCCTTTCATGCAACGCCTTGTTAGTTCATACATGCATTCCTCAGATGACCCTCTATCATGTTGTAGGAAATCCATGACCCACCACCTAGCCCTTACCCCAAGGTCAAGGTCACAAACTTGGCACATTCATAAACTTAACGTTGGGTCAATGTCTTATAACTTCTGTTTCCTTTCATGGAACGCCTTGTTATTTCATACATGCATTCCTCAGACGACCCTCTATCATGCTGTAGCAAATCCATGACCCACCACCTAGCCCTTACCCCAAGGTCAAGGTCACAAACTTGGCACATTCATAAACTTAACGTTGGGTAAATGTCCTATAACTTCTGTTTCCTTTCATGGAACACCTTGTTAGTTCATACATGCATTCCTCAGATGACCCTCTATCATGCTGTAGAAAATCCATGACCCACCACCAAGCCCTTACCCTAAGGTCAAGGTCACAAACTTGGCACATTCATAAACTTAACGTTGGGTAAATGTCTTATAACTTCTGTTTCCTTTCATGAAACAACTTGTTATTTCATACATGCATTCCTCAGATGACCCTCTATCAGGATGTAGCAAATCCATGACCCACCACCCAGCCCTTACCCCAAGGTCAAGGTCACAAACTTGGCACATTCATAAACTTAACGTTGGGTAAATGTCTTATAACTTCTGCTTCCTTTCATGGAACACCTTGTTATTTCATACATGCATTCCTCAGATGACCCTCTATCATGCTGTAGCAAATCCACAACCCACCACCTAACCCTTACCCCAAGGTCAAGGTCAGAAACTTGGCACATTCATAAACTTAACGTTTGGGTAAATATCTTATAATAACTTTTGTTTACTTTCATGGAACACCTTTTTATTGATGACACTCTATCATGCTGTAGCAAATTCATGACCCACCACCCAGCCCTTACCCCAAGGTCAAGGTCACAAACTTGGCACATTCATAAACTTAACGTTGGGTAAATGTCTTATAACTTCTGTTTCCTTTCATGGAACACCTTGTTATTTCATACATGCATTCCTCAGATGACCCTCTATCATGCTGTAGCAAATCCATGACCCACCACCTAGCCCTACCCCCCCACCCCAAGGTCAAGGTTACAAACTTGGCACATTCATAAACTTAACGTTGGGGTAAATGTCTTATAACTTCTGTTTCCTTTCATGGAACACCTTGTTATTTCATACATGCATTCCTCAGATGACCCTGTATCATGCTGTAGCAAATCCATGACCCACCACACAGCCCTTAGCCCAAGGTCAAGGTCACAAACTTAGCACATTCATAAACTTAACGTTGGGGTAAATGTCTTATAACATCTGTTTCCTTTCATGGAACGCCTTGATATTTCATAATGCATTCATCTGATGATACTCTATCGTGCTATAGCAACTCCATGACCCCGCGGCCATCCCTTACCCCAAGGTCAAGGTCACAAACTTAGCACATTCATAAACTTAACGTTGGGGTAAATGTATTATAATAACATCTGTTTCCTTTCATGGAACGCCTTGATATTTCAAATATGCATTCATCTGATGATACTCTATCATGCTATAGCAAATCCATGACACACCGGCCATCTCTTACACCAAGGTCAAGGTCACAAACTTAGTACATTCATAAACTTGACGTTGGGTTAAATGTCTGTTTCCTTTCATGGAACGCCTTGCTATTTCATACATTCCTCAGATGACCCTCTATCATGCTGTAGCAAATCCACAACCCACCACCCAACCCTTACCCAAAAGTCAAGGTCACAAACTTAGCATGTTCATAAACTTACCGTTGGGGTAAACGTTATGTAACTTCTGTTTCTTTACACTTTGAACACCTTGATATTTCATACATGCATTCGTCTGATGATACTCTATCGTGCTATAGCAAATTCATGACCCACCGCCTACCGAACAAACTTGGCACATTCATAAACTTAACGTTGTGGTAAATGTCTGATAACAACTGTTTCCTTTGATGGAACGCCTTGATATTTCATACAGACATTCCTCAGATGACCCTCTATCATGCTTTAGCAAATCCACAACCCACCACCCAACCCTTACCCCAAGGTCAATGTCACAAACTTAGCATGTTCATAAACTTTACATTGGGGTAAATGTTGTGTAATGTCTGTTTCTTTACACTTTTAACGCTTTGATATTTCATACATGCATTCATGTGATGATCCTCTATTGTGCTACAGCAAATCCATGACCCACACCACCCCTTTCCCCAAGATCAACATCATAAACTTAACGTTGGAGTAAATGTCTTATAACATCTGCTTCCTTTCATGGAACGCCTTGATATTTCATACACGCGTTCATCTGATGATACTCTATCGTGCTATAGCAAATCCATGACCCACCGCCTACCCCTTACCACAAGGTCAAGGTCACAAACTTGGCACATTCATAAACTTAACGTTGTGGTAAATGTCTGATAACAACTGTTTCCTTTGATGGAACGCCTTGATATTTCATACAGACATTCCTCAGATGACCCTCTATCATGCTGTAGCAAATCCACAACCCACCACCCAACCCTTACCCCAAGGTCAATGTCACAAACTTAACATGTTCATAAACTTTACATTGGGGTAAATGTTGTGTAACGTCTGTTTCTTTACACTTTTAACGCTTTGATATTTCATACATGCATTCATGTGATGATCCTCTATTGTGCTACAGCAAATCCATGACTCACACCACCCCTTTCCCCAAGATCAACATCATAAACTTAACGTTGGAGTAAATGTCTTTTTATAACTTCTGTTTCTTTACAGTAAACACCTTCATATTTCATACATGCATTCATCTAATGATACTCTATTGTGCTACAGCAAATCCATGACCCCCTCCCCCCCCTCCCTCCCACTCCTTTCGCCAAGGCCAAGGTCACAAACTTTAGCACATTTATACATGCATTCCTCATGTGAATAGCTATCATGCTGTAGAAAATCACCAACTTAGTGTGTTCATAAACTTAACGCTGGGTTAAATTTTGTTTTCCGTCTCTTTTCAGGGAGCCATTGATATTTCATACATGGATTCATCTTAATATGCTATATCATGCTATATCAAATCCACGACCCACATTCCACCACTGACCTCAATGTCAAGGTCCACCGCACACCCCTTATCCCAAGGTCAAGTTATATAATATTCATGTTTTTTATACAACTGTGACAAGTTTGAATGAAGGCTGCCAACATGCGAGCTTCGTTGTCTTCTGACAACTCTTGTTCAAGCTGGGTCGATGGCAGGTTGGCTTGGAGGGCATGTGAAGGGTACATTCCTCCGGTATATTTAGGCTGCTTTCTGGTACGTGAGAGTGGAATTGAATCCGGTTATAGCCATTATAAAATAAATAAGATTAGTACTAATCCTATTACTTTTCGAGAGTGGTGCTAAGTGACTCTGGTGTGGTGAGGACCTCGCACCAGGTCAGGTTAGTCTAATTACATGGCTGAATATATTTTGTCTGTAAATACTAGTTCTTTGGGATTTACACTCCCAACAGGTTACATAAGGTATTCGACCCCGTTGACCTGGCCTAAAATTACCTCAGCTGTTGACAGGCCGTTACACACCAGTAAATCAAATCAAGTTGGGTCGTTACATTCGCATTCCTCAGTTGTTATGACCCCGGTCTCGGTATAACCGGATGCATATAGTGTTTGGACTGTGTGTCCGTTCGTCTGTCCGTGTGTCGGGCACATCAAGAAGTTCGCTGGAGTTTCGAAATTCTATTATAACTTCTATATCCATTGAAGGATTACTTAAATATTTAACACAGTATACTATTTGTAAACATTGGGATTAGTGTATGTAGTGTTATGGTTAAGCAAGTTCTGAGCTATGACATTTAGAACCGAGGTTGAGATGGTATGCGTATCCTGAACAAAGAAAAGTGGAGACACATTCCCCAAATCGAGTGATCCTGTGTAGTAATGGTGCCTGGTACTGGACCACGTCACTGCCTTTCAATGGTGTAAGTGTTTATTGTAATTAAGTATTGAATGTACACTACAACATGTGTGGCATATGAATTTCATATCGGCTCTTTTCATATGAATTTCATATGCAATTCATATGTTTTTCATATGTTTCACATATGAACATCATATGAATTATTTTCATATGAATTGCATATGTGGCACTTTTTGCTGTGTATAGTGCTCCAGTGAAATCAGTCGGCTGGTCCGACAGGAACGTCGGTCCGCCAGCAAGCCAACCAGTCAACCAGTCATTTAGTCCGTCAATCAAATCCAATCAAGCGATTAATCCAATCAGTGCAATCAATCAATCAACCAATATACAAACCACGGCGTCTGTAACTAGACGGGCATCATCGTCAGTATATGGTATAATAGTCTTGTCTGGAAAGGCACACACCATATAATGCAATCTGATACTCGAAACATGAATATTTGTGTGGCTGGTGTCCGTTTGCATAGTGTGTAAATAGTGTGCTTGATTAAGGACACGTTGGACACATTATCAGCATATCATTTAAACATAATTGCTTCCTACGTGTGATGGGATATATGCCTAACATATATGTGAACATCGCCTCGTTACTGTATACTATACGGCTCATGGAGAGGCCAAGTCGGCCATCTTTGTGTGTGCCAGCCATCAGACAGTTTCACATTGTGGCATTTGACACTGAATGGAAAATGCGAAGAAGAACATACAAGTCCACATTTTTTTCCCGAAATATTAATGGCAGCTGTCTTGGATTTACGATTCAGTTTTGTTTCATATGTTATTATATATTCTTAAGGCCAGAAGAAACTTTACAGTATATAAATGGTTCGATATTTCGTGAACATGTATGTTTAAAAACCTGATGTAAAATGTTTTTAATGCTGAATCTAATCTGCAACTACTGCACCAAAACATTAGATGCATGTGTTTAAAGAGTTTATGTAAACAATGAAAAGACAACCTGCTGAGTGGGCATGTACCTTTAATTGACAATTCGTTAATTATATGTATTGTCAACATTTATTTTACTAATATGGCATCCAGTGGCCCTCTTGAATTTGAGATACAACTTCTATATTATATATTCATTCCTCCATGACCTATATAATTTGTACATAACCGAAGATATTTAAATCATTACTGTTATTGAAAATTAGCTAAACGTATATACTGTGGGCCACTTTCTAGTTCACCTAATCAAGCTGTTGTTACCGCTATTCGTACGTCTGTCGTCCGTCTGTCAACATTCTTCACGGGGATGGTATATGCGTTACTCCAATTCAGATTTGATACAATGGACGTTGTCGCATATCCAAGTTGGCCGCCGAAAAGTAGTTTCAATTCTTAAAAAATCTCATGAGCCACCATATTGATTTCGACGAACTCGGCGTCGGCGTCCACGAACTTAAAATTGGGGTAAATGTCTTATAACATTCCTCAGATGACCCTTTATCATGCTGTAGCAAATCCACGGTCCACCGCCCATCTCTTACCCCAAGGTCAAGGTCACAAAGTGCGTTCATAAACTTAACGTTGGGGTGAATTACTTTTATAACTTCTGTTTCTTGACAGGGAACACCTTGAACTTGGTATATATAATCGACAGTCTGTGTCGTTCTGATTTCCAGGTGAGCGATACAGGAACATTTGGGCCTCTTTTTCCCCAATATGGTCGTCAGCAATTGTTCTTCCAATACGGCCACCGAGCTACAACTTCAATATTAGATATTCATTCCTCCATGACCTTTAGAAACGTGAAATTTACCTCAACTTATATATTGTGGGCCACTTTTTCCAATATGACCGACGGAGGTCATCTTGGAATTTAGATACAACTGCTACATTTGATATTCATTCCTCAACATCGTTAGAAGCTTGCATACAACATTAGACATTGGAATCATAAGTTTAATTGAATTTTAACTAGGCATATATATTGTCGGCTATAATTTCAATATGGCCGCCGGCGGCCATCTTGAATATGAAAATTAAAAAAACACTATATATATTCGCAAGGAACTCCCATGCCAAAGGAGACCTCTGCATCCTGATTTGAAGTAAAACCCCTATTTTGTGCAGTTACCAAGTATACTACAATGTTTCTGCAATATTTGCGTTAAAGTCGTATATTGTTAAATACGTTAATCTGCATGGGTGCCTACACATTGTTGTTTTTCATAATTGTTTCTCATCATATAATTATATTTGTGTGTATATAGCGCAGTCATCATCAGTTCACATGCTCAACACCAACATCAAATGACATTGAAATGTGCGGTGTTACATTTTTGATTTCCCGGACGCTCTATATGTAGTTTTGCAATAACGTACCGATATTCTCTTCAAATATTCGTGTCACCAAGATGCCGTATGTATGGTGTCACATGTCTGACATCTGCTTAACGCGATAACGTGCCGGACTGGAGAGTAGCCAACTTGTCTTAACCCTTACACCGCTATCTTATTTTTTTTGTCGTCTGCTGTTTGTTTTCTATTTTCCATTTTTATCATCAAAAACATGCCTTGACAGCACTTTAGACTCATTTACAACATGGTTTGACAGCACTTCAGAATCATTTCCATTGGAAATGATTCTGAAGTGCTGGCAGACCATGTTTTATTAAGAAATAATGCAATATATAAAAGCAACAGCATACGAAAATTGTTGTGAGTAGCGGTCTAAGGGTTAATACACCTTATATGATGCATTAACTACAGGACGAGATAAATAAATATGAAATCTCGTCAAAAACGTACGTGATACTGTCCACTAGCGACATCAATGTTAATACATTTCATCTTGTCTTGATCAGCTAGTACGACAGGATGTCGATAAGTTTTGAGCCCTGCCTATGTAGTTTGCCGTACAGGCTTAGCTGACCTCATTAATTTTCAACATAATCCTCTTGAAGTTCAATACTCTTATTCTACGGTTTCTGCAGATCGTCTATCCCACGTTTGTAGAAAGTTGTATATTGGTCTCAAATCTTCACCCACTGAGAGTAGGTGGTAGTCGCTTGGGGTCAGGTCAGGAGGCCGTTTCACTAAACTTCGTGCGACTAAAATGTTCGTAAGTGCAAATTTAGGATCGTCTGGAAATTTCAATTGATGGATTTACATTTATTGAGCATAGGCTGCATATGTAGCCTATGCTCAATAAATGTAAATCCATCAATTGTTTACAAGAAAACATTGTTAATGTGAAATTTACAGAATACACATGTAGCAGCCATTGCAACTTGAGACTGGTGTGAACAGGTGCGTTGTCTTGATGAAAAAGAACGCCACGACGCTTCTCCTTGACAGACTGGTGCAGGCATTGCAAAAAGTTAGCACAATAATCACCATTCATGGTAGTTCCTCTATACTGCGGATATTGTCTTATTGGTGGACCTTGACACTTTCCATCTTGCATATATTTTGGACATCCGTAAATGTTCATGCTATATGATTTCAATTGAGTCACGGGATAAGCCCGTTCACTCCTCTAACTCAGAGAGTGCTATTCGCTGTCTTTGAGCACGAGTTAATATATTGCGTCAATGTGCCCTGTGTGGTGACAGTTAATGACCTACCAGTACGTGTGTCATCTTCTAAACTCTCCCTTCTCTGCTGTAATTCCTGGATCAAACGTTTGGTAGTTGCACTTGATGGGGCAGATGCACTGTAACAGCATGCACACGTTCATCATTGAATTGATATATCGTGGGAACGAATTGTTAATTCGAGGGAACGAATTGTTAAATTGAGGGAACGAATTGTTATTTCGTGGGAACGAATTAATAAAAACAATCCATGTCCCCTGCGGGGCTCCGTAGTATAGTAGTAATACAGGTGGTATTTGTGGTATTTGCATTGCGCTTGAGGCTGATTGATTTCGTGAGAAAGGCGTATAAATCGCCGTGTAGTAAACTCGGTCAAGCTATCGTACCGTTAGGCCAAGAGTAGAGCGTTTTAGATCGGAAACAAATTAAACAAAGCTGAATTGTTCACCATAGGTCCCGGATATCATGAGCATTAACATATCAAAACTCCCCATGAATCCGAGTTGAGCTTTCCTCAGAATTCAAGATGGCGTCCAAGATGGCCGCCAAAATAGGCAATAAACCTAAATTTGTCCCAAATTACCCTATGCTTTCAGAAAATGATCAGCATAACAGTACAATTAACGCAAACACTATTTCAGGTCATAATAATGTTTTTACAAACTTCAAAATGGCTTCCAAGATGGCCGCCAAACACGGAAAATGCTTATTTTGAGCGTAAACGACCAATTATGTTCAAATATCAAGCTTCGTAGCATAACGATGAATACAGAAATACGTCAATAGGCCATGTTCACATTTTTTAGAGATACTACAATCTAGTGTACAGAAGAAACACCAAGAAGAAATGTGTTATTATAAACAATGGTATGCCATTTTACGTTCATAACAATGTAACTTCATTTAAATGTTCCCCATTTTCATGTTTGTTTGCTATTTCTAAAACTTACGATTTGTTGCGAGTGTGTTGCTTTCTTGTGGAGCTTCCATTGCTTTCATGTTATTGTTACTGTTTACTGTTATTAGTTGATATTGTATTTTTTTTTTGGGACCGTACATGACTAATCGCACAGTGCAGATCATTACTCATATTAACAATAAATTGCATATCAGCAGTCGACTGTATATTGAGTGCTCATCGCTGGAATCACTAACGTTTCACTGTATGTCATCATCTAATGTAGTACAATCTGAAGACATCTGGGGGATGTTTGTGCATGTTTGCCCCATGCATTGACTACACATGGATGAACAGTGGAGTCCTAGCTTTCGGCATCCGCATAGCCGCACACAGCCGGTTTTGCAACCACAAGACACCAATTTCAGAAGCTTGTCAGGTGCAATAGGAGCTTCTGACTCTGTCGGTAGCAAACAATCGCCATGGAAATGCCAGCCCCACTCTGTTGGGGAAAGTTCATTGCCCAACCATTGCTGTACAGTATGGTACGTACGATAGGAATGCTGCATGGCTGCTGGCTGCACTCGTGGGTGGTAGTGCTTCTAGCTTAAACGTAGTGGACAGAGATGCATGGCTTATATATCGGTTGTAAGCTATATATCGGTACTTGTCAAGTGTGTCTGTCTTCTGGGCACCGTAGAGCCGAAGAAGAAATTGTTCCCCAGCCGCAGCCACGTTCTCCTTCGTACTGTGTGTGGCTGCAAAATCACCCAAACCAGCATTGTCACTGTCTTTTTCAACAAGTTTAAATGCTTTCCGTTTTCCTTGTCCAAACAGTGCTGATACCGTATCACATCCGGTAATAGCGTGAACAGCCATCAGGTGTTTCTTTGCGCCCCCAATTGAGTTTTGGATGTCTGTAATGTCGTATACACATAACGGATTTCTCTTGAACATCATGTGCATGCGGGTGAGTGGAGTAGCTTGGGACACTAGCATTACTAGCAAGTCAGTGTCTGTGCCAATAACTACCAATGGTTTGGACAGAGATTGTGAAACTGATAATGCTGTTGAGATAATCAGACTATCAGCGTCAGCTTCAGCCTGTTTTACAGTTATGTTGCTGTGTCTCAACTCGTCCGTGAGCATTTCTATCAATCTTGTCTTATTGGAACCATTGGCGAGGAAGGAAGTTTGAGTGGTCATGGTTTTCATCTCGGCATCAAATATAATGTCACCAGAAACAGATTTTGATGCCCGTCTGTGCTGCTCAGCAGAGCTAGTAGATGATTGAATTCCATATCCATCAAAGACAACCGTTGTGTCTTCGCTGCCATAATGCTCTTCTATGTACGATACATATGACTCGCATACTTGCTTGTACGTTTCATCGGAAGGCCAAATGACAGTGTGTAGAAGGTAACCGCCATCAATAACAAAGACAGCATCTTCCGGAAATGTAGACTGTGGCGTAACATTTGACCACAGCAGGGCACTAAGTGTACTTTTGGCAGTCTTCCTCATTGTGCCTTCATTGAAGAGAGACGTGGGTTGTGGTGCCAGTTTGTACGACAGGAATTCTTCCATCTCTGAACTGCTTTGCATAACACAAGTGATTCTATTAAACATCAAAGTTGGGTTTACCACAACTGACTGACCACGAATCTTGACTGTGTTAACAGCTCCACTTATTGTCTTCACTCTGTCGTTCCGTTTCAGTTTTACATCTGTGAACGGTGTATTGACAATGGTAGCAGCGGCTGCCCGGCCTATCTCATAGGCGGTGTCACAGTTCACAGATGCATCAGCCACCAGACCTGTGTCTATTGCAACACGTGAATCTGGTTTACTAGCTGAAAATGGTGAATGTATCCGCATCCACTCTAAGAAGGTATTGTAGTCTTTGCGGTCGCGAGATTCTGAGCTGACCCGCAGATCCTTATGCTGCTCTGAGGTACTCGTATGGACACCGGTAAATTTCTCAAGGGCTTCATATATAGGTATGCAACTGGGCAATGCATGGATCCACTTTGCCAACGTGCTTTCAATGATTCCCCGTCCATGGGTCATCCCTCCGGCAGACTTCAACAGCCGCATAAGCTCCTGCTCAATGGTGCCGCTCCAAAAATGATCAGACCTGCGTATTGTAAAGTATCCATGATCGGTGAACAATCTGCGTTCTGTTTCAGACATGCTGGATTCAAGTTCTGTCAGTTGGTGCAGGTATAGCCTGGCTGACTTTGCGTAGGCCAGATGACCCGCAGCATGGAAGAAAGGGATCATTCTACTGACACAATACAAATGTAGATCCCAGTCTCCTGTACGCTCAGCCCGAATAAACAACCTAAGGAGAGAAACCTGTTCCAAATAATTGATCCAGAGTGTTCCTGTTCGACTTTCATTTGCTGCACCTTTCATCGCGTCAGCAATTACCTCGGTAATGTTCTGCAAACATGCATCATCCTCTTCTCTTTCAGTTGCATCGCCATTTTCCATAAGCGATTTGTGAAAACGACGCAAAGGATCGAAGTCAACATTGTCTAAACACCCGGGCTTCTCTAACAGCAACGCTGCTATGACTGCTGATGGTGTAAGATGAGCACGAAGTGCTCTTGCGTAGGCATGTCCAGTTAGCATATAGACGACAGACTCAGGGGCATAGACAGTCCCCCATAATGTCCCCAGCCCACTGCCTGCCATAATAAATCCTACTGATCCCATATATGACATAAGTAGATGAAAACCACCCAACCTTGCAATGACTTTTGTAAGATCGGGAGACGCGGACACTATTTCGGCCGCTTTGATATAAAGCGGTTGATCGAAAGTTACTGCACAGGTACCAAGCCCATATTTCTCGGACTGCTTTTGTGCAAAGGACAGTGCAGTGTAAATTGTACTCGCATTTCCAGGATCAAGGTTGATGAATGGAAGAATTTCTATTCTAGTCTTCATGTGATTCTCGCCTGTTACTGCCAGCTGCATGAATCCACTCCAAAATGGACATGGTGAGACATTCATGGAGAAGCTGGCCATACACAGACAATCTAAGCTTGTGGCAAACTTCAGACTAGGTGGGTCCGGTTTTGGAGCTTCTAGAGGACCGAACACTACAGACTGTAGCCCCTGAACAGTTGGTTTCCTGTACGATTTTATAGGGACATCCCCGAACTTCCCAATGACTTGGGCACTGGGTACAATTACTGAACGAGTGAGAGTTTCTTTTACTACTTTACCTGGGGGCGTGACACACGCAATTCCACCCATTGTGTGAAAGGTGCCATGTCCTGTTAGCGTTGCAACATTAAAGTCAGCATTGTCGAATACAAACTGTGTGAAGCCGTTTAAGTTGTAGGATGGCTCATCCTTAGAGAGAAATGCGTAATTCAGTCTCTGAATTTCCTTGTAATCATCAGCAAAGCACATGCTGCTTAAGATGTCAATTAGCTCACGAGATGCATACTTTCTGTGTATGTACACTGCGACTGCTAAGAGTATTGGCGATACAAATGACTTTGGCCTACACGCAGCTATTATTGAATGCGATATCGCTGTACATCGTCTTTCTATAGACTTACTTTCTTTCTATGCCGTTGACTTTATAATCCCGTGCAGAAAACGAGAAATGCTCTCAGAAACTAGTGAATTTCCATCGTTCGTCGATTCCATTATGGGATATTCTGCGCAATTGTATGCATGTGTCCTGATATCATCTCTTATGATAGAGGCAGCCATGTCTATGATTCGGTTTTTCTCTGTTAAAACATTGGATTTTTGTTCAGCTACCCAATTGTCACGAAGTACTTTGTGTCCTTTGTCACAGAAGGTTACAATGTTTGATATGCCTGGTATGCTCGTTATAATCATTTGATCTCCATAGTGTGCTTGTAGTTTCTGCCTAAGATACTTCACTGAATATCCTTCGGCCCCCTCCATGTAACTTTCGTGAATATCTGAAAGTTCTGACAGGGAATACTGACATTCGTCGTTCTCATCAAGATGCAGACGATTCCTCTTTCAACATGTCACATGGTCTGCCTCTTTCAGCATCGGTGTGTCGTCCCCTAAACTGTGTCGAACATCCACGATGGTACTTGCCCTCTGGGGCAACTAAGTCACTAACAGACCGAATACGCAGCAACACTTGCTCGCCCCAAGAATTGTGTCTCTTCTCGGCACATGAAATCAGTTCCGCCAAATACTCAATGGTCTCAACATCGCTAGACTCGGAAGTTTAGAATCATGCAACAACGTCTTGCCACAGAATAAACAATCTGTCTCAAAATCAAATCGTCTGATTTAATGCGCAGCGATGTTGAAACTCCCTCTCTGTTGTCATCACCATTATCTGCAGAGGGTTCAAATGTCCGCTTTAAATGGGAGTTGAGGGATGTTTTGCGAGTGTATTCTTTAAAACAATTCACATGCACTTCAAAAGGTGATGCTCGTGTTTGTAGAACTGTCTGCAATTCATCACTGCGAATCATGCTGGCAGAAATACAACGAGGACATGACCCTTTTCTCAACAATGTTTGCGTCTTTGCAGAGGATAATACCTCTTTACAAATAACACATGACACATCCATTATTTTGCTTAAATGGTTGCTTA
Source organism: Conchocele bisecta (assembly GCA_029237695.1). Lineage (NCBI taxonomy): Eukaryota > Metazoa > Mollusca > Bivalvia > Lucinida > Thyasiridae > Conchocele > Conchocele bisecta. The sequence goes on from CM055266.1 coordinate 20,619,222, forward strand.
TATCTAGATGAAAGCGGGTAGATATATTGATATATATCAACTTTATAGGTTTCAATAATATCAAAACTGACAGCGTCAACGAAATCGTATTCACTATCAGTGATGCTATTCAAAGCATAGCGTTGTTAAACGTTCTCAACTAACCAGCGTCAGCGATATTTACTCATAACGTCACTAGATTGACGTCACCGTGACACTGTCTCATTATATGTGGCCGTGACTGGAGAAATGGGGCTTATGGGCTATGCGCATCTGCGCAGTCTGATCAGGAACTACACTGTTCGCCATTCAGGCAGTGAAACATCCATCATGCTTCTAACAAACATTACAATTCTAGCGGACCGGGAGCTAGGATGGAAACAAATCCCATAAGCACCATTTAAAAAATCCCATAAGCCCCATTTCTCCAGTCACGGCCACAATTATTTATACTACGTTATGATACGTATGTGAATAGATGTGAAACTAGACTAGACTATATTTTTGAGTTATTATAGTGCATGTAACTGTTAATGGACGATCAGAAATACGATCCGTGAGCGGAGCATATGAAATGCCTTGCATTAGTATTCACCAGTCAGAATAAGAAACTTATGTCGGACAGATTATTCATTGTGTATTCTGAATACAGTTATACAAGGTACACCAAAATGGAAGAAGACATAGTCCTTGTAACGAAACGATTAGATGATGTTATTTCTTTTAAAAAAAAAGAGTCAATTTGGGCATATTTTTCTTATTTTAAATCTATGGCGGCCATTTGAATCATGTTGAATGGTAGAAACATATTAATATGTTTTAAAATGTATGTTGTGCCGTGATATGCTCTTTTTTGTAAACATTTGGCTCATTTGTAGCTCATTTGGAGCGCATTAAGAGATTTAACCATTTTTGACGGCCATCTGGGCGGCCATCTTGAATTTTGAAGAAAGCTCAACTTGGATTCATGGGGAGTTTTGATATGTTAATTCCTATGATATCCTGGACCTATGGTGAAAAATTCAGCTTTGTTTATGTTTTTCCCGATCTTTGGCAGTATTTAACGTACTGCTCTTGGCCTACGTTGTTAACATGCTTTGTTGACATAAACCATCACTTACCAACACGGAATTCTTTCGGGATTTTCTGCGTCTATCAACGAAATATTAAAGGTACATGCCCACTCAGTAGGCACAAACTGTTCTTTATATCAGAGACATCATCTGACACATTTTCTGGCAAAATTCACCATTATTCCACATACTGATTGGCATTCAGCTATTATATAATGTATATTATACGTAAGTTTCCACACTGATATCAGGGGCGATAACCGTGTTTGCTTAAAATGTTAACGGACATTAATATTTATTCTCTGTATTTATATTTTGATGTGCAATGAGGATACTTGATAATCTGTCGAAAATATTATTTTTTTCAGGTGACGCATTTACTTGGTATACATAATTAAAGAATAGCATGCCTCATTTGCATGTGAAAATAGCCTGATACCACCGCGAGTCACTATCAGTAAAATAAATACTACTAAATGATTATATTTGTATAGCTGGCACTCGTAATTTTTAGAACTGGTGGAATAGTCACACAATTATACACTTATTTGATTACTATAAAGAACATTATCTGCCTGTAACAAAATATTTAAATATAAGTACGTTTTCATTAATATCAAAACAAGTCACCCTCCCAAAAAAACAACAATATTTGTTGAAATTCAATTTCAAAACAATTTTCCTATGGGAATTTAACATGGGAGCTGAATTATATTTTTTAAGAATATTTTTTTAATTTGTGGACCGATTTTAAAAACCTAACTTTTATTTTCTTCGTTACATCATTTCCAAGCTATATAACCAGGTGTCGGGGTAAATTTAAAACTATTTTCGCTCCTGGAGACTTCCCACCTCCTTTTTGTCCTGTAAGAAAATATTTTTTTCGCAATACAATCAATATTTAATGGAATTTCAACAACTATATTTTTGAAGGAGGGTGACACTTTTTGTTGTTGATAACAAAGTACTCACATTCAAATGTTGTTATGTGTAATGTGTGTGATAGCCATAATCCCCATTTCTCCAGTCACAGCCACAATTATGGGCCAGTCTTACAAAACGTGCGCAATGGCGATTGCAACCAGCGGAACCCCAGACCAGAGATCAGCAACACGCACATCCACCAAGTCCGATACAAAGTTATACTGTTCGCCACTCATTCATAAACAATCAGTAACAATTTCAACACCACATGCCTGTATAGTGTTATTGGCAAAAAGTGTATATCCAGATGAACCGGCTCGTGACGAACCGTCTCATCAGGATCTGCATTTTTTGCAAGTAATTTTCATATTTTTAAGAACAAAAACACCCCTTTTCATAAATGGACTAGCCTGAAAACCATTTTGTGACGATTGTATTTTGTTGCAAATTTAACATATCAAAATCCATTCCAGTTACATGTATACTGAGCAAAACTAGAAACGTCCCTCCATGTTTAAGGAAAGATTCATCAAAAACCAAAAGGGTTACTTTTAAAAATCAAAATGGAAAAACAAGTTCATTCATTTCTGTATCAAAGCCAATAAATTGCATTTGGATATCTTGTTAAATATTCGAGAGATAACCGGCCAAGGGCGGTAGGGGTCAAAATCAAAAATCACAAAAACTCAGAAATGTGTTACTTAATGTTTAGAGATGGAATTTCAATAAGTAATGTGGCAAATTCAGTAAATCACGTTAGTACCGAGTGTGGCCACCATTTGCATGAATGCATGCAATGATCCTACGCCGCATCGACGTGACGTAACGCAATACCAGTGCGTTGGGCAAATTCCTCCATTCCCGTTGTAACGCCCGTGTAAGATCGCGAACATTGTCAATCTGATGGTTAGCTCGTGCTTTGCGGCCCAGCTCATCCCATATGTGCTCAATGGGATTGAGATCCGGGAGACCGCGGGCCATGGCATGACGTCGACGTTGTTTTTGCTGTAAGTATTGAGTGGTGACCCTGGCTACGTGAGGGCGGGCATTGTCGTGCATCAATGTCACACCAGGACCATGCTGACGGATAAATGGTAAGGCATGTGCATTTAGCACATCTGCAACATAACGTTGTGCATTGATGTTGCCCTGTACAACAACCAAATCTGTCTTCCGGTTTCCCATGATCCCGCCCCAGACCATTACGCTCCCTCCCCCAAACCTGTTCTTCTCAACAATGCAACAATCGGTGAATCTTTCATTTTTACGCCTGTATACCCGTAATCTTCATTCAGCATGACTAACTGTGAACCGAGATTCATCGGTGAACAAAACTCGGTTCCAGTCAGCCCCTTCTCCAGTTCAGATGACGTCGCGCCCATAACAGTCTGGCAGCACGGTGACGTTGGGTCATTATCTGACCAGTGTACGGGCGGCGTGCCCGGATTGGTTGGGCGTTACGACGTAACCGGTTGCGAATGGTCTGCCCTGAGACACCGTATCGCCTAGCAGTGACTGTGGCTGCCAATCGACGTTGACGTAAGTGCGTCAATGTAATGTAACGATCGGCTCTAGCCGTCGTTACACGAGGCCTACCAGGTCGCTGCCGGTCGTGAACAGCCCCAGTCTGCTGGTACCGGGCTGCAAGACGATCAATCGTCTTCCGACAGCAACCAAACCGAGGCGCGACCGCCCTGGCGGCCATCCCACCCGCAAGCATCCCAATTGCCTGATTTCGCTCGTTTTCGGAAAGCCGTGGCATATCGAAAACAGTGAAAAATTAAAAAAGTTTTTTAATTTTCCGAATAGCCCCTATCGCATGAATGGTACGACATGAACTGAATCACCTTATCGATGACAAGTATAGCGTGCACGTGCAAAAAGTGGAAATCAACGTTCCGGTCACTGGCCGCTATGTAAACCGTGTGTATCGGCTAAACTCTACACGATCGTATTCTGAACATCGCCACGGTTTAAAATACATGTACTTTTAACATGTGGTACATACATAGACAGAGCTACACCGGCTATAAAACAGGGACGTTTCTAGTTTTGTTGAGTATACATAGGGGTGACAGGATTAATACCGTCAACGAATATGCTGCGGAATCTCTCTAAGCCGGGCGCCGCTCTACATTTGACACACTGGCAGGTCACCAGGGTGTACGTTTTAGAGATGTTTCGCTGTAAGTTTGGCAAATGAGCACGCCCAAGAGTGTGCTTTGCGAATAGGAATACAAATTATCATCAGAAACCGCAGGTGTTTAAATAGATGGTCAGTAGGTTGGTGTCATATGGGTATTTTGGTGAATGTTTGGTAGTTTTGTGTGGATTTCGTTGGTTTTGGGTAATTTACATAGTTTTGTGCAACTAGTAATGCTCAATCATTACACACGACAGAAATCGTCAATTAGCTACACATTCACTGTTCCGAACTTTCGGACCCCTTTTGTACTGTAAATTACCGTACTTATATGTGTACTGAAGCGCGGGAGGTGACGTAAATTGTATGTTGGTAACCATGCACCCAAACCACCACATAAATAACCCATAAAACACCGAAATATGAACCGTTCTTCAAGAACCTGTGCCGGAAACAATTAGCAACGAAACAGCATGTGTCAGGTTCAGAGAGGTTCAAGTGTATAGATTAGATGCGAGTCAACTGCATGTGACTGTATGTGGCTGTGCCTGGAGACATAGGGCTTACGGGGTTTACGACCAGATTAGCCTGTGAATCCGCACAGTCTGGTCAAGATCCACACTGTTCGCCTTCCATCGATGAAATACCCGCTATGCTCCTAACCAGCAAGATAGATAGTTATTAGGCTACATAAGTGTGGTAGTTCATCAGGAGCTACACTGGTAACACATCCAATAAGCCCTATATCTCCAGTCACAGCCACATACAAGTACCTGTGACTGGTTAAATGGGGCTTACATGATTTGTGACCAGTGTAGATCCTGATTAGATAGCACACTCCTGCAGTCAGATAACGATTTATATTCCTTGATAGAAGCATAACGGGTGTTTCATTGATGAAATGACGAACAGTGCATATCCTGATCAGACTGTGCGGATCCACAGGCTGATCTGAATATGCACTGGTCGCAAAACCCATAAGCCCCATTTCGCCAGTCACAGCCACATATATACATGTAAGCCAGTCACAGCCACAGATATACATGTAAGCTAGTCAGTATAACCTTGCTTTTCTCTTGGCTCGATTTGTCCGTTGGCGGCCATTTTGAACAATGAAGTCATTGTTTACCCGGGTTGCGTGTATTACCTACCCAACTCGCCACTTACAATCACAATGAGGACTTGTTATTAATTAATTTCAAGAGAAATGAATATTGTCGTCTGCTGTTTTTCATTTTTGTCTTTTTTTTTATTAAAAACAAACATGTTTTGATAGCGAATGAGAATCTCCATCGAAAAATGTACCGGTTTCCTGACGAGTTAACACTCAGCTCTACTATAAGGTTTGATCATGTCCAGCCGTGTACAAACGTTTGCTGTGGCCCGAGGGAACTGTTTGAACCCGCGGCCTTGGGTTCAAACAGTTCCCTCGGGCCACAGCAAACGTTTGCACACGGCTGGACATGATCAAACGTTATTGTTACATTACCAACAAAAAACTGATGTAATTTGAGCATTATATTCAGTATTTGTTCAGTACTTTTATAAATCGCCCCATTCATGGCCGCGTCATGAACGTCATGAAGTAGTGACGTCATGAAGGCACTTCCGCGTAGTGACGTCATGAAGGCACTTCTATTACGCGCGGCCCCGGAATGAGCATTGCCTAAAGCCATGTGCAAACAGCACGCGCTATTTGTTTGCACATACACATATGATCATAGGCGTCGCCAGGAATTTTCCAGCGGGGTTCGTCTACCAACGGTAGACGCCGACAGCCGAAGGCTGGAGACGGGGAGTGCACGAGAGGGGTGTCTCCCCCGGAACATTTTTGATTTCTATGTGCAATTTCCGACGTTCTAATGCATTTTAGAGCTATAATTTCCACAATTTCCACCGAATTTCCGTAAGAAAAATATCTGTAAATCTTAGATAAATCGTAGAAAATGACTTTCAACACTCCTCCAAGGAAATCGACCCGAACTTACTTGCGTCTCAGACAACTCTTATCACGAATCCAACTTCCGTTGGCTTTTATCTTTAGAGTTTTTCATGATGCAGACACATTATTGTTGTTGTTGTTGTTGCTGTTGTTGTATGTCTATAATTCAGGCGCTTATTTTTCGCCACAATCTCTCAACAGCCACAGAGACTGGAGTTAAATTGGAGGGCGAAGCCGATTCTAGACTAGTTGACATCGCGATCATACATATTCAACATGTATTCCTGAAATAGAAACAGTCTATATCCAATAGCAGAGACGTATTATGTACTTTCCTTACCAATAGTCATATTTGCATCCAAAAGTTAAAACTGAAAAGGGGGTTCGTTCGCACCCCCCGAACACCCCCTGGCGACGCCTATGATATGTATTCGCAAACAACGGAAACCATGTAACACTATCGCATAAACGCATTTGTAGTATAGTAACCGGCGCAAAGATCTTGCGCCGGTTGCTAGACGAAATGTGTTTATATAGTAGCTTCTGCATCTAGCTGAATGGGAATTCGTCAATAAGCAGGCGTCAGTTCGACTTTCAACATGTTACGCTGGCGCGGAGTGCAGCACCAGTGACTACTGATACTAACCAGATCAGTTGATTATCAATTATATACCCATTATTAATATACAACAAACCCGGGTGGGCATGATTATCCTGGAGGAGGAAACTACAAACCCGGATGGGCACAACTAACCAGGAGAATGAAACTATAAACCCGGGTGGGCACAACTAACCAGGAGAATGAAACTATAAACCCGGGTGGGCACAACTAACCTGGAGGAGGAAACTACAAACCTGGGTGGGCACAACTAACCTGGAGGAGGAAACTACAAACCCGGGTGGGCACAACGAACCTGGAGGAGGAAACTACAAACCCGGATGGGCACAACTAACCTGGAGGAGGAAATTACAAATTCGGGTGGGAACAACTAACCAGGAGGAGGAAACTACAAACCCGGGTGTGCACAACTAACCTGGAGGAGGAAATTACAAACTCGGGTGAGCACAATTAACCAGGAGGACGAAACTACAAACCCGGATGGGCACAACTAAGCAGGATGGGGAAACTACAAACCCGGGTGGGCACAACTAACATGGAGGAGGAAACTGCAAACCCGGGTGGGCACAACTAACCAGGAGGAGAAAACTACAAACCCGGGTGGGCATAACTAACCTAGAGGAGGAAACTACAAACCCGGGTGGGCACAACTAACCTGGAGGAGGAAATTACAAACCCGGGTGGGCACAACTAACCGGGAGGAGGAAACTACAAACCCAGGTGGGTACAACTAACCAGGAGGAGGAAACTACAAACCCGGGTGGGCACAACCAACCTGGAGGAGGAAACTACAAACCCGGGTGGGCATAAATAACCTGGAGGAGGAAACTAAAAACCCAGGTGGGCACAACTAACCAGGAGGAGAAAACAACAAACTCGGGTGGGCACAACGAACCTGGAGGAGGTAACTACAAACCTGGGTGGGCACAACTAACCTGGAGGAGGAAACTACAAACCCGGGTGGGCACAACTAACCAGGAGGACGAAACTACAAACACGGGTGGGCACAACTAACCAAGAGGAGGAAACTACAAACCCGGGTGGGCACAACTAACCTGAAGGAGGAAACTACAAACCCGGGTGGGCAAAACTAACCTGGAGGAGGAAAATACAAACCCGGGTGGGCACAACTAACCTGGAGGAGGAAACTACAAACCCGGGTGGGCACAACTAACTAGGTGGAGGAAAATACAAACCCGGGTGGGCACAACTAACCTGGAGGAGGAAACTACAAACCCGGGTGGGCACAACGAACCAGGAGGAGAAAACAACAAACCCGGGTGGGCACAGCTAACCTACAGGAGGAAACTACAAACCTGGGTGGGCACAACTAACCTGGAGGAGGAAACTACAAACCCGGGTGGGTACAACTAACCAGGAGGAGGAAACTACAAACCCGGGTGGCACAACTGACCTGGAGGAGGAAACTACAAACCCGGGTGGCACAACTAACCTGGAGGAGGAAACTACAAACCTGGTAGGCACAACTAATCTGGAGGAGGAAACTACAAACCCGGTAGGCACAACTAACCTGTAGGAGGAAACTACAAACCCGGTAGGCACAACTAACCTGGAGGAGGAAACTACAAACCCGGGTGGCACAACTAACCTGGAGGAGGAAACTACAAACCCGGTAGGCACAACTAATCTGGATGAGGAAACTACAAACCCGGGTGGCACAACTAACCTGGAGGAGGAAACTACAAACCCGGGTGGCACAACTAACCTGTAGGGGGAAACTACAAACCTGGGTGGCACAACTAACCTGGAGGAGGAAACTACAAACCTGGGTGGCACAACTAACCTGTAGGGGGAAACTAAAAACCCGGGTGGCACAACTAACCTGTAGGGGGAAACTAAAAACCCGGGTGGCACAACTAACCTGGAGGAGGAAACTACAAACCCGGTAGGCACAACTAATCTGGATGAGGAAACTACAAACCCGGGTGGCACAACTAACCTGGAGGAGGAAACTACAAACCCGGTGGCACAACTAAGCTGGAGGAGGAAACTACAAACCCGGGTGGCACAACTAACCTGGGGGAGGAAACTACAAACCCGGGTGGCACAACTAACCTGTAGGGGGAAACTACAAACCTGGGTGGCACAACTAACCTGGAGGAGGAAACTACAAACCCGGGTGGCACAACTAACCTGGTGGAGGAAACTACAAACCCGGGTGGCACAACTAACCTGGAGGAGGAAACTACAAACCCGGGTGGGCACAACTAACCTGTAGGGGGAAACTACAAACCCGGGTGGCACAACTAACCTGGAGGAGGAAACTACAAACCCGGTATGCACAACTAACCTGGAGGAGGAAACTAAAAACCCGGTAGGCACAACTAATCTGGAGGAGGAAACTACAAACCCGGTAGGCACTACTAACCTGGAGGAGGAAACTACAAACCCGGGTGGCACAACTAACCTGTAGGGGGAAACTACAAACTCGGGTGGCACAAATAATCTGGAAGAGGAAAGTACAAACCCGGTATGCACAACTAACCTGGAGGAGGAAACTAAAAACCCGGTAGGCACAACTAATCTGGAGGAGGAAACTACAAACCCGGTAGGCACTACTAACCTGGAGGAGGAAACTACAAACCCGGGTGGCACAACTAACCTGTAGGGGGAAACTACAAACTCGGGTGGCACAAATAATCTGGAAGAGGAAAGTACAAACCCGGGTGGCACAACTAACCTGTAGGGGGAAACTACAAACCCGGGTGGCACAACTAACCTGGAGGAGGAAACTACAAACCCGGTATGCACAATTAACCTGGAGGAGGAAACTAAAAACCCGGTAGGCACAACTAATCTGGAGGAGGAAACTACCAAACCCGGTAGGCACAACTAACCTGTAGGAGGAAACTACAAACCCGGTAGGCACTACTAACCTGGAGGAGGAAACTACAAACCCGGGTGGCGCAACTAACCTGGAGGAGGAAACTAAAAACACGGCAGGCACAACTAACCTGGAGGAGGAAACTACAAACCCGGGTGGCACAACTAACATGTAGGGGGAAACTACAAACCCGGATGGCACAACTAACCTGTAGGGGAAAACTACAAACCCGGTAGGCACAACTAACCTGGAAGAGGAAACTACAAACCGGGTAGACACATCTAACCTGGACGAGGAAACTACAAACCCGGATGGCACAACTAACCAGAAGGAGGAAACTACTTGGCGCCAATTTATACCTCGATTCACTTGACATTAGTAGAATATCGCCCCAACGTACCTCATCCAAGTTTGTTTTGTACATCCGCGTTTGTTGTCTTTGAATAGCGTGTATATATATAACCTTGAATAACATCTAATCTTTGCGAGTTATCTCAGAATCTTGGAAAACGTGTTACATGTACTTTTGCTGATGCGAATGATGGTGGTACCACCTCGTCTACTTCTAGGTCGATACACACTCGCATTTGGCGCACATGTAGACTAATAGTTCCCATCCATACTTACAGGGGCCGGTGGGCGAATGGGGTTTAATCCCGTATAACACAGACCCCTTCGATTACAAGTAAACACAAAGATGAAGGTCGGTGCTAATATTTCTTAGAACGGACTCGAAATCAGTCCGTTTGATTGGCCGAGACTGAGCACAGCTCCAAATTCCTACTCGAAATCAGGCAGTTTGGTGGCCGAGACTGAGCACAGCTCCAAATTCCTACTCGAAATCAGACAGTTTGATTGGCCGAGACTGGGCACAGCTCCAAATTCCTGCTGGAAATCAAGCCGTGTGATTGGCCGAAACTGAGCACAGCTCCAAATTCCTACTCGAAAGCAGGCAGTTTGATGGGCCGAGACTGAGGAGAGCTCCAAATTCGTAGAGCATGCACGGTCTCGACCAATCAAACGTATTGATTTCGAAAATGAGAACGAAGCACGTGCTCCGAAAGGTATAAACCAGAGCCCAGATTTATTCTCTTTTTTTTTAAACTTTTTTTTCCACAGCTGGTTTGTATGTACATGTACAATATGGAACGCCAAATCTACATAAACTCAAATATATATTGCTAGCTCGAAATATTTAGAGCTAGCAACAAATATTTGGAGCTATCTCTAAATCATTTGGAGAGCTCTCGAAATCATTTGGAGAGCTCTCGAAATCAATTAATGATATCTCGAAGTCATTTAGAGAGCTCTCGAAATCATTTGTAGCGAGCATTATATAACTTGATTTGGAGAGCTCTCTAAATTATTTGGAGCTATCTCTAAATCATTTGGAGAGCTCTCGAAATCATTTGGAGAGCTCTCGAAATCATTTCGAGCTATCTCTAATTCATTTCGAGCTAGCAATATATATCTTATTTGGAGCTAGCATTAAATCGCTTGAAACTATGAAAACGATGTCTCCCTGAATTATTGAATTACGCATTGAATTACGCAGCACGATTTACCCAAATATACCCAAATCTTCATTAAAAATAAAATTTATGTTTATATTATATACTTTTTCTACAATATATCATTAGTATATCATATAATAACCACATTTTGACCGAAACATAGGAAGAATAAAGCACATATTTCTGCGGGAAAACGATTAATATAGTATTATTATAAAGGGAGACTACCGAAACTCATTAATTATGCCTCAGTTGTCTAACTTTAAGTTATCATCGACCATGATTGTATATCGCACATAATGTGGTTGTGACTGGAGAAATGTGGTTTATGGGTTTTGCGACCAGTGTAGATCCAGATCAGCATGTGCATCCGCAGTCTGATCAGCATCTGCATAAATGAAACCCCCAGTCATGCTTCGAACAAGCAATGTATGTCGTTACCAGGCTACAGAAGGGATCTATTTAATCGGAACCTACACTGGTCACACTTTCGATAAGCCCCATTTATCAAGTCACAGCCACATATACATATTAATGCAGTATTAGTTTTAAAATAGTAGTAGTTTATATATTTAAATTATATATTACTACTGTATATAAATATATTATTATACTATACTGAGCAAAACTAGAAACGTCCCTCCATGTTTAAGGAAAGATTCATCAAAAACCAAAAGGGTTACTTTTAAAAATCAAAATGGAAAAACAAGTTCATTCATTTCTGTATCAAAGCCAATAAATTGCATTTGAATATCTTGTTAAACATTCGAGAGATAACCGGCCAATGGCGGTAGGGGTCAAAATAAAAAATCACCAAAACTCAGAAATGTGTCACTTAATGTTTAGAGATGGAATTTCAATAAGTAATGTGGCAAATTCAGTAAATCACGTTAGTACCGAGTGTGGCCACCATTTGCATGAATGCATGCAATGATCCTACGCCGCATCGACGTGACGTAACGCAATACCAGTGCGTTGGGCAAATTCCTCCATTCCCGTTGTAACGCCCGTGTAAGATCGCGAACATTGTCAATCTGATGGTTAGCTCGTGCTTTGCGGCCCAGCTCATCCCATATGTGCTCAATGGGATGAGATCCGGGGAGACCGCGGGTCATGGCATGACGTCGACGTTGTTTTGCTGTAAGTATTGAGTGGTGACCCTGGCTACGTGAGGGCGGGCATTGTCGTGCATCAATGTCACACCAGGACCATGCTGACGGATAAATGGTAAGGCATGTGCATTTAGCACATCTGCAACATAACGTTGTGCATTGATGTTGCCCTGTACAACAACCAAATCTGTCTTCCGGTTTCCCATGATCCCACCCCAGACCATTACGCTCCCTCCCCCAAACCTGTTCTTCTCAACAATGCAACAATCGGTGAATCTTTCATTTTTACGCCTGTATACCCGTAATCTTCCGTCAGCATGACTAACTGTGAACCGAGATTCATCGGTGAAACAAAACTCGGTTCCAGTCAGCCCTTCTCCAATTCAGATGACGTCGCGCCCATAACAGTCTGGCAGCACGGTGACGTTGGGTCATTATCTGACCAGTGTACGGGCGGCGTGCCCGGATTGGTTGGGCGTTACGACGTAACCGGTTGCGAATGGTCTGCCCTGAGACACCGTATCGCCTAGCAGTGACTGTGGCTTGCCAATCGACGTTGACGTAAGTGCGTCAACGTAATGTAACGATCGGCTCTAGCCGTCGTTACACGAGGCCTACCAGGTAGCTGCCGGTCGTGAACAGCCGCAGTCTGCTGGTACCGGGCTGCAAGACGATCAATCGTCTTCCGACAGCAACCAAACCGAGGCGCGACCGCCCTGGCGGCCATCCCACCCGCAAGCATCCCAATTGCCTGATTTCGCTCGTTTTCGGAAAGCCGTGGCATATCGAAAACAATGAAAAATTAAAAAAAGTTTTTTAATTTTCCGAATAGCCCCTATCGCATGAATGGTACGACATGAACTGAATCACCTTATCGATGACAAGTATAGCGTGCACGTGCAAAAAGTGGAAATCAACGTTCCGGTCACTGGCCGCTATGTAAACCGTGTGTATCGGCTAAACTCTACACGATCGTATTCTGAACATCGCCACGGTTTAAAATACATGTACTTTGAACATGTGGTACATACATAGACAGAGCTACACCGGCTATAAAACAGGGACGTTTCTAGTTTTGTTGAGTATAGTTGACATAAAAGTTTTCACACACTGTCTCCTTGGATGTCAACATTAGAGAGGTTCTACTGTTTTTATGAGTATTTCAATTAAAAATCATAATTCCCATTTAGCCATTATAAAGTGCATTATATTCCTTGGCTTCCTAGCATAAGTTAATCGCGGTATTCTCCCTTTATTTCATGTACAAATATTTCCATTTTGCATCAAAACATTAACACATTTGGGTAGATTTGGGTAAATCGTGCCATCCCAAATTTAGTGCATATGCCTAAAAGCATCAATAAATGAAAAAGAAATAAGCTAAACATTTATTTTTAATCCATACATATACTCCATATTGAAGATTTTTCCTCCAGTTCCCACGTGGTGTGGTATTTGGAGCTAGCATCAAATCAAGTTTATAATGCCCTCTCTAAATCAATTTGAGATATCTCCAAATGAATTCGAGAGCTCTCCAAATGATTTCAAGAGCTCTTCAAATGATTTCGAGATAGCTCCAAATAGAGAGCTCTCCAAATCAAGTTATATAATGCTCGCTACAAATCATTTGGAGAGCTCTCTAAATGATTTCGAGATATCATTAATTGATTTCGAGAGCTCTCCAAATGATTTCGAGAGCTCTCCAAATGATTTCGAGATATCATTAATTGATTTCGAGAGCTCTCCAAATGATTTCGAGAGCTCTCCAAATATTTATTGATAGCTCCAAATATTTGTTGCTTGCAATATAGATTTGAGTTTATGTAGATTTGGCGTTCCATAGTACAAGGCTACAAGGCTGACTGTGTTCCATAGTACAAGGCTGACTGCATACTCTCATCCCCACCCACCTGTAAATACATGTTTAAAAAATATATAAATCATTGTTTCATACATTCATTTTAAACCAATATGTCAACGAGAAATAAAATTTTACCAATTACCCCATTTTCATTACAAAAATCGGATGAGAGTCTGCTAATTAATGTATTGCCAATGCCTACTTAGATTATTGTGTAACGTGATCCACTGTTGTATATATGTACATGTATATATGAGGGCCTCATGGAAGATTAGTTTGAAACTAAATGTGTAACCCTCTTAAAATAAAGTCTATTATTATTATTATTATTATTATTATTTTTATTTACATCAACTACTCCGGTAGATTGTATTGATATCCACAATAGCCGGGCGCCATCGATTTACTGTTGTAATATCCGGACGGTCTTGTGGCTACGCTAGTTGATATTCGATCGACTTACTTTGCTGTTGACCTGGACGCATCGTTTGTGGTTGTCGCAACAATTATTCGTCAATTTTGGACATTAACAAGAGGTGTAACATTCAACGTGCATATGTGAGTATTTAACATTATCTAATACATTGTATGTTACTTTGCAATATGTTCTCCTGCGGTCAGTTTCAATGCACAGGTTTAATATTGCAGAATGAGACTTATCGTTCGATATTTGCCGCAACCAGTTTTCGGGATTCCGGCAGGTGCCGTTTATTTACGTCGGCAACATCCGTAAACGTCGGAGTAGATGCGGAATAATTTTGAATATTTGTTTTCCGTCATGATAAAATAGATTATCGAGTTTTGGACTAGCTGTAGCTCCTGGTCAGTATGCACTTTTCAGGCCCGTAGCCAGACCTGTTTGAAGGGGGGGGGGGGGGTCGTTCCGAAGGCTCAAGGGTGGGGTCTGAAGTATCTACCTGTTTGAAGGGGGGGGGGGGTCGTTTCGAAGGCTCAATGGGTCTGAAGTATCTATGGGGGTCTAAAAAAGTGGACCTCATGGCTAAAAAAGTGAACCTCGAGGCTGGGCGGGGGAAGCGGGGGGGGGGGGGGGGGGCGGGGGGGGGGGGCGGGGGGGGGGGGCGGGGGGGGGGGGGGGGGGGGGGGGGGGGGGGGGGGGGGGGGGTGTCGTCCGACCGCTCCGACCCCCCCCCCCCCTTCCCGTGACTACGGGCCTGCTTTTACGCTGGTCAATACTGATCCAAACATTTCGTTGTAGACATCGGGGATTTAGCGTACTAACGGTATCAAGACTATCTTGTACAGTTCTGAGTCAATTTCTAAATGTTTTCGTTTTTAGACTCCTCCCCCAACTCTTCAGCTTCATTTTCCCCCATGTTAAATTCCCATAAACAAACACATCTTTCGTAATAAAGTCAATATTTGACAAAATTTCACGAAATAAAAAGAAGGCTCATTCTCAAATGTTGCTAAAATTTAATTTTATAAAAAAATATATTGTTTTTTCATTGTGAATATAGCCGTAAAATTTGGACAGGTTTCGTAAAACAGACAGTAGGTGTAATGCAGGTGTATTTGCGGGTTTGCATGTAGGTCATAAGTGACATACACATTTTTTACGCAATAATTCGGACTGATAAGAAACAAATGGGTGTAATTACGGCCATGGTATCAGGATAGTAATGTTAATTGGTTAGTGGCATATACAGAAACCAACATTTGGGCCTCTCCGATACATAATTAGTTACAGTGAAACCTCTCTAAACCGGACACCCCAGGGTTTCCGGTTTACACCTCCCCAGGGTTTCCGGTTTACACCTCCCCAGGGTGTCCGGTTTACACCTCCCCAGGGTGTCCGGTTTACACCTCCCCAGGGTTTCCGGTTTACACCTCCCCAGGGTGTCCGGTTTACACCTCCCCAGGGTGTCCGGTTTAGAGAGATGTCACTGTAAATCTGAGCCATAGTTGTGTGCTATAGGATCACGAACAGACATTATCACCTGAGATAAATGACCAAGAAACCCAAGAAAATTAAGACCACAGATGTTTCTTGGTGTCCGGTCTAGAGGGGTTCCATTGTAGTTCTGAATTTACGGTCATTGAAGAAACATGTAGCCTCTAACTAAGGTACCAGTCCAACAACATTCGAGTTTTTGGCAATTCTTGGCCAAGCGAGCACTTCCGCAAGTTGTTTTTCTCAGATATCCTCTTCATATATTCACAGAGGCTGTTTACTGTACACACCTGTTACATTATATGTCAAGAAACTTTAGTAGCTACACAGGTCAAATTGGCATACAGCTAAGAGCATTTATAATGTGTAAAAGTTAGCATGTGGTGGTCAATTTCTGCACTTACACATCGACTCTATTGTTGGTCAGAGGTTGGTAAGTGATTTGAACACCCCTGCAGACAATAGAAAAGTTTGCGTCTATATGCAAACCTGTGCTTCACGGTAAACCACACACGCTATGCAGCTATGGTAATTTGGTGACACGCTGAATACCTGCTGAGAAAAGGGACCTTACGACGGCGAGTGTAGCCCACATCAGTCTACACATTTGCGCAATTTTATCAGGGGATACGTTGGTCGCAATTCAAGTTATTATTGTCACCGACTAGCAGAATTTGATCAATATATCGACCGAATAACTACAAATGGTAGTGAGAATCTGTACTGGTCACTCATACATGTAATGTACATACATTGCTTTATCAACCAGCGACCCACGCGAGTAGCGAGTAGCGAGAATCAGATTGGTGCAGCCTGGATATACATGTATTTTTACTAAAGGGTTTTGTTAATTCACTGGGATTTTAAAAAAATAACCAGGAGACACGAATTAGACAGACAACACATTCCAATTAAACACGGCTTTAATTCTGAGAGGTATGAATTAAAGACGGGCCGATTGTTATGATTTCCGTCTCCAGGGACTGTCCACACAAGTTCCCACTCCACCTGCCCCTCTACTCAGACAAGGAATAGATGCAGTGACATTTCAATCGTTGGCATTCATTTTGCGGATTCGGACATCTTCGTTGGGCTATCGAATGGATACATGGATGATGATAAACAAACACACGAATCTCACTTGTAATCGGGTTGCGTGGTCAGTAGCTGACGTATAGACGAAATATGTTAACAGAAAGACTCACGGAAGACATGACTAAAGTGTAATAAATGTAGAACATTGTTAAAAATGAAAACATATTCATACCTGGCGAATCTCCATGTTTCTGTTTATATTAGTACACGGAATATACCCGAGGGGTGTTCAGTAAATCGTAGGAAAGTGCTATAAATCGATGCTCTCTGGTGAAATGGTATGTGTTCACATCACTCAGCAACCATTTATACATACATGTAATACACAAAATTGGTATAGTTTCATAACTGTGGTGTGGATAGTGATTGGCTTACAAATACGTTATATTCTGTATTCAGACAATAGCATAAACTAAATTAGTCATCAGTTGCACACAAAGCTAGCTTTCGCAGCGCTAGTTTTCTTTTCAGTATATTAATTATATTATGTTTTATCAACCCCGATCACGGGTCTTACGCCATAAAAAATAGTTCTAACAACTCAGCTTGATCGCCTTTTCAGTGTGATAAATGTTTTCGTAGTCTAAGTTTCCGACGATTAACCACCATACACGATAATTTGCGATCCGTAATGGTTCGGTGTACGAATACAATCTTCAGTTTCGGCTTCCATTCTCAGAAATCTCTATTATCAATCTAGTTTTCATTCAAAATGTTCGCCCCGCAACACCCCCCCCCCCCACCCCCCCCCCCCCCCACACACACAGAATTCTTCAGTATTGGAAATCCATCGAGCCCTTTGAGTGTAAACATCCGGTCCGACTTTGACAACCAGACGACAGCTGTTAAATTAACTGCCTTAGTCCAGCAAGTTGAAAGCCAGGAAAGTGAATTGGACTGACACTGAGTGTCACATCCACGGCGCCCAGGGTGTTCGGAATCCTGGCCACACAATAAAAGGCTTTTTGTTACAGTTGGCCAGGTCTTATTCCTCGGTTGGAAAACTGATGTTGTCCAGTCGATTATTGACGGCTGAGACAACATCATTAATACACCGAGAAACCGAACTCCTAGAGACACCGTGGATGTCGCCAGCCTCGGAGTAGAACTCACCCTTCGCTAGGCAGCTCAGGGTAACCAATGTCTGCAAAGTTTCAAGTGCTTCAGTCTTTGATGATCTCAAATGTGATTTTTATTTGCTTTAGTTTGTACTGTATACTACTATACGGGGCATGGAGTTGCCGTATTGGCCATCTTAGTATATGCAATACATCTTGTGGCGTTTTACACATACCACAAATAATTTGACATACCCATAAATACAAGTTTATGCAACGTCCTGTTGGTTGTTTTAATCACACTTATATACAAAGTCTGATTTCCTATTACATTTTGGGGAAGGGGCCAAGTGGCTTTGGCTTGGTATGGACCTGGAACCAGATCGGGTTCTAATTTCAGGGCTGAATATATATTTGTTTCGATGTAAATATTCCGTTCCGATTTTGGGAACCCCCCCCCCCCCCCCCGACCCCCCCCCCCCACGCACGCCCCCCCCCCCCCCCCCCCACCCCCGAAATGCAGCAGGTTGAATACGGGATCGAACCAGTTGGCCTGGCCTTATATGACCTTAACCTGTTGTTTAGCTTTCTGGCATAATATTTATAGCACGATGTTGTCATATCTGTCTATAATGTATTGCACCACATTGTAATACTTTCTCTGTCATATTATTTGCTGTATGTGTCAAACGGTCGAAGTGATGAAACTGTAAGATGGCTGTACATACAAAGATGGCGGAGATGGCAACTCGATGTACCATATAGTATACAGTAACAACAAAATGATATGACAACACATTACATACATATTACTTTTGAAAATATTTGATTCGTGTTTTCATCCATTTCACCCCTACACCACACTACAAGTATAGTGAATCACTCCTCCTTAAACCACATTATATCAGGCTGCATTTGCTGGCTACCTGATCAGAAGGTAAAATTATAGTGAGTAACTACTCCATAAGCCACGTTATATCATATGCTGGTATAACTGATCAGCAGGTACAAGTATAGCGAGTCACTATTATATAAGCCACGTTATATCAGGCTGCATTTGCTGCACTAACTGATCAACAGCTACAAGTATAGTGAGTCACTACTCTATAAACCACGTTATATCTGGGTTGCATTTGCTGGCTAACTGATAAGCAGCTAAAGCTAGATAATCCGGTCTGTCTACGCATTAGGGCCCCTATAAGTGATTTGAGAAACTTACAAAAACTTCCAAAAAATAAACACACGAACAGACAGATGGACAGACCAACACTTAAAAACAAAATAAACAGATGAACGGACGTACGATCAGTAGTGAGGGTAATGTATTACTAAGTAATGCCAAACATAAACGGACAGACAGACAGACGGAAGTATAGGGCGAAACCTATAGGGCGAAATATGCACGGTCGATTTTATGGCGATGTTATTCATGAAATACATGTATGGCGGCCGTGACACTGCGCTAAGAAGTCTTCGTACGACAGCCCAATACCTATCGCAGACTTACGAGGAAAGTTACGAACTTCGCAAGCAAGTTCGCACGAAATTGACGTTAGTGAAACGGTAAAATGCGCCTTAGAAGTTCGTACGATAATTTCTTATCGTAAGAAGTTTAGTGAAACGGGGCCCCGGCTACGAGGCCCTTCGCTTAAAAACATATTATATACATGTACGGCTGGGTGATTATTACGGGGTGCCATGCAGGACAGGTTAATTATGTGTACAAAATTGAGTTTTGTAACACTAAAAATCACAAAATTCAATTCTGTGTCACAAAATTCAATTCTGTGTCACAAAATTCAATTCTGTCAATTCTGTGTCACAAAATTCAATTCTGTGTCACAAAATTCAATTCTGCATACGTTTCGTGCACAAAATTCATTTTTGTTATAAAGGATTCAATTTTGTAAGACGGAATTGAGTTTTGTGAAGAAAATTCAGTTTTGTGGGACAGAATTAATTTTTGTCCACAAAAATTAGTTTGCGTAGGATAGTCTATGTCATCTCTACGTTGATTGGTTGAGATCGGTCTTAGTCCATTTTACTAGATGGTGGAGTACACTTGCAGGTTTAAATATTTCAATGCGAAAATATAACCCAATATATCAATATTATACTTCTTTATGGACAGTTATTTTGGTTATTTTATATGATTACAAATGAGTGGTCACACCATATAAGCATATATACTTTGAAGGAGAAATAAGGAAAATATTCAGAATTTTCCCTCAATTATGTAAACAGGGTCAAACATAAAGTAGCCGAGACATAGCTAGACCTGAGAGCATGCCCATATATAGAGAATACCAGGCTAGTGTATTTTGATATCAAGTTTATCAGGCAAGGCTAGGAAACGCGTAGGAATTCCGAGGCTTGCCGAGGAATTCCTACCGTTTCCGAGCCGAGCCTGATAAACTTGATATCAAAATACACTAGCCTGGTATTCTATTTATCAGGTAACGTTTTATGCTCGAAAATGACATTAGATGACGTCGTATTCTAACAGTAGATCTAACCTTGTGAAACAAATGGTATTGGATCTGTGTCTACTAGTTGCGAAGTTACGTGTTCTCAACTATGTGTCTACATGCATTATTTACAGTATACACCATCTTAGTATCCATGGTATCTACACAAATACTACAAATGGTTTCCTCAAATGGCCCAATACACACATTCTGTTTATAAACACAGACAGCAGTCAGAACACAGGCCACAGCGCATGTATTATTGATTTAACTGGGGCAGATGTACCTTGCGATACACAATAAATGACGACAGTACTCGCGGGAGATCTACATGTACATGAATTATGTGTACAATTATAACGCAAATGAGTTTAAATACGAATGGGTTTGTCAACGTTTGACTGTTTGGAGATAGTTGAAGCAAAATGGCAGAATGAGAAATGAATCATCGGCAGAATGAGAAATAAATCATCGACATTGAATGTGTAGATCGGCGACCGTGACCCATTTCTCCAGTGCAGTTTCTGACCAATGGTAGTCCTTCTTACATGCGTGTGCAGAATTGAATTTTGTGACACAGAATTGAATTTTGTGACACAGAATTGAATTTTGTGACACAGAATTGAATTTTGTGACACAGAATTAGAATTGAATTTTGTGACACAGAATTTTGTGACAGAATTGAATTTTGTGACACAGAATTGAATTTTGTTACACGAAAGTGAATTTTGTGGCACAAAAGTGAATTTTGTGACACAGAATAGAATTTTGTGACACATAATTGAGTTTTGTGGCACAAAAGTGAATTTTGTGACACAGAATTGAATTTTGTGGCACAAAAATGAATTGTGTTGACAAAATTGAGCCATGTCCCACTTGGCGCCCCGTAATTATCGATTCGTCAATGTTTTGAATGGGAACTGTTGAGCGTAAACGTGTTGAGCTATGTATATACAGTAGAACGTCTTTAAACCGGACACACAGGTGACGCCATTGTGTTTCATTTAAGTTTGACTGTAATTTATTTCATTGCCGTGTCTGTTCATGACTGAAAATGACAAACATGTACAAATATTGCTTAGTCACAGTGGAAACTGTAAGCTGGACAACCTGGGGACCTCCGATTAGAAAGGATCCACTGTGATATATACTTCATTGAATTGGTATATAATAGGCTATCAATCAGTTTCACTCTTTGCGGCATATATCATGTTATCGTATACATGAATGACTGTCAAACTCAAATAATTATGATAGTTGTGCCAGTGGGACACGAACACTCCCGATGGCAGCATGACGCGAATAAAGCAAACATGGATGTTTATAATTATTGATCGGCTGTCATAATTATAGAAACAGTTCCTTTGATGACACATTGAAGTTCACAATTTCCACTGAATACTAACCAGATGTAGTCGGTAAGTCGATGTGTAAGTCAGTTACTGCCCTAATTGAGGTGTTCATGTGTTTAAACAACCTACATGTGCCCATGAAACACCTTGCCGCTTCGCGGCTCGGTGTTCCATGGGCACATGTAGGTTGTTCAAATACATGAACACCTCAGTTAGGGCAGTAACTATTACTTATTCCGTCATGGTCGCTGAATTAAAGGTGCCATGTGACATGCAGAGTTTGCACTAACACATAATGTGTGAATCAATTCTACATGTATACTTACTTGCTCACACTGATCATAGTCTGTACTGGTACCGGGTGTTTTGTTTTCGAGCTACAACCCCCTGTTTCAGACTGTTACAATTGCGCCCCAAACAGCAAACACATATTTCGAGGAATATGCGTACAAGTTGAATCTGAATATACGCACTGAATGCACCAGATCACAGTTTAGCACACGATTTTACAAATACTTGCTTTTGTCAGCTGAAAATAGCATAGGATGTCGAGTATTTAATTTTAAATCACATTCAATCACCACAGACAGGCAGTTTTGGAATATTCAGTAAAAAGCGGAAAACTACGAAACTAAGCATTTTTCAAGTGGACTGCTGCCTAATATACACACCTCTCCCGTGGGTGGGAGTAAGGTGTAATGTACTGTGTAATAGCTGGTACAATCAGAGATATTTATAGAATTTATGGAGTCCTGGAAATGAGCGAAGTGGAGTAGCAAATATGAAATGTTCATTTGTAGTCTAAATGAAATAACGGGTGTATTTTGGCCACACGAATGGTGTAATTTAAGTATATTATCAGAACATTGCCGAAGCATCATGGACGTCACTAGTTTAGAAATTATATATTGTAAACAATTTTTGTATTTACGTTTATTGAGAATAGGCTGCATATGCTCAATCAATGTAAATCCATCAAATTTCCAGACATTCCTAAATTTGCACTCACGAAATTTGTCTTACGAAGTGTAGGCCCTTAATTAATGGTGTCCCACATGTAGAGTTATTACGGTATTGCCTACAATACATGTTTTTGTTGTTGTTTTTCTTGTGTGATTACATATATTTACAGGTGACATATATTTACAGGTGACACTCATACATGTAGTACATATAATGTAATATATCTTATTATACTAAATTATTATCATCGGATCCGAAGATGCGTGCAATGCCGAAATGTTGAAAGCATATTAATTATTAGATGCATGTACATGTGCAATTTACTACAGTTTGCCATCCGTGACATATTGTCTTTTCTACTGTCTGTTTCACGAAACCTGCCCAAATTTTACGGCCATATAAACAATGCAAAAACAGTATTTTTTAGACAATATTAAATTTTATAAAAAATTAAGAATGAGCCTTCTTTTTATTTCGTGAACTTTAGTCAAATATTGAACATGGGGGAAAAGAAGCTAGAGGAGCTGGGGGAGGAGTCAGAAAACGGAAAAGTTTGGAAATTGACTCCGAAACCTGGCTAGATAGCTTGGAAATGATCTAACTAAGAAAACAAAAGTAAAATTTTGAAAATCGGTCCAGTATTTCTGAAATTATAAAAAGTTCCCCATGTTAAATCCCCAAACATGGGGAAATTGTTTTTTCGCAATAAAATGAATATTTGACCAAATTTCACCAAATGAAAAGAAGGCTCATTCTTAAATTTTCCTTTAATTTAATATTATCAAAAGAAATATTGTTTTTGAATTGTTTATATAGCCGTAAAATTTGGCCAGCTTTCGACACAGTTATACACTTATTTAATTATAAAGAATATAAAGAACAGTTTGTGCCTACTGAGTGGGCATGTACCTTATTAAGGGCGTTGTCGTTGTCGGTATTTCTACGCTATGTTGCCCTCGATTTCTGCTTCACACTCACCTCGACACTACGGTTAATATGCAAATTGACAGCTTGCTATTTACCATATATCACACCAGTCATGTGATTTTGTACCTATGGGCGATATTTCATGAACAAAATGTTTACATACTTTCTGATATTCTTTGTAAATGACGTCGAAAGTTGATGAAAGTGTCATATCAAATGAGGATAGAATTCCGCATTTGCCATATAACTTTCGCGAACTTTCGACGCAAAATGGCCGCCATTGAAATGTATAGTTCAAGGTCAAAGTCATTATGTGTGGTATTTTTGTTTGCAGCGAAAAACAAATTATTATTAGTCGAGTAGTCATTTTGTGAACCTAGACATTGTGTTTCCTATAAACTTTTTTTCTTGATTCATATTCCGACAGACATATACAGCAAATTTAGCTTTGTTGCCCTAGCGGCAACCTTGGGCAAATCTCGCAATTTGCATAAATCCAAGATGGCCGCCAGTCGCCATTTTGAAAATCTAATTGTTTACCTACTTGTCATACAATGATGTATAATATGTCTTTATATAGGTTTTCGTGTACGTAGAGCTGTTTTCTGCAATAATATGGTTAATTTGATGTCATCATAAGGGTCTAAAGGTAATTGTAGGGTCAAATGTTACATTTTTTATGCAAAATAATGAAAATTTCTAGTAAAAAAGTAATTTATTGCAAACATTGTTATGAACCATGAAAATCATATTTATTTGCAACTATAATTACTCTATGAAGTAATTCTGTAAAGACTAATGCAATGAGTGATACAAGCAACCTGAGAATACCATTATATTTGACAGAACATGAACCGGTTCCGAATATATGGCACTTTATAAATTATTCTGGAATGATGATTTTTGTCAACGGTTCCAACCAATAAACACATCCTTACTCATATGATAATACTTAGATTATTTTTGCAATATTAATCAGATAAGATAAAGAAAACGTCAGCGCAATGGTATACATTAATATGCATATTACATATTAATGTATGCCATTACACTTAATGCATGTTCATGTATATACGTACACATATTCTTACAAAACTTTTTTATTTACTCCCATTCATGAATCGGATACTCAATGTCAGGTACACCAAAGAGCGCGCCATTACAAATATCACCATCCTCCCGAATACAGTCCTCAAAATCATCTTCAACATCATCTGCCTCAACAACTTCCCCTTTCATATCACCTGCCTCCAATTTCAGCTTCCCTCTTAGTATGCGGATTGCAGCAACCATCCTCGCCAGAACAGTTGCAGTGTGATGTGCATGAAATATCTTCTTTATAAGACCCACAAGCCATGCACATCTTTCCATGTGCTTTCCACTGATAATTACGTACATGCTTCAACTGTGATGGAGTGGGTTCACCTTGATGAGTGACAGGAACTGGAACCCCGCCTCGCATCTCCCAAATGGGTGATGTCATTCGACTAGTTTGATGGGTCTTGTTGGTTTGCCGCCTTCCACAACATTACCTGAATATGGGCACGTCGCGTGTGCATGAGCAGATTGTCGGATGTTTGGAGGTAGCACCTTCATTTTAGGACTTTTCTTCTTTCTGGCAAAAACTTTGGTGCGGGCAGCTTCTATTGAAGTTCCCGGTGGCAAACCAAACAGAGCTATGAAGAAACCCGTTGCAGTCTCCATCAGATCGTCGGTGGTGGCACCAACTTCGCTCGCCTAACATACCAACAAAGTCTAAAAAGTCTGCACTAAGCAACATATTCAGTGCTTTAGCCTTGCCTTTGCCATATGGGTATGATCGAGTGTCGCACTCACTGATGACGTGCATGCGCAGTAATTTCAAACATTTGGGACCTAGGTCAGTACAAGTGGCGTTAATATATAACACTGACCTGTCCCATCTCCTGTCCCATCTCTTGTCCCATCTCTCCATCTGCACCATGCATTGTAGCTTCTCTCGAAAAACCTAATAAACCAGTAGGACAAACAGACCTGTGTCATCGCTAAGTATGCGGATAACGTTCTTGCCATAGTTTGCATATTCAAGGACATAATATATCATGGTGATGTCTGCCACATCATGGTTAAACACACCGTCGTCCAGATTCTCCATGGTTATCTACTCTTCTATGGAGAACATGGACACAATACTCACCAGTCCGTATTTGTTATTCTTGTTCCTCAAAATTAAATCTCGTTTAGGCAGAGGACTGGTGATAGAGAGATCGTAGTTATTCACCTGCTCGCCGCATTCTCTAATGATTGTTGGCAGATATTTCTTGATACTTGTCAACGACACCTTATGGAATCAGATCTGAAGGTCAATCGCCATGAGGCCACACTATGCGATAGAATAGCAGCTGCCGAACGTACACGATGACTATCTCAGCAGCTGTGGGTGGGATATTAACAACACCGAGACGCTTTGTTAGCGCCGATTTATTGCCTTTGTGGAGGCAACCTTGCTCGTCGATAAGCAATGGTGGTACAGCACAAAGTTCATAGTGGAACAGTGTCCCAAGCTCCAGCTGCCTCCGTTGAACACTCAACAGAAGACGTAGACAAATGGTTTCAATGTCGATGACTGGCGCTATTTGTTGCTCATGTCATACAGGATCATATAATCCGCATGGGAGACTGCTGATGTATTTGCTGTCCAATGCTTGTCCAATATCGACAGAAGCAGCCACATTTACTTCAGCAATGGCAATTTGGCCTGTGACAGGATTGTACAAAATATGTCGGTGGACTTTCAGTGGATGAGGATATTTCTCCACCTGTGCTTCAACAAAAGCCGCTTCATGCATCCAATATACGGGCGATTCTTCATCTCCTCATTGTGCTGTGTCTATGGGAACTGGTCTCATGAGTTAGCATACTATGTACTGTCAACATTGTCAGACACAAGTAGGGTAATGGGAAGTCGTCAATCCACTCACTAACAAGTTCAGGAGATAAAGTCATGCCCTTGAGAGACCCTTTCCTATCTTGATAGCTGTCTGTTCTCCAAATTGGTCAGCTGAGACTCAGTTTCAGTATTAAGTGAACGCATCTCCAGAAGGTATTGGGTAAGATATCGTGCATATTGTGCTTGTCCAGCGAGGAAAATGTATGTCAGCATGCGTTCCATGAAATCACTGTATGATCAAATTGGTGGACAATGAGTGTCAGGGAAAAGGAAGCTATATCTACCCAGTGAGGACCAGTCAGGTGGAGGCGAGCAGTTTCCAGATACTGATCTATCTGCTCCAATTGCTTTGGGCTTGTATATAGAAACCGCCTCAATAGAGCCGCTGTTGGGTTCCGGAAGACCCTCATGGGTTTCACTCAGGACTTACCGTTATATATACTTGTCAGGCCACGGTATGCAGCAGCAATATACGTTTCAAAAGATGAGCCCTTCATTAACTTTGCAATACAGCTGTTGAATGACTGTATAATATGCATTCCTCCGGGAATTAAGGACTACATTCTGGAACTGCATTGGCTGATACCAGCATATGAGCCGCGTCGCGAGAAAACCTGTCTTCGGGAAATTCTTGGTCAAATTAACATTTGGTTACGATGACAATGGTATTTGTATGATGCATTTAATGCTTTTTATTTGATCATGATATCTGCAATATTCATTAAGATATTATATTTTATACAACACCACTATTCAGGTAGTAAAAGCCACGTCAAACAACGTTACAATATATATAGTAAATACATGGTTAGTGCCGTCGAATATAAAAATGTAATATATTCGGTTGAGCCCTATACAGCTTTATTGGGGCGGGCTTTAGCGAGCCCCTATACAGTTGTCGAGGCGAAACCAAATATAGTTTATGTTATAGGCACTAATCATATACATGTATTTAATTTAGACCGCATACTAAACGTAATTGCTTGAACGTGCGTGACGTCATGTTTTGACGTCATTCCCTCGCCATGTATCACAAATCCAGTGACGTGATTCAAAGCAAAATGGCGGCGTCCACGCTAGGTAGATTCGGTATTGTATCTGATTAAATATCTGATTTACTTACAATGCGCTTCAATATTGGCTCGAGTTAGACTACACAGTTGTCATAATAAGCATTGCATACACAATGGACATGTCCGTGTCGTTGGTTACGTCGCATATACTGTTACTGTAAAAATGGACAAAATTCAGCTGCACCGACATCGACTTCGATTTTAAAATTCGCTGAATTTGTTGTTGAGACTGACTAATAGTAAAGGTACATGCCCATGCAGTAGGCACAAACTGTTCTTTATAGGAATTAAAGAAGTGTATAATTGTGTCACTAGTCCATCAGTTATACAAATACAAGTGCCCGCTATACAGATATAATCAATTAGTAATATTTATTTTACTGATAGTGACGCGCGGTGGTATCAGGCTATTTTCATATGCAAATGAGGCATGATATTTTTTAATTATTTATACTAATTAAATGTGTCACCTGAACAAATTATATTTTCGACAGATTATCAAGTATGATCATTGCACATCAAAAAATAAATAGAATAAATAGCATACAGAGAATGAATAGTAACTTACGTTAACATGTCAAGGAAACACGGTTATCGCCCCTGATATCAGTGTGTAAATTTACAAAAACGTGATCCAACTTATTTATCACATCCTCATGCACCTACATTGCACACTAGTGTGTTAATACAGAAACAACACCAGTAAGTGTGTCAAAGATGTGGGAACCGGAGTTCATTCGAAAGTTTCAACAAAACCGTGTAGACACATGTGAGCCAACTCGTAACGAGCCGTGAATCTGCTCTATTTGCAAATATGTTTTAAATTTTATAATAAATACTCGTACTTTTCTTTCCGTGTGTGGGTGGAGGGGGTGAGGCATGACCACTGCCTCCTCATTTTTGGCTTCCTGATTACGG
The DNA here is from genome assembly GCA_029237695.1 of Conchocele bisecta. NCBI lineage: Eukaryota > Metazoa > Mollusca > Bivalvia > Lucinida > Thyasiridae > Conchocele > Conchocele bisecta. Next base: position 20,647,929 of record CM055266.1, read on the forward strand.
CCCTGATGATGTGTCAGGAAGTTTTTTTTTGTTGTTTTTTTTTGCTTTCCATAATGCAAATTTTCTATTTATATTATCACAATACACACTATTGTATTTGATGAAAATCCGAGGACTTTTGTATTTTATTTTACTTGATATGTGTACTATAATAGACTGTGATACACAGGGGAGATACTTCATAAATGAAATGAGCTAAATGCCAGTAATCACACGGTGTGCATGTGTGGATGCGTCAATCCATCCGTCCGTCTCTGCATGTCTATGACCAACTGCACAGTTGCTCTACCAAGAATTTGAAATTCCGAAGATTCCTGTGGATATGATATTAGATTTTTAAAAGTGTGTCCATACTGCTATTTTTTCATTGACAATGCTGCTACAACCTTTGACGATTAACACGTAACCCCCTAAGTAACTGAAATGAACTGTTTCATGTTAAGTTTGAGACTTCCACTATGCAGAAAAGGGGTCATTTTGCAAAAAAATAAACATTATCCTCAAGTGGTGCAGATCACGGTCCATGATACTAATGTCTCCAACATGTGTTGCCTTGAAATATCATCTCATCGTATCTATGTCTTATATTAACATGACACACACGTCAGTGTACATTCAGATTTAAGCTTTTCATATTCAGACAACATAAATGTAGAATGTTCACGACATCGTCCCGCTTACAGCTGTACTTGGACCACCTGCTGAAAAAAACGGACCTTACAATATCTGCAATAAATGTACGATCGGCGACCCATATCATGTCGGTAATCGAGAAAGGTTTCCCTAGTGACTGAATGGCGGACATCCTATGTTCTGATCAGACGGCGCATATGCACAGATGAGACATCGTAACATCCATGGCTTTGTTGTTTTGCAGGTAAAGGTTGCGATAAATGTTAATTTTATACATTACATGTATATTAGAAAGAAATAATTGAGCAATAAACTGAAAATTCGCGTCGAGTTAACCAGATCTGAAACATATAGTTGTGCGAGAAACCGGGCCCCGGCTACAACGGTCAACAAATATGCTGCCGACCACCTGTATGTAAATACAAAATGTAGATTACACAGCGTTTTCACCTGAATTGGTGGTCGATAGTACTTAAATGTGGACAATTATATGTAAACTGTGTCAAAGAAAATAGTATATGTCAAAATAACGGAACTTAAACAAGAGGCCCAAATGGGCTTGTATCGCTCACCTAAAAGCCTCCATAGTGGTCATCTTGATTTCACAAAGACTTCACTTACAACTTCAAATGTTCCACACAATTTGTTGGTACCTTCTGATCTAACATATATTGCGAATGTGCATGTGATTTACTGCTATACCTTCGATTTGATGTATAAAATGACCATATTCGGTCAAAAATAAAATTTGACCCCTATTTGACCCCTCGGGCCATGACCATTTTTGACCCAGAGGCCACCATATGAACAAATCTGAATCAGCGTTAACTATCGATCATTCATACAAAGTTTCGTCGAAATCGGCCTGGCGGTTTGTGAGAAGAAGATTTTTTGACAATTTGACCTACTTTTCAACGGCGGACATCTTGGATTTGGTGATGACCTCCATTTTTGACAAAAATGAACAGGCTTCACCAACAAACCATTTCAGTTAAGTTTGGTCAATATCTGCCAAGCAGTTCACAAGAAGAAGTCCTTTGAAATCTTTAGTAAAAGAACAACCTTTTGACCTGTCGGTGGCCATCTTGGATGACGTAATCATCTGATTTTGGCAAAACATGCTCCAGAGTGATCGTCTCGTCGATACCTTGGATTGGATATATTATATGACCATATTCGGGCAAAAATATAATTTGACCCCTAGTTGACCCCTCGGGCCACGCCCATTTTTGACCCAGGTGCCACCATATGAACAAATCTGAAACAGCGTTAAATATCAATCATTCACACCAAGTTTCGTCGAAATCAGCCTGGAGGTTTGTGAGAAGAAGATTTTTTTGACAATTTTACCTACTTTTCAACGGCGGACATCTTGGATTTGGTGATGACCTCCATTTTAACAAAAATTGACAGGCTTCACCCACAGACCATTACAGTTAAGTTTGGCCAATATCGGCCAAGCAGTTAACAAGAAGAATACGTTTGAAATCTGTAGTAAAATACAACTTTTTTACCTTTCGGTGGCCATCTTGGATGACAAAATAATCTGATTTAGATAAAAAATGCTCCAGAGTGATCGACTAGTCGATACCTTCGATTTTATATATTATATGACCATATTCGGTCAAAAATAAAATTTGACCCATATTTGACCCCTCGGGCCACGCCCATTTTTGACCCAGGTGCCACCATATGAACAAATCTGAATCAGCATTAACTATCATTCATACAAAGTTTCGTCAAAATCGGCCTGGCGGTTCGTGAGAAGAAGATTTTTTAAGAATTTGACCTACTTTTCCACGGCGGCCATCTTGGATTGTCGATGACCTTCATTTTAACAAATCTGAAATGGCATCACCCATATATCATCCCTGTAAAATTTGACCAACATCGGCTAAGCAGTTCGGGAGAAGAAGATGATTGAAAATGTTCACGGACGACGGACACTTTGCCATAAGAATAGCTCACATGAGCTTTGCTCAGGTGAGCTAAAAACACATATTAATAACAGACAAACATTTTTATATGTGATATCGGCAGCAAAATAATAAAAGAAAATTACCCTTACGCCATTATTGCTAATAAAAACATAATATAAGATGTGCCCGTTTCGAATATAAATGGTGGATTTCGATCGTACGACCGTACGGCAGTCTAACGTTCATCCAATACATTCTCAGACAGGATCCATGACAGATCGAAGATTGTTTCGCTTTTGCCAGATTATAGATATATACTGTTTGTTAGATAACTTTAACACAACGGAACAAACCTAACACGGCGTTCTGACAAACGTCGATAATTGGAAATCTCGGCTGAAATTACGTCAGCTAAGTTCACGACGTCATATATTATGACGTCGTCAGACTCCCGAAGAAAGGTTTTCTCGCGACGCGGCTCATATTTGTTTGGTCGCAGAAAATAGCTGCATGTCCATGCTCAGGTGAACGTGTTTCATCTCCATATCCACCAGTGACTGTTGCATGTACACAAGTGTTGTGAAAATAGTATCTGGGTGAGAGGGTATGGTATCAATCATATGCCCAAACATGTAGGAGCTCGCCCCTTTGAGTACACCGCTACCTCTGGCTAGTTTGTTGGTCTGGACCCAGACTGAGACAGCTAAGCGACGTGACATCTTTTTCGGTGACAGCTGTTAGACTGGCCTGGCTGGTAGCTACCTCAGTGTAGCTATTCCCACTAGTTTTGACTGACAATGGCCACAACAGTGGATGCTCTTTTTAGGATCAGTATAGTGTAAAAGAGGAATTAATAGAGTATTCATCGCAGGTTTAGTCTGCTTGGATATAAGACGAGGGATCATAACACGACCGATACAAGACTGACTGCTGTCAGCGTCAATGATGCCTGCTGGATGTTTCTGGAATTCGGTTGTATCGTGGACTGAGATAGTACTGGCGTTGAAACCAATATACAGGTTCATTGAAACCGCACTTGCAGTGGTTGGTAATTGTGTTTATCGATTATCATGGATCTCTTGATCTCTTGACAACTCACAAATAACAAATTTAACTTAGCCAGGCACGGTACCTAAATTTCAGCAACTGGCATGCATACTTTCATTACACTTACCCCTATTATGAACGTCAGAACAGCAGTGTCGTGAATTTAGGAGAATTATTCTCAAATCATATCTCAAGTGTCAACAATTTTGTGCGACTATGAATTCTCGCTTATTTCAAGTATTTAATTCAGTTTTGTTGTTCAAATAGCGACAAAAATAGTATTTTGGCCGCCATCTTGGATGTAGAAGAGTTAGAACAAACATTCCATTAGCCTTAACACGTAAATATAGCATCGTAAAACGATTATAGACACTCGAAAACAAATAACAAATGGTATTATACATCATTATATGACAATTAGTTTTGTCGTAAAATTTTGAAAATGGCGACTGGCGGCCATCTTGGATTTATGCAAATTGCAAGAGTTGCCCAAAGTTGCCATTTGGGCAACAAAGCTGAATTTGTTCTAGGGAACTATATAAAGATGAAACAACAATAAAAGTTTATAGGAAACAGAATGTCTAGGTTCACTATGGAACACATAGGAGTGCCTACTCGACTATATGGATATATTGGCAGAATGAGTTAAATGTTGAGATACCAGCCATTTTGGTTTTCAAAATGGCCGCCGTTTCAAAATTGGAAATCCAGTATTTATTGTACACTTTTGAATGTCGTTGTAAGATTTTGTATTTTCCTTCTGGTTATACTCGTATTTCGTTGAACACCGTATGTTGAGATTATTACTAACTGGTATCGTGCTACGAGTAATTTTTATCTTCAAAATGTCCACCGAAACTAAGTGTGTTATGCATATCGCCACATCAAATATTTGTAGCACACTCTAGTATTCCTATGGCTGCAGTTATATTCTTTCAAATGATATTATGATTGGAACGTGTGTGTTTGCATGAAAACATATCTATATACAATATAACTAAACTGAAGTTGGTTCCATTTTTTAAGAGCCATATGGCCACCATTTTGAATTTCAACATTGAAATTAATTTATATGTATTAACGTCATTATATGTGGTGTTTTATATTATTTTTTATTATGGATAAGAAATATTGTCATGATTATTTCACTATATTTTATTTTTAAAATGGCCGCAATTTAAACTTGACATTAAACAATCTAATATTTATTATACATATTTAATGCAGTGGTGATATTTTGTATGTTTTTTCTGCTTCTTCTCATAATACACTGAACACAAACTGTTGATAGTATTGCTAACTAGTACTGTGATACCAGAAACCATTATCTTAAAAATGGCCGCTGGAAATAAGTGTGTCACATACATTGCCACTTCAAGAATTTACATGTATTACATATTACGTATTGTTGTGGCTTATAGCTATGTTTCGTCAAATGATATCATGGTCAGCATATGTGTTTTTCTTTAAAATAAGAAGATAAAAGTATGGCAAATCATCCATTTTATCCAATAAAGTGTATATTGTTGTCTTGTATCTTGCATTACAAAGGTAAATACTCATAGTCTCCATTGCTTCACTTCACGAGAAAGTGTCTGTTACGGCGATATGATGCACCATCTGCTGTCTGTAGGATCTGGCATTGCCTAGCAGACTGCAACTGGTCTCAACAATTTGCTGTCTTTATGGAATCCAACTTGGTCGCCAATGTTTAGCTCTTTTAATTTCAAAGATACTATGCTTTTATCTTAGCGTTTCTTGCTCTGTTGGTGACTGGATCTGATCTGGTCATAAATCGAAACATGTATTGGAAATACCTGCTCAGATGTGGTCAGTAAACTGGATAGAAGCTGTACAGGTGACCATTCCGTGCCTGTTACGGGAGTTTCAATATTCCAGCATACCCAAATATAGGTATGTACATTCGGTTTTTGTTTTTAACAAACTGTGTTCCACAATGATTACTGTTCACTTAGCTAACCCACTGGACATTGGCTACATAGAGCACGTGCCATTAAGGACATTCCGTTCTTTTGCAAAAGCAACAAATTCCTGGTAGACAAATTGCACCAATGTACACCATGTTTACTATCAGTCCCTTTCAACGGTACAATGGCCATTTTGGATTGTATGCTGTGTGACTGTTGATGTTAACAGTTACCAGCAATTGATTTTCATTCCATGTGGAAATTATTGTAGCAACAGTTTGTCATGGGTGGCTTGGTACATCGTGCGATATCAGAGTCTCTTTGGTATTTCAGTTTATATCGTCAATTGAACCAACAGGTGCCCATCACATGCCACTATCCAACATCCAACGATATGTTTTTTTTTGCTTTTGAAATTTCTGATCAATACAAACTTTCAATAGTCCCTTACAGGCTATTAATGCATGAATATCCGCCATATGCCCGGATGTGCCGAACGTTATGCTCAGAATAATATACATCATTTGTGTCTGTGTCTGGAGAAATGCGCCCCGTGCAGGCACCGGGGCGGGATCAACTGATCCTGAGAATAGTGCTGCAGTAGCCATTGCTTGTCGTAAAAGGCGACTAAACTGGCTTAACGATTGGGTTCATACTTTCCGGAACCCACTATACCGGATTTGGCCCTCATGTACATTTTTGGCTTTATTGTATGTGAGAGTTGAGTCAGGCTATGCCCCATATATAAAAGTAAGATTAGCGCTAATCCTATTACTTTTAGGGGATGGGATAAATGATGCTGGTGTGGCGAGGGCCTGGCACCAGATTAGGTTGTTCTAATTTCAGGACTGAATATATATTTTGATTGTAAATATTAAGTTCTGAAGTTGGGATTTACCCCCCTCGGACAGGTGGATACGGGACACGACCCCGTTGACCCGTCTGCGTGTAGACTCCCTGAGGCTTGTATCTCTATGTCAGAAAAGCGGACGTTAAACCCTATTCACTCACTCACTCACTCACTCACTGGAGAAATGCGGCTTAGGTTTTGCGACCAGCGTAGATCCAGAATCTGCACTGTTCGCCGTTCCATCAATGAAACACTCGTCGTGGTTCAAACAAGCAACATATATACTGAAAAGTCATGCAGAGCATGATGTTATTAGCCGATCAAATCTGGGTTCAATATATGTCCACATTTTAGTAGTTACGGAATCTCAGGGAAAAGTGAGAGAAGTGTTGATTTCTTCCCCAACCAAATTCTCCCAGTTATATTTAGCTATCATTAATATCTGATCATAGCAATACTTATGGTAGTCAAATGTAAACAATATTATTCCAGTTGAAAGAATTAACCTTTGAATATAGGTGAAGGCGCTTAGCATTACACAAATGTGTAGCAAGTCAACCGAAATATCATAAATACCCGATTTTTGGCGGCCATCTTGAAAATATGATAATTATATACTGAATATTAGTGTAGTTTACGTAAATTCTTCAATATATCCACCAGAAATGTTTGTTAACAACTTACACCAATTTCCAAGTTAAGGACCATGACCTATTGGCTCATATATTGGCAATTTTCGACTTCCGTCAAGCATAAAGTTCAATGACCTTGAAATGACCTTCAACTTGGTTTAAAAAATGGCACCCGGATTTTTTGGAAACCTTATACATTCAAGTTTATAAAAACACCGGGTGCCATAAATTAACACGAGGTGCCGGAATCTTATAGACTAGAAGGCAAACCGCCTAACTTTAGTGTTTATTTATAGCCAAATTGCAAACCGCCTAACTTTAGTTTACCGAACTCTTGTAGTGAAAACGTTTATTTATAGCCAAATTGTGTTATTTCGCTATATTTAAAGTTTTCAACAGAGATAATGGCCAACAATTAAAAATTATCCCGTTGATGTAATTTGGAAGTGATTTCGCGTTTGTAGATTACCGAATATAGGAGAAAAGGGTGGTTACAAACTTTTTCACAAACCAATGGATGACCAATATATAGCCGATCTATAATATAGATCGGCTAATAATTATATATATTGAACATCTTCCTACCAGTTTACCAGAACATAATATCTTGCGCTCGTCTAACATGACTGAATGCTGAGATGGCCATTGTGCACGGCTTGCAACATTTTGGACTGGAGATGAGTCAGAATTATGTGCTTAGATCCTTTCAGTTTATCTCTGTAATCCCATAACGCCACTCTTTTCTGTGGACATTGCGTTATGAAATTGAGATATCCCTTTAGACACGTTTTTATAGCAGAATCAATTGTGCATCTTACTCAGTCAAGTTTGCAATTTCTTGCAACTCGTGATCATTGACAGGTAAGTTCGCGAATACTACATGTACCAGTGAATTCATACCCTTAATCACGTTAGAATATATGTATGTTACTGTCTTGTGGGATACCGTATCAGTAACCAGTATGTTTTTGCCAGAAACATGTTTCAACATCAGGCCATATTACTTCAGCAGCAGTAAACTATCATATAACCTGTGAATTCATACCCTTACTATACATGTCTGTTACTGATTCGTGTGATAGCGTATCAGTAACTAGTATCTTTTTGCCAGAAACATGTTTCGTTGACAGGCCATATTGCTTCATCAGCAGTAAAATATCCTGTAATCTGTGGCGACATGAGTAGAGTATTTATTTCATGGATATGAGAGGCAAGTGATCTTACTCCACTTGAACAGTCATTTACATAACGAAACTGTTTCCGGTCAAATAACATGCCTCAGTATTCATGTTAATTCAGAGCATATTAGTTTTCTGCGAGAATCAATGGAAACAGTAGTCATTGGCTTGCCTTTGTGGCACACCATAATGCAGACCTAGATGCGTAGGTCTACAGTATCTCTGGCTTTGTCAAGTGATAATATAACGATTTCAACAAGTTAAACGCAATTTGGACCATCAAGGCACTGATCACTTTATATTGACACAGGAGTTGTGATCTGTTATGACCATACATAATGATAATGACCATGGAACAATACTGTATTTTCAACGTGGCCATTTTTCTACCGTTTTCTACATACAATTCTGTATTAGGTATAGAGTGTATTCAACCTCTCCAACAGTGTGTTGGCAATCAATTTGACATTTTACACACGTCGTCTACACATACTGACGTTTTATATGTAGATGGCATAGTCGAAAACAACAGCATTCCATCTGCATTAATAATATAAATGTAGATATGGCATAATGCATATTACAATATATTATACACGATTTCAGGGCGGACATTTTTAAATCTAAGATGACCGCCATGGGGATTGTTAAAAATGGAAATAACACTGGTTTTGTTGTATGTGGTCAACATATGATTATCACCAAAAAACGAATCACTATTCTACCTGTATTGGAAGTGTATATATAATAAATATAACATTTCTGGGCGGCCATTTTGAAATCCAAGATGGTGGCCAAAGGAATAGTCGAAACAAATTGCACCAACACTAGTTTTGTTCTTCATGCTCTAAAGATTGATTACAAGAATGTAGCAAAAAAAAAAAGCAAAACTACAAAACTTTCATAACGCCGTTAACATTTTATGGAATGTCGTAACATTGGGACAGGTAAGATTTTTATTTGAAAACAAAGTACTTGCCGTTGCATATTTTCAGATTTAATATGTTTAATTGACCGAAACCCATTGGCGGATTTTATGTAAACAGGCCATAGTGAGTGGCATAACTAGGTCAGATGTTGTTAGAGCGTGGAGCACACAATAACATGTGGCTGGAGAAATGGGGCTTATGGGATTTCTGGCCAGTGTAGCTCCTGGTGAAACAATACACTCATATAGCCTGGTAACGATCTATATTGTTAAAAGCATGGCGGTGTTTATGATGGAATGGCGAAAAGTGCAAATCCTGATCAGACTGTGCGGACGCATATGCTGATCAGTATCTACACTTGTCTCAAAACACATAAACCCCATTTATCCAGTCATAGCCACAATGGGCCTTACGACAGGAATTGAAGGTGTCACTGAAAGAACGGGTCTAACTCCACGAGGGCATGTTGGAGTTAGCGCCCTTCTTCCACTGACCTCTATGTCACGGTACGTAAATCCCTATGGGGAGAAGGTGTGTATTCGTGCCCGGCTAGCTCATTCAGCTAGAGCGATGGTACGGTAAACCAGAGGTCCCCGGTTTCTATCCCAGGGACGGTGAACATTTTTCTCGCCCTGTGACAACTTCAATTATAAAGGTATATGCCCACTCAGTACATTCCTAATATAGGAAGACAGATAGTTTTGCTTATTCTGTAGATATGACATTATCTGGCAAAATAAACATTCATTCACCATTACCCCACGTATTGATTGGTATTATTTTTAATTTGATATCTGACTTAAATTTTCACACTGATATCACGGGCGATAACCGTGTTTCCTTAAAATGTTAACGGACATTACTATTTATTCTCTGTATTTATTTTCACATAGGGTACCTATGTATTGGAATCGCCTCGGACAGTTAGCCACGCCCCAGACCCCCCTCGATGCGATGGTCCGTAGTGATATCTTGGATTAACCATAGCAACAAAATGCATTGTGTTACTCAACGTTTAACTGTCATACGCAACCGCTAATTGAAAATAATATTATGAAAAACTACTTGCACTGCACAATATCAACAATGGATGTTCTACGCACAAAAATACATCGGATTATTTTGTTGCGCGTGATTTGCCCCCATTTGCGGCACAAGTCGTGCGGTCATCGCTATATTTAGTAACAGGCTATATTTGTCGGCAGAGTTAACTCCCTCCGAATACTCTCCGAAACACGCGACGCACACAAACGATATCAAGTTTGACCTTCCGACAGTCTATTTTTAAACTCACCCGACACCTATGCGAAACAAAACTCGCACGTGTGGGTCTAACTGATATTTAATCCTCATTCTATCGATGGATTTACAGCGGATTTTAGTGACATTCCCGAATTCGGCCTGATTGCCATTTGTCTATGGTGGCCAATACACGCCAACATGAGTGTCAATTCTACGTTCAGGGAAGGGGGTCAATAAGACAGTATTTAAAGTGATAAATTACAGTCAGGGAACAAATTAATGACAGTATAACACATCCAGCGTAGATTAATACCCATATTAATGCAAGTACTGAAAATACGACAAAAACAAATTATAACAAGTTTGGGCTTCCATACATTGAACATTTTGTCAGCGGTTTCCCCAATGACGTCATTTGTACGTTTTAATATACTCGATCCGGGGCCAACTATTTCATTCACAAAACAGAAGTAAACATGGCGATGTACCGACAAGGCATTTTCAGGCGCACACCGCTTCCGTGGCGGAATTCTTGTAACTATTGCTTTTCAATCAGTTTTCAATATATCTATAATGATCATAGATATCTGGAATCTGTATTTATACTTGAATTGATGATGTATTGTATATGTGTTACCGTATCTTTCTGATATTGCTATGCATAATCACGTTGTTGAATGTGTTGGTACATAATGTAGCAGTGCATACTGTACTTGTGCCATATCAATAGTTTACCCCTTAACCATTAAAACGCTGAAAAAGAAAATTACCGTCTGCTCATTTTGTATATTTTAATCTCTTTAAAAACCTGTTTTGGCAGCGCATTAGAATCGTCTCTGTGTGTTTTTGAAGAGAAAATATAAAACTATTTAAAACAGCAGACGACTATTGTCGTTTCCAGCGCTTTAAAGGTAGATGCCCACTCAGTAAGCCCAAAATGTCATTTATAGGAATTAAATAAATGTATAACTGTGTCACTATTCCACCATTTCTAAACGTTACAAGTGCCCGCTATACAGATATAATCATTTAGTAATATTTATTTTACTGATAGTGACGCGCGGTGGTATCAGGCTATTTTCATATGCAAATGAGGCATGATATTTTTTAATTATTTATACTAAAGAAATGCGTCACCTGAAAAAATAATATTTTCGACAGATTTTAAAGTATGATCATTGCACATCATAAAATTAAATACAGAGAATAAATAGTAATGTCCGTTAACATTTTAAGCAAACACGGTTATCGCCCCTGATATCAGTGTGTAAATTTACGTCTGCTATAACATGTATAATAATGCCAATCAGTACGTGGGATAATGGCGCATGAATGTTTATTTTGCCAGGAAATGTCTCAGATGATGTCTCTGATGTAAAGAACATCTTGTACCTACTGAGTGGGCATGTACCTTTAAGTGTTAATGAAACTGCAACACCAACACTCAATCAATCAATCTAGTTTAATATTGTAGTACCCTATGTTCAGTACTTTCAGTACTTTGATTTGATGTGCAATGATCATACTTTATAATCTGTCGAAAATGTAATTTTTTCAGGTGACACATTTAATTAGTATAAATAATTAAAAAATAGCATGCCTCATTTGCATATCAAAATAACATGATACCATCGCGGGTCGCTATCAGTAAAATAAATGTGACTAAATGATTATACATGTATAGCGACCACTCGTAATATTTAGACCTGGTGGTATAGTGACCCAATAATACACTTATTTAATTCTTATAAAGAACATTTTGTGCCTACTGAGTGGGCATTTACCTTTAATGTGAACCTCAATTCCATTTACTTAACAGTGAAACCGGCGGTAACTATCCACAACTATGGGCTTTGGTGAGGCTTCCGCGTTTCTGAAGATCGGTCTGGTCGGGACAGCCATCGGCACTCTGTTTCACCTAATCGGTTTCTCTACCAGCTACTGGCAGCGGATAGAGGTGACGCTGTTTCAGACAACAGTCGTTGCGCACAGCGGGCTCTGGTCTCATGAAGGGAATCTACCAGGTAATCACACCTTTCTCAATCCGTATGTTGTAGTTACGGGGCGCCACTTGGCGCCCCGTACTACGGGCCGCCATGCAGGACAAGTTAATTATGTGTACAAAATTGAGTTTTGTAACACTAAAAATCACAAAATTCAATTCTGTGTCACAAAATTCAATTCTGTCAATTCTGTGTCACAAAATTCAATTCTGTGTCACAAAATTCAATTCTGCATACGTTTCGTATACAAAATTCATTTTTGTTATAAAGGATTCAATTTTGTAAGACAGAATTGAGTTTTGTGAAGAAAATTCAGTTTTGTGGGACAGAATTCATTTTTGTCCACAAAAATTAGTTTGCGTATGATAGTCTATGTCATCTCTACGTTGATTGGTTGAGATCGGTCTTAGTCCATTTTACTAGATGGTGGAGTACACTTGCAGGAGGTTTAAATATTTCAATGCGAAAATATAACCCAATATATCAATATTATACTTCTTTATGGACAGTTATTTTGGTTATATTATGATTACAAATGAGTGGTCACACCATATAAGCATATATACTTTGAAGGAGAAATAAGAAAAATATTCAGAATTTTCCCTCAATTATGTAAACAGGGTCCAAACATAAAGTATCCGGGACATAGCTAGACCTGAGAGCATGCCCATATATAGAGAATACCAGGCTAGTGTATTTTGATATCAAGTTTATCAGGCAAGGCTAGGAAACGCGTAGGAATTCCGAGGCTTGCCGAGGAATTCCTACCGTTTCCTAGCCGAGCCTGATAAACTTGATATTAAAATACACTAGCCTGGTATTCTATTTATCAGGTAACGTTTTATGCTCGAAAATGACATTAAATGACGTCGTATTCTAACAGTAGATCTAACCTTGTGAAACAAATGGTATTGGATCTGTGTCTACTAGTTGCGAAGTTACGTGTTCGCAACTATGTGTCTACATGCATTATTTACAGTATACACCATCTTAGTATCCATGGTATCTACACAAATACTACAAATGGTTTCCTCAAATGGCCCAATACACACATTCTGTTTATAAACACAGACAGCAGTCAGAACACAGGCCACAGCGCGTGTATTATTGATTTAACTGGGGCAGATGTACCTTGCGATACACAATACATGACGTCAGTACTCGCGGGAGATTTACATGTACATGAATTATGTGCACAATTATAACGCAAATGAGTTTAAATACGAATGGGTTTGTCAACGTTTGACTGTTTGGAAATAGTTGAAGCAAAATGGCAGAATGAGAAATGAATCATCGGCAGAATGAGAAATGAATCATCGACATTGAATGTGTAGATCGGCGACCGTGACCCATTTCTCCAGTGCAGTTTCTGACCAATGGTAGTCCTTCTTACATGCGTGTGCAGAATTGAATTTTGTGACACAGAATTGACAGAATTGAATTTTGTGACACAGAATTGAATTGTGTGACACAGAATTGAATTTTGTGGCACAAAAGTGTTTTGTGGCACAAAAGTGAATTTTGTGACACAGAATTGAATTTTGTGGCACAAAAATGAATTTTGTTGACAAAATTGAGCCATGTCCCACTTGGCGCCCCGTAGTAGTCACCTCACACGTGGGTGGCAGGTGGGAGCATGTGATGGGTAATTTAACGATCGGGGTTCATCCTTACTGGAATTCCGACGGGAGACCAATAGCCGATTTCATCAAAATTACAAAGTATACTTTGAAAGAGTTTATTTTTCCCGAAATGCATTATTTCATATAGAACTAACGACTGCATATATTTGATGACTAAAAGTTTGCATAATTATTATAGTGAATTTATTACGTTATCACAGCCATTTTGGCTGTGATAATGTAATAAATTCAGTATAATAATAATTAATAAATTTATCATTAAATTGAAAATTTCTGCTTCAAAGTATACTTTGCTAGATACACGTTGAAATTTTGGTGAAATAGGCTACTGGTTTGGCCCGCACATACGTCTTTGGAATTTTGTATGTGACAGTTGAATCTGGTTATACCCTTATGTGAGTATTACGATTATTCGTAATCCTATTTTAGGGGAAGGGGCCAAGTGACTTTGATGTGGTATGGACGTGGCACCAGGTCAGGTTATTCTAATTTCAGGGCTGAATATATACGACTAAAATGTTCGTAAATGCAAAATTATGATAGTCCATAAATTACACATTAACACTGTTTTCTTGTAAACAATTATTGGATTTACATGTATTGAGCATAGGCTGCATATGTTCAATAAATGTAAATTCATCAATTGAAATTTCCAGACGATCCTAAATTTGCACTTACGAACATAACCGTCGTACGATATTTAGTGAAACGGCCCCCAAGAACAGAAATGAACAGAACATATCCATATCTGGCATCAATCTCAGACCACGCAGTGGTATATGAGTGCATACATGTATAACAACAACATTACGGACGACACACACATATATGAGGCGTGGGGGAGGGAGGGGCATGTTAGTTCCAGGAGAAATTACTAGTATTCGTTGGTGTTTGGCATCAATGATGGTGGTTGTGAAATGGTTACTACTTGAAAAGTGTATTATGAGGTAACTTTAGTCGGTTTACAAATAGTCATTAGAATGGAGTATATCCTAGGAGAAATTTGGAACATTGGCAAAACTGAAAGCATTAATAAGACAAAACAGGGACTGCAAAATAGACGGGACACGGTAAGTTCAGAAAAAAACACATTTAGTGCGCCAAACGTTGAAAATAAGGGCACATTCAGCGCGCGGAACGACATTTACACTGGTGGCGAAGATGATAAGCCCATATCTACAGAGCCCCGCAGGGGACGTAGACTTCTTTTTTTTTATTAATTCGTTCCCACGAAATAACAATTCGTTCCCTCAATTTAACAACAATTCGTTCCCTCAATTTAACAATTCGTTCCCACGGAATAACAATTCGTTCCCTCAATTTAGCAATGTGTTCATTCGAGGGAACGAACTGTTATATCGTGGGAACGAATTGTTAATTCGATGGCACGAATTGTTAATTAGAGGGAACGAATTGTTATTTCGTGGCGAATTAATGAAAAAAAAATCCATGTCCCCTGCGAGGCTCCGTACATATCTCCAGGCACGCACATACAAGCATCAATGAGGGATCATATTTACTTATCTCCCGTTGAATTTATTTATAGAAAGTTTGCAGTTTAGGGCGGTTATTGCTGGTAAAAAGGGCGAATGTAGCATGATTTGTTATGAAAAGGAGCAACTGTAGTGATTTCGACTATAGTCTGTTTCACGAAAGCTGCCCAAATTTTACGGCCATATAAACAATTCAAAAACAATATTTTTTTCGATAATATTAAATTAAAGGAAAATTTAAGAATGAGCCTTCTTTTTATTTCGTGAAATTTGGTCAAATATTGATTTTATTGCGAAAATTTGATTTGTCTATGGGAATTTAACATGGGGGAAAAAGTGGTAAGGAAGTGTGGGAGGAGTCAAAAAACGAAAAAAATTGGAAATTGACTCCGAAACCTGACTAGATAGCTTGGATATGATCTAACTAAGAAAACAAAAGTTAAATTTTAAAAATCAGTCCAGTATTTCTAAAATTCAACAAAATTTCCCCATGCTAAATCCCCATAGACATCTCCGTGAAGATGTCTATGGGGATTTAACATGGGGAAATTGTTTTTTCGCAATAAAATCAATATTTGACCAAATTTCACGAAATAAAAAGAAGGCTCATTCTTAATTTTTCCTTTAATTTAATATTATCAAAAGAAATCTTGTTTTTGAATTGTTTATATAGCCGTAAAATTTGGGTAGCTTTCGTGAAACAGTAGTGTTAATCCAGATCATTGTTATAGTTACTGTTTTTAAAAATGATAATTTACTTTTACCTATTAATACTTCAGTTAATTTTACTTGGCGAATTCGGCTCAATTTGATCGAAAGATTAAAAGACAAGACACATGTTGATTCAATAATGTAATATTCCCAAGAGCTCCCTGGCAAACGTAAATGCTTTGATTGAAGGACGGCACTGGTTCGATGACCTTGCATGTCGGTACCGACTATTTAAGTCCCCATCCGATAGGACTAGGCTAGCACGAAATTGTCTTGCCCAAGGACACGCCGAATCGGCCATTCGCAACGGTGGAGGTGGGCATCGAACTCGGGGTCTGCCGATCCGCAGTCCGAGGCTGACCTACTGAGATAATCCGGCCACCTAACTCCCTGGCAACCAAACAAATACCATTGACAACCAAACAAATACCCTTTATACCAAGCAACGCGGACGATATAGAAAGCATCTTTGACCACTGCATCAATTTGATAAAATCAAGACTTTACTCAGAACTGTGTTTGTTGAACACAGTTCAAATTGCAATAATTAATGACCAAGTGAATGAAAATTTTGGATATTTTACATGCACATTTCATCCAAACATCTACATACACACCGCAAATATCGATGATAACATGAAATTAGAACAGTGTCAATTTTGGCCTTTAATACAAATATCAAAGTCAATTTAGACATCTGAGTGCCTTCTGAATCATATTTGGAACCGTCCGACTGTAAACAACGACGTGTTATAATATTATGTTTTGACTCAGTGTCGCTCAAATTCTAGTCATCAATGTTCAGTATCAAAAGAATTACCATTACATGATCTATGAAATTGCACAATAACTTTCAGACCACACATCTATGTATTTGTGAACGTTATGTGTGACCCCGAAGCGATCTGACCTAGTCATGCAACCTATTAAGAGGGATCTGGTTCATGCCGACTGGAATTTTCAGAGTTCATTACCTAGATTCCACATTGGACACACAATACTGAATCTAAACATCAAAATTCATGGGACGGTTCAAATGACTATTCAACGTATCTATATTTGCTATCACCAGCCCTAACTCAGTATGTATCTGCAGCAATGTTATATTTCATCTCAGCAACATTAATAAAGTGAACAATGTAGGATCTGACCACTAACCTATTCAACCAATGTAACCAGTCTAGTCTCAGATTGGACAATGTATCTGTATGGTTCAGTCAGGCTTTATACTGTTTGTCATTCAGTCCATCTAATTGGTGCACTATAACGTCATCCTACATGTCTGGGTAATCTGATCCGAGACTCCATTATTTACCAGGTTCACATTTTCACACAATTCACTATGTAAGCGTCCTGGCGCCAATTCTAAAATAGTGTTATCTCCTAATTAGGATATACTAAGTCCTAATTAGGAGATAGTACTCCTTATTAGGACTTAGTAATGTGTTAATTAGGAGATACTAACTCTTAATTTGGAGATAGTAAGTCATAATTAGGATATACTAAGTCCTAATTAGGAGATAGTAAGTCCTAATTAGGAGATACTAAATATATGTTATCATTGAAATCAGGATGTTTCCATAATTCACACTTATTAATGTGATTACAATCAGTGTAGACTAAGATCAAACTGCACAGGTGTGCAGTTTGATCTGTGTCTACTCTGTTCGCAACACTCTTTTTTTGTGTGCTATTTAGTAAGAAATAAACGCGGAAATATAACATAGGATAGGATCCTACCGGATCTCTATAAATATATTTGCAAAGGGAAATAACTACCTCATTAGACATTCATTGTCCCCTGAGCATCCAATGATTCATGCATAATTGCTTCGTACAAGTGATGGGATATATGCATAACATACATGTGAACATTCTCTTCTTACGATATCCCACACAGTACATGGAGTTTCCATGTCGGCCATCTTAGTGTGTACAAGCAATCGGCCAATTTTACCTCTTTCTGCGTTTGACACATACCACTAATAATATGACAAACACAGTAATAAAATTCGGTGGAACATGATGGGGATACATCAGACTAGAGCGTGTTATGCCTTGTTTTCATCAATGTATATACACAGTCTGATATCTGAAGGGTTGGTTGACCATTTGGTAAATGTTTGAGAATTCAGTAAAGACTGTGTAACAGTAAGAATACTATTCAGTGATGTAGGTATATACATGTATTACCATACATTCTGCATCGATTCCAGTGACTTGTAAACAGTTATCTGAGTGTATTGTTACTACTGTCTACTTGCCTGCTATGCGAGTAAATACGGCTTTTACCTGTGTCAGATGTACTTCTAATAATAGACAGTGGACCAGTTTGACATTTTACACATTGCATAACTGTACATTGCATATTTTGTGAATGATGGTAGAACAACTCAGATATCTAGCATTTTGTGTAGTCTGCTGAAATAATATTTATAGGACGTTGTCGTCCTAAATATCTGAGACGTATTGCACCAATTTTTATTACATTTGCTGCCATATTATTTGCTGTACGTGTCAAACGCTCCAAGTGGTGAAACTGTCCGATAGCATGTATAAACTAAATTGGCGGAAATGGCAACTCAATGCTCTATATACTATACTCTAAGAAGAACAGGATCAGCTATATTTGATACAGGTATTCAGTCACATGTATGAGTCTACTACATTTGAAACAAAATGTCATATTCTATAGTCCTTAACTGGCTGATTTGTAACTTAATGACCCGTTCTATACATGAGCATCCTTTGATTCAAAGATAATTGCTTTAGGGTGGAATATATGAATGACATATATGTGAACTGCCTCGTTACTGTACGGTACATGGAGTGGCCAACTAGGCCATATTTGTGTGTTCCAGCCTTCTGGCGTTTGACAAAAGAACTCACAATGCGAAGTAGAACATATGATATAATGTAGCTAATCATACATATCAAAGCCAGGACAACGGACTTGTATCAATTGAAATACATTGAAATCATTTGTAATGAAATTTATTTAAAAAAACCATTAGAGATAAAATGTTTTATATGTAAATAGTTCTGCCAAATACTGTTTTTCTTTGGGGGAAAATACACATTATTCTTTTTTTTGGAATTTATTTAACGTACTTGGGAAAACGTTTGTGAACAATTTTGGAATGAATGTGTCGACTAACATATCAATGTATGTAGTTCGATAGGCACTCTTATTGCATTGTCGACCACGTGGTCATTCTCAAAATGATGTTCTACCCGTGTGACGTCCATGTTGACGTCCATCTCGTTCTCACGACATAGCATCTCGTTACCACGACATAAGGGGGCAGTGACCAGTTAATTTAAAATTATCCATTTCACGCCCTCGGACAATATGTATTTAATGCAATATTCCAAATAAGTGGGCAGACAGCAATATGCGTTCGACATTTGTGACCTGGACACACTAGAAGCTTTTACATAAACACAAATATGCTGCTCTATTAGTGCTCCTTACCTATGCAGGAATGTGAAATATCTTGATGTAGCCTCTTTAAAATGATTCAATTCTGAGGTAAAATATTCACTTTAAAACCATGCCGTGACACGCTACTTGCGGAACTACAGATTGAATGTTGTATGTGTTCTCAATCATCATCCAGAGGCAAATGTACTATCATGGTGCAAACCAGTTCCCATCCATGAGTTTTCTCTGAAATAAATTCTTGTTTGAAACTCCCAGACAAATCTGTTGTTTTGATTAGTTTTTGTCACAACATACCCTCAATTCGTATTTGCCCATTTCTGATCAATGGGAACAGGTCAGATGGCCCTGGAATGAGCATTCATCAATTAATACGATGTAAAATCTGAATAAAATACAAAATCAACTACAAAATAATAATTAAACAATTAAAATGAATTTTAATCAGCAGAAAGTGTAATATTTATCAATTTCACCGGCTAACTGGTCACTGCTACCTAATAACACGACATAGCATCTCGTTCCAACGAGCAGATATTACTCCACCATCTTGGATGACAATGGTGCTAAAGTTTGATTGGCTGAATGTGTCGTGGGAACGAGATAGCTAACTCGAGGGAACGAGGTGGTATTTAGTGGGAACGTGATATCTAACACATGGAAACGTTGGAACAAGATCCTATCTTGCGGGAACGAGATGCTATCTCGAGGGAACGAGATTATATGTCGTGGTAACGAGATGTTATGTTGTGCACATATTTGCGCGATTAATAGGCGCGTAGATTTCGTACATTCCTACATACAAACACCGTTACCTAGTTACGTTGTAATGTACATACACACACGGGTGATTGATGGACGTGTGGAGTCAGCAACGACACTGACACATCGTGTAATGAACATGCCATTAACATTATTGTTCTGTCTCGCCTGTCTGTCAACTTGAAACACACAGTGTTAACTGCAACTTGAGAAACGGGGCTTATGACATTTGTGGTAAGTCTAGATTCAGATCTCATTTTAATGTACTCAATGCAGCCTGATAAACACACAGTGTTAACTGCAACTTGAGAAACGGGGCTTATGACATTTGTGGTAAGTCTAGATTCAGATCTCATTTTAATGTACTCAATGCAGCCTGATAAACACACAGTGTTAACTGCAACTTGAGAAACGGGGCTTATGACATTTGTGGTAAGTCTAGATTCAGATCTCATTTTAATGTACTCAATGCAGCCTGATAGGGAAGTACTTTGTATACTGTTTGTTAGAGGCATGCCTGGTGTTTCATTAACTTGAATGGCGAACAGTGCAGTCCCTAAGCAGACTGCGCGACATGCGCAGTCTGATCTGGGACTTCACTGGTCACAAGTGTCATAAGATCCGTTTCTCAAGCCACGGCCTCAGTAAATGACACGGACTGATTAGTGTTCTAAGTTGTCTGATCTAAGTTGTCTGATCTGGGACTTCACTGGTCGCAAGTGTCATAAGATCCGTTTCTCAAGCCACGGCCTCAGTCAATGACACGGACTGATTAGTGTTCTAAGTTGTACACAATCTTATTAATTGTCACGTGGTGGATTAGTATTTCGATTTTCAGTTCAAACATATGCAGGAGGTATTTGTTTCATATTTCTGGGATTATGTGTCATGTGATCAATATCTATGGGGATAATGCGCATGCGCGTACTCGGGAATGCGAGAATGGTTTGAAGCAATTGTGTCTTACTTGAAATGAAAGCATTAAGCGTTATTTATAGAACGTTCTGAACATTTATTCCAAATGTCAATTCAAAATACACCATAATACATACAATTGTGCGCATGTGCGTATTCGAGATTGCTGGTCAACTTTCGGTTTGAAACACTTACGTCGTAATTGAAAACACATGTTAAAATAGAACTTTCTGACCATTGTGTCCAAATTTCAACTCGAACTACACCAGAACGTTCTGACCATTGTTTCCAAATATCAAGTGAAGTTCAAACAGCTTGATTCATGGAGCCTAAGCTTACACCCGGCATAAGATTCGAGAATACTAAGAAGCATTTACAAATATTGGTAAGATTAACGCAACATACGCGCAGTCATGTAGTTTGCGAAAGAACCGCCATAGTTGTTGTCAAAAGTAATTATTTTTAACTGCGAAGTGTGCCACGGACAGCGACAATACTGACACAATGTCACGGTCCTCGATACAAATGAACAAGCGGATTGGGGATTTAGGGGGTAGTGGATTGCAAAGTATCGTCCACTTTAATAAAATTCAGATAATTATTTTATGCATTTTTCTTATTTCTCATCAATAGTATATGTTATTACCACTCACTTGAACAATCTCGACGAGACGGTAAAAACTGTGTGGTAACGACATATAATTTGGGTGAGAAATAAGGAGGTACTCAGATCTTTTCGCGTAAAACGTGGGTTAAAATTGAAACTCGACCAATTTTAGAAGGGGTGTGCGCCGGATACGCCCACGTATGGCCCTTGCAATGTATTTCTTGTTCCTGTACATTGTCGTATTCGAAGATAAGGGATATCGTAACCACATGCGGAAAACGCGTAGCCGGGATGGTGAAGTGATTGTTTCACTAATTATGTTTAGAAAGCAGCAGATAGTTAGAGATATAAAAATTGCCATAAAACCAAAAAAACGCCAATGAAGGTATATTTTGACATCGATTTTGTTTATTAATTCGTTCCCACGAAATAACAATTCGTTCCCTCAAGTTAACAATTCGTTCCCTCGAATTAACAATTCGTTCCTGCGAAATAACAATGCGTTCCCTCGTGGGAAAGAATTGTTAAATGAGGGAACGAATTGTTTTTCGTGGGAACGAATTGTTATTGCGTAGGAACGAATTAATAAAAAAGGATTCTACGTCCCCTGCGGGGCTCCGTACAATTTCAGTTACGTCTGGTCCGTGACAATCAGAGGTAAAACTCCCGTAGCAGGGATGGCGAAATTGTTACCATTAATCTAATCTTGTTAAACCAGCCCTGAAATCAATATCATCACTAATATAAATATGATAAAAACAAATTAGTGATGTTTTTTTTTCTTAAGAGCTATTTTGATTTCTCTGCAGTATGTTGGTTTCTCTCAAAATAATTACAAATATTTACCATTTCTGCTACTTTCTATGGAAGCGTCCTGGTGCCAATGGTAAAATATGTTTGATCCCTAATTAGGAGATACTAACTCCTAATTAGCAGATACATGTACTAACTCCTAATTAGTAGATAATAAGTCCTAATTAGGAGAAAGTATCTCCTAATTAGGACGTAATATCTCCTAATTGGGACTTACTATCTCCTACTTAGGACTTAGTAATTCGGAGTTACTATCTCATAATTAGGGCTTATTATCTCCTAATTAGGACTTACTATATGTGTCAATGCTAAAAATGTTTTATCTCCTAATTAGGACTTAGTATCTCATAATTAGGAGATACTAAGTCCTAATTATATATTTTAGCATTGGCATCAGGACGCTTCCATAATTTTCACCTGTGGTACATGTAGTTAATTATTCCTGGTATGCTTTTAGTAATATGTTAAGTATAGAATACATTATACAAGGACACTTTGAAATAACTTATCTATCGGCATAAAATCTGACAACCAATTCTCCTATACATCGCGAGATGAAGATTAAAATTCTAGTGGACTCGTTGTTGGTAAAACTGTCACTTGTGGCGTCATTTGTGGCGTTTTTGCTGCACGTGATCGGATTCGCCTCCCAGTTCTGGTACGACGGATATTTACGGACGTCGGCGTTCGCCGGTTTCTCCTTTAAGGGCCACTCGGGGCTCTGGCGGGGCTGTGATGACACGGGGACCATTTGCTTCACCCCAGGGGGAGGGGACACGGGTAAGGATAGTAATATGAGACACGTCATGTGATTTTGAACCTAAGAACATGTGTAATAAGAATTTACGATAATTTCCGTCAATTATGTCGAAAGTTAACGAAATTTAATATGCATTCCGCATTTGCTATGAAGATTTCGGTAACTTTCGACTTCATGTACAGAAAATATCACAGTTTCTGTAAATAATAATAATAACAATCGCACATGTTTTTAGGTACAAAATATCATGGCGTGTCTCATATGTGGCTGTAACTGGAAACATGGGGCTTATGGGAATTGTGACCAGTGAGTGTATCTCCTGATCAAATAGAACACTCCTGTAGCCAGACAACGATCGATATTGCTTGTTAGAAGCATGACCGGTGTTACATTGATGGAATGGCGAACAGTGGAGATCCTGATCAGACTGCACGGACGCTCAGGCTGATCTGGTTCTGCGCTGGTCGCGAAAATCCATAAGTCTCATTTATCCAGTCACAGTCATGTACATAAACTCACATACCCACGTTAAATTAAATTATACAAATGTTGTCGTTGATACAGAGTTAGGCGTAATGTCACGGACTTAGTCCCCTTCTTCCACTGACCATTCAGATGCTTTAATAGTAAGAAACATGTTAACCCTTTCACCCCTAAATAACTGGAATGGGGTTGATATATTAATTAGGGCCCCACCGATTTATGTTTTTGTAAGATTTTCTCAAATCAGCTATGGGGGCCCTAAGACAGACCACATTTTCTAGTTTTCCGGTCAATCCAATCGTCACAAAATGATTTTGAAACTATTCCGTTTATGAAAAGGTGGTTTTTTTTCTGCACAAAAATAAGAATATTACTTGCAAAAAGTGCAGATCCTGATGAGACGGCTCGTTACGAGCCGGCTCATCTGGATCTACACTGTTTGCAAACATCGCTATTGAATGTAGGGTTGAAAGGATTAATGTACCGTTGGCATCGTTTGCATGTACGAGTCTTAAAAACTACTTGACAAGGTTGGTCACTTGACGTAACATCTGCTGTAGCCTCTGAATTCTGCCGTTTATGTGGTCAGAGGAGACTGGCTTTTCTTTGGAGTTGGTGAACCTATGTTTACATTGATGTACAGTCTGCAGTGTTTGGCACAGTTGGTTATACAGAACCCATCTATATTGACGATGGAGGGGAAGGGGAATTGGGGTATATGGTGTGTGAGAGCGTGGGTGGGGTGTTGTATTTTGTATAGGATTTGTAAACACACACCAGTCTGATCAGGGACTGCACTGTTCGCATTTCATTTATGCTTCTAACATACTGTATATATCCTTTTCACGCTGCAATAGTGTCCTACCAGATCAGGAGTTAGACTGACCAGAAATGCCGAAAATCCCCATTTCTTCAGTTACTGCCAAAATTATTTACATTTCTAGGAATGCTGTTTGCAATAACACTTAATAATACTACCTGTATATAATAATACTAGCTGTATATAGGCGCCTGCTGAGAAAATACACCTTACGACGTTTGTGACCAGCGTGGGACCAGATCAGCATGCGCGAACGCGCAGTCTGATCAGGTCCTACGCTGATCGTAATGCTATCAGTCTACTGCTATCACTAACGTATGATCACTGCCGTCGGCAAAAGGATGAGGTTCATTTGCAATTGTAGAAAATGATCCGGACCTACTGTCTGTCTGTTCCACGTTTTGCTGCCGACGATCCTTTGGCCATTATGCACATTCAATCTTAAAAATATTTCAATGTAAGTACGTTTTCATCAATAACAAAAGAGTCACCCTTACCATCTTTTTATTTGATGAAATTCCGTCAAATATTGATTTTATTGCGACAAAACAATAAATAAATAAATATTTTGTTATTTGTGGACCGATTTTCAAAATCTAACTTTTGTTTTCTTCGTTACATCACTTCCAAGCTATCTAGCCATGTTTCGGAGTCAATTTGCAAATTGTTTCGTTTTTTAGCTCACCTGAGCGAAGCTCATGTGAGCTATTGTTACCGCAATGTGTCCGTCCGTCCGTCCGTCCGTCCGTGAACATTTTCAAACGTCTTCTCCTCGGTAACCATTGGGCCTATAGACACCAAACTTCATTGTCATGGTCCTTAGGTAGGGGGATTACAAAATGGTTAAAATGACGTCATTACGTAATCCAAGATGGCTGCCGTCTAAAAATAGCACAAATTCTTCAAAAATCTTCTTCTCAAGAACCGCCAACCGGATTTTGACAAAACTTGGTAGGAATGATCGATGTACAATGCTCTTTCAAAGTTGTTAAAATGGTGACCCCGGGGTCAAAAATTGGCGTGGCCCGTGGGGTCAAATTGGGGTCAAGTTTTATTTTTGACCGAATATGCTCACGTCATATACCAAATTGAAGGTATCGATGAGGCGATTGCACTGGTGCAATATTTGTCGGAATCGGATGATTATCTCACCCATGACGGCCGCCAAAAGGTCCATTTATTCGAGATTTTGAACGTCTTTTTCTCAGGAACCACATGGCCAATGCTGGCCAAACTTCATAGTAAGTTAAGATCCTTGGGTGAAGCATTTTCAGATTTGGTAAAATGAGAGTCATCGCTTAATCCAAGATGACCCATAGCAAAAATAGCACAATTTTTAAAAAAAAAACACATATGAACTCAATGTCACATTCTCCTCTGGTGTTCATGGAGTCAGGTGAGCGGAGGGTGACTTTTTTTGTTATTGGTGAAAAAGTACTTACATTTAAATATTTTTTAGATTTAATGTGTCTAATAATAGTCAAAAGTTCGTCGGCAGAAAAACGTGAAACAGCCTTTTTTTAGTAGGCTGGTTGGAAATGTGATAATGTCTCCTTTCTCAGCCGGAAGCCGATTTCAGCTTTTATCATTGAATCTATGTTACGCCGAGGAAGCATCGGAGCGGTTTTCCGCCTATCTCATGTAACATGTGACTGGGGAAAGGGGGTTATAGTTTATGCGACCCTGTGTAGGCTCAGATCCGCCTGTCACTGATCACCATTCCGTTGGTGAGGCGCCGTCACTGTTTCTGAAGAAACAAACATCCAAACAAACAGTACGAATTGGTGCCAGCAATTCCGAATCAAAGGACTGAACGTCCTGAAATTCTTCGCAGCATGTGTTTATGGATGACAAATAGACTAATGATTAATCTACAGTGAAAAAACATTTCACGTACATTGTAGTTTAAAGACTCAGAAAATAGAAGGGATGCGGAACTTTTGGCACGATTGACAAGTCGATGCGCGTGTTTGTGGCAAAATATGATAACGATCCGGACGACAACTAGTCATGGCCATTTGGTCAGTTGAAGATGTTGTCCATTTTTAGCTACGGCCTGCGTGTTTTAATTTCAGATGAAGATGTGAGCAGGTTTGGTAAAAACATGTTCGAAAATAAGCCTTCTATCGAGTTTACAAGGATATATAAATCCTTGAGACATGGTGAGTCATTCATATGTAATATCGCATGCATGGTGCACGGCCAATCCCCTATGTTGAATAATAATATGCTTCAAATACTACTTGACCACCAAATGAGATCAATTAGAGGCCCCATATTCGAGCTAGCCACGCAATACGTTAGACCACACCAACTAGTTTTACTATATAATTTAACCGAATCCCATCCAATAAGGCCAGTCTGTCCTTACTTTCACTATTCGTATGGATGCTGTGGGACCTACTTGTACATGACCTTTAGCCAGTCTGTATTGGTTCTGCATGAATTAAACAATAGATTCACTTGCTCATAAGAAAGAAAAATACAACCTCGTCATATCCCCCAATATTGTTTACATTGTTTGGCCACGGAAATCCCATGACCAATATGCTGAAAACTGGTGTTAAAAGCACCCCAAAATGTTCCTCAAGTGAAACTTGGTAGTAATGGATCAAGATTTGCAAGCAAACTAGGTATGTGAGCTATTGTTACCGCAATGTGTCCGTTGTCCGTCCGTCGTCCGTCCGTGAACATTTTCAAACGTCTTCTCCTCGGTAACCATTGGGCCTATAGTCACCGTCTAAAAATAGCACAAATTCTTCAAAAATCTTCTCAAGAACCGCCAACCGGATTTCGACAAAACTTGGTAGGAATAATTTATGTATAATGCTCTTTCAAAGTTGTTAAAATGGTGACCCCGGGGTCAAAAATTGGCGTGGCCCGTGGGGTCAAATTGGGGTCAAATTTTATTTTTTACCGAATATGGTCATGTCTATATCAAATCGAAGATATCAAAGAGGCGATCGCTCTGGTACATGTTTTGTCGAAATTGGATGGTAATGTCATCCAAGATGGCCACCGAAAAGTCAAAAGGTCGTTCTTTTATTAGAGATTTCAAAATTCTTCTTCACACGAACCGCTTGGCCCATGGTGGCCAAACTTCACAGTTATGGTCCATGGGTGAAGCCTTTTCAGATTTGTTAACTAAAATGTTGGTCTTCGCTATTCCAAGATGTCCGCCGTCTAAAAATAGCACAAATTCTTAAAAAATCTTCTTCTCATGAACCGCCTGCCGGATTTCGACACAACTTGGTAGGAATGATCGACGTAGAATGCTCTTTCAAAGATGTTAAAATTGTGACCCCGTGGTCAAAAATGGACCGAATATGCTCATGTCATATACCAAATTGAAGGTATCGATGAGGCGATTGCTCTGATGCAATATTTGTCGGAATCGGATGATTATGTCATCCATGATGGCCTCCAAAAGGTCCATTTATTCGAGATTTTGAACGTCTTTTTCTCAGGAACCACATGGCCGATGCTGGCCAAACTTCATAGTAAGTTAAGATCCTTGGGTGAAGCATTTTCAGATTTGGTAAAATGAGAGTCATCGCTTAATCCAAGTTGACCGCCATCTAACAATAGCACAATTTTTTAAAACACATGAACTCAATGTCACATTCTCCTCTGGTGTTCATGGAGTCAGGTGAGCGAAATAGGGCCATCATGGCCCTCTTGTTTTTATACCGGACTACTTCTGCATACCTCCTGGGCGATTTCGTGCCATTTGGTATTGTCTAACCTATAAGTGTACCAGTCTCACTACAAATCTGTCTACAATATTCACCATGTTCACTATTCAAAACTAGGTTCTATTCATTGATACAGTACCAAGGTTGGAGCAAATATCTCAAATGGTTGTCACACAGCAGCTTGTAACGCCACCATGTGACTGTCCACACTCTGCATTAAATTAAGCTACTTCAGAACTATTGAAAAGTTTAATAGATAATGGATTAAAAGCTCAAAAGTCCATAAAATCACATAACATTACCCTAAATAATTCTACAATTATTCTACAAAAAAAAGACTCATCACTCAAATGATACCAACATGTATGCCACTCTGGAATGGTCGACAGACAAAAACGTACTGGCTTGGAACGGTCAGTCAAGAAATTTGCTTTATAACACAGGAGGAAAGGAAAAACAATGTTTTCTGAGTACTAGTGTATTGGTACTATACCGATATGCGAAAACAATACACTTATGCCTAATTTTGGCAAATGTTGGAACAGCATCGCGATGTCGATGTCGATGTCGCGCCACTTTCCCGAACTTCTTAATTGCCAATATCAATGAAAGAAAAGTTGAAAAACACAATACAATGACTGTTTTGGTGTATATTACTGTCACATTTCAAGCCCTACAGGTAATTTACATACAATGGAATATAATATTTGACAAAAAAAGCTGAGAAATCAAGATTTTAGAAGATTTTAGAAGATTTTGAAGGCGGTAATTGTCCGTCTGCGATACGAAAAGAACATTTGTTTCATCGCCGAGTTCGCTCGATTACTTTTATCGCAGTAACTTTAAATTATCAGTGTTTTCTCTTAAATGCTGCAAATATGCCGAGAACTGGTGTTAAAAGCACCCCAAAATGTTCCTCGAGTGAAACTGGGTAGTAATAGATCAAGATTTGCAAGCAAACTAGGTATGTGACCTCAAAACGCCTGCACTATGTTTTATACCGGACTACTTCTGCCATTTGATATTGTCTAATCATTACAGTTACCTTCGTAGAGGTATCACTTCCGGAATGTCGAAAATGTCCATAGCTATTCTGAGAACAGAAACCAAAGTTTGTATTCGTGCACCGAATCACGGAGTTACGAATCGTGAATAATCGAATATGGTGTTTAATTGTCCCACCCTTAGAATACGGAAACATTTGCAATAACATATATTTAGCACAAAAGCAAACACAACATTTATTACATTGAAAAGGCGAAAACGCTAATTTTCTGTCTGTAACACAGGGCGAACACAGGGCGACTTACTTGCCCAAAGTGTATGTCTGTAACACAGGGCGAACACAGTGCGACTTACTTGCCCAAATTTCTGTCTGTAACACAGGGCTAACACAGGGCGACTTACTTGCCCAAGGTTTCTGTCTGTAACACAGGGCGAACACTTGTTTGCGACTTGAACTTGCCCAACTTATTGTTTCTGTCTGTAACACAGGGCGAACACAAGGCGTTTTGTCATATTGGGCAGGCAGTTCAAGAGTGGGTGTATCCCTAAATAAAACACACCGCTTGGTGTTTTACACCAGGCCTCAAGTGCCCACAACTTACTGTGCATATACATACGCCAGACCGGACATGGGGGCCGTTTCTCTAAACTTCGTAAGACGAAAATGTTCGTAAGTGCAAAGTAATTATAGTCTTAAAGTTCACATTAACACTGTTTTCTTGTAAACAAGTAATGGATTTACATTTATTGAGCATAGGCTGTAAATCCATCAATTGACATTTCAAGACGATCCTAAATTTGCACTTACGAAGATTTTATTCGTACGAAGTTTAGTGAAACGGGCCCCAGACACTTTATGTAATAACGCACTATTGCTATCATTCATAACGTGTTTACATGTACGTATTGTTTACTTCAGAAACGGCAGGATTTGCAATGACAATAACGACTGTCGCCGATATATTGCTGCCAAATTTATAGATATGACCATTTAAATAAAGTTTCATCCAAATACAGAAGTCACCATTTTATTTTCTGAGTTCAAGTAAACAAGAATTTAATAATTGTAACTTTTACTTTTTCATTTGTCTTGCTAAGCATCGCCTCTCCTTGTTTCCGTACAACGTGTATTTCTTGACCCACATTTGAATCGAATGAATGTCATGAAATAATGCTTATTTTGGGAAGGGCGTGGTACATTAGGAAATGATTATCACATAACATCAGCGCGTTTTATTTTGAAATACACCAGTCTGAGTGCAATGCTGCATGTTTACTGGTTGCCTGGTTGCCCCCGTATCGGCGTCAGAATATATTCGGTTGCCACTCGCGGAGTAATTTGCCACCTACCACAACAGTTGAGCAGGACTGTCGGAGCAGTTTATTTCACGGAGCCTACATCGTGCACCGGGACACGTATTGATTGATTGTGACATAACTCTCCACCCAATTGACAATGGCCGGATTCGGAGCAGCACCAACGTTAATCAAGGCGGTGTTTATCCTAGTGCTTATCGGCTTCATTTTGGACCTGATCGGGTTTGCCACGCCCTACTGGGCCAGCTGGGATTACAGAAACTACGAATGGGTGAGGAGGCGACGTGACTACGACGAAGGTCACGCGGGTCTATGGAAACACTGCGTGTCCCGGGGAGGCAGGGAGTACTGCGGGGATTCCGCCGGCCGAGGTACGTGGCGGGCGATCTGTTAAAGTCTGGGACGATGCCTCAGATATACAACACAAATGTGTAGATTTCCGCTTCATGAATTGCATACAACTGACATATATCAATCAATGGCACAGTTTTATTTTGTCGAATTCTAAAAGGTGTGAGTTTCTTTTTCCAGTACTCTCTAGCAGAAAGTGTGATAAACAGGGGACATCATTTCGCTATGTATGTTCACTGCACATATCAGTAAGTGCATTTATGAACATACATTGTCACATTTAGAAAGTTGTTTTCATTGGAGACACCAGCTTAAGTAATATACATAATACATTAGTAGCCATCGATTGCAGAAAAACTAGCATTTGCAACGCCAGTTATTGTTCAGTATTAAATGGTTTACCCATTTTTATCGGGAGACTCATATATGCACAATTGTGTTGCGTAGTTGGGTCCTGGTCCACCGTGTAACATGACCAGTGACTGTCTCCCACTGCGGATCATTGGACGTAGTGAACAAATCACCGGCACCGTGACACGTACATAGTTGGGTCATGGTCCACCGTGCAACATGACCAGTGACTGTCTCCCACTGCGGGTCATTGGACGTAGTGAACAAATCACCGGCACCGTGACACGTACATAGTTGGGTACTGGTCCACCGTGTAACATGATGAGTGACTATCTCCCACTACGGGTCATTGGACGTAGTGAACAAATCACCGGCACCGTGACACGTACATAGTTTGGTCCTGGTCCACCGTGTAACATGACCAGTGGCTGACTCCCTCTGCGTGTCATTGGACGTAGTGAACAAATCACCGGCACCGTAACACGTACATAGTTGGGTACTGGTCCACCGTGTAACATGACCAGTGACTGTCTCTCACTACGGGTCATTGGACGTAGTGAACAAAACACCGGCACCGTGGCACGTACATAGTTGGGGGTCCTGGTCCACCGTGTAACATGACCAGTGGCTGTCTCCCACTGCGGGTCATTGGATGTAGTGAACAAATCACCGGCACCGTGACACGTACATAGTTGGGTACTGGTCCACCGTGTAACATGACAAGTGACTGTCTCCCACTACGGGTCATTGGACGTAGTGAACACATCACCGGCACCGTGACGCGTACATAGTTGGGTACTGGTCCGCCGTGTAACATGACCAGTGGCTGTCTCACACTGCGGGTCATTGGACGTAGTGAACAAATCACCGGCACCGTGACACGTACATAGTTGGGTCCTGGTCTACCGTGTAACATGACCAGTGTCTGTCTCCCACTGCGGGTCATTGGACGTAGTGAACAAATCACCGGCAACGTGACACGTACATAGTTGGGTCCTGGTACACCCTGTAACATGATGAGTGACTGTCTCCACATTGGACGTAGTGAACAAATCAAATTTGGTGAGAAAGATGGAAAATAAAAATAAACAGCAGACGATAAAATTGTATTCAGCATTGTTAGGGCTCAACATAAAATACAAGTGGGAACAAAATGGCAGAAAGCAAAACGGACTAAATAATCTGAAATTACTTAAACTGCTGGATTATTCTTTTGAGACGTCAGTTTACTGTTTAATTTTCTTCCATAAATACGAAACTGTTTCTCTGCATAGAATACTACTAGTCTGCTAGTAGCTCTACCTTCTTGTAGCGCAGTAATACAAGTTTGGCTGGCTGACAAAATTAACATGTAGCTGGTGAAATCTGCGATCAGTGTAGTCCCTGAACATCACCCGCGTTAAAGCAAGATATTCTCCGGTTTCGGTCGGCTTGCTGTGTCGCTCCGTTCACATGTTACCACAGCCTTTACATGTAGAGTCATATGTGCCTGTGACTGGAGAAATGGGGCTTGTGGGTTTTGCGACCAGTGTAGATCCAGATCAGACTGTGCATCCTGCACCGTTCGCCATTCAATCAATGGCAGGCCTACCATGCTGTTAGCAAGCAATATATATAGAGAATAGTAGGTTAGTGCCGTGAATGGGAAAACATATCTGGCAAGGCTTAGGAAACGGGATGGGCGAGGCTCTGCCGAGCACATCCCGTTTCCGTGCCGCGCCAGATATTTTTCCCATTCACGGCACTAACCTACTATTCTATTTATCCCGTCAACACATACAAATGGCTTTAAAATGCGAAAAATAACCCCAGCAACCGCACATATGCATACGCAGTGATTAGGTCGTATGGACAGAATATCAGAAATGTTTCACGGCACCGTGTTTCACGGCACATACGCGCTGTGTTGACGGGATAAATAGTGTTATCAGGCTACACGAGTGTGCGCTTTCAAGATCAGGAGCTGCACTAGTCACAAATCCCATAAGCCCCATTTCTCTAGTCACATCCACATATTATTAATTTGACTACATACGCGTGTGATCAGTCTGATCAGGGACATCACTGTTCGTAATTATGTAATAAATTAACATTCCTAACGTTACAGATGGACTCCGCTCTGGTATTACCACCTTTATCGCAATTCCGTTTTCGCCGATATCGATTTCGAAAAAGTGCCACTGATGTGAAATCAACCGTGGTTGCTCACATATAGAGACATATGTATACACTGGTCGCTCATACCATACAGTCTGTTTTCTCAGCTAGCGGCCACATACAGTGATTAGCGGCCCGGTCTTGTAGATCAGTAACTGTCTTACAGCTTAGATGCCAGACTTTGAGGGAATCAGCCGTATCGCATTTTCTCACATGAGACGCGCCATGCGATTTTGTACCTTCAGATATCTACGTAATTTCATTAACTACGTTTACAAAATGTATACTATTTTTCATAAATAAAGTCAAGAGTTGACAAAATAATTCAGAGTATATGCGGAATATAATTTACTCTGAAAGTTTTGTCAACTTTTGACGCCATTTACGGAAAATATTGTACATTTTGTAAACGTATTTCATGAAATTACGCAGATATCCGAAGGTAAAAAAGCACATGGCGTGTCTCATATGAGTCTATGACCGGAGAAACCGGGATTGTGGCATTTGTAGCCGGCTTTGGTTTTATGTTAGTCATCCCATCTCTCTATTGGTGTGAATCTTGAACTCTTGAAAATATTTCAAATAGGTCATAAATCGCCCAGTGGATGTGCAAAATAATACTTGTACATGATGGTCAGATGGTGTAGACCGTATTGGAGCCGGCGACCATTTCAACTAGGGTGCTCAGGAGGTTAACGTGAAATGTCTGTCTGTAACGCAGGGCAACTTACTTGCCCGAAATTTCTGTCTGTAACACAGGGCGAACACAAGGCGACTTACTTGCCCAAATGTGTGTCTGTAACACAGGGCGAACACAGGGCGACATACTTGCCCAACAGTTCTGTCTGTAACACAGGGCGAGCACAGGGCGACTTATTTCTGTCTGTAGCACAGGGTGACTTACTTGCCCAAATTTCTGTCTGTAACACAGGGCGAACACAGGCCGACTTACTTGCCCAAATTTCTGTCTGTAACACAGGGCGAACACAGGGTGACTTACTTGCCCAAAGTTATGTCTGTAACATATGGCGAACACAGGCCGACGACTTACTTGCCAGAAATCTCTGTCTGTAACACATGGCGACTTACTTGCCAATAATGTTCGAAATCGGACAGTTTGATTGGGCCTAAACAAAAAAGTATTGTGGTGCGGGCAACCCAACCCTACTTATGAATATGCCGCCGAACCTACACGTGTTCGGCCGTTTAGAACAAATAAAAAATGCCCATGTTCAATCATTCGTGTGCTTAAGGCGTCCTTTACATACTTGGGCTTGTCTTCCGTGCTGTTGTAGGCCTTGGTCAAAACTGAGCACAACTCTACACCGATCAAACGTCCTGATTTCCGGAATGTTAACGGAGTATATGCTGCGGTCCAAATTTTATAATCACGGACTCACCATATCAACGTGGAACCACGCCCATAGTTACCCGCGAACTATTTCTTGTCTGAACATATGTCTTGGCAGCGCATGCACATCATCTCCTATATATATCTGACGATTTTAGTATGCTGGCAAATCAAGTTTTCGGCCAAAACTTGATTTGCCAGCAAAATGGCTTATTTCACACGGCTAGCTAAAAAATAATGATGGATATTTATTTCTATGAAAACAAACTCGACTTGCGAGAAAGGCGTTTTGTTATATTCGGCAGGCAGTTCAAGAGTGGGTGTATCCCTAAAACAAAACACACTGCTTGTTGTTTTACACCAGGCCTCAAGTGCCCACAACTTACCATGCATACACATACGACAGACCGGACCAGACAAAAACGCACTATTGCTATCATGCATAACGTATTTACATGTACGTATTGTTTACATCAGAAACGGCCAAATTTATAGATATGACCATTTTAATAAAGTTTCATCCAATTACAGAATCTTTTCTCAAGTCACCATGTTTATTTCATGAGTTCAAGAAAACAAGAATTTATTAATTGTAACTTTTAATTTTTCATTTGTCTTGCTAAGCATCGCCTCTCCTTGTTTCCGTACAAAGTGTATTACTTGACCCACATTTTAATCGTCTTGAGACGATTCAAATGAATGTCATGAAATAATACTTATTTTGGGAAGGGTGTGGTACATTAGGAAATGATTATCGCATAACATCAGCGCGTTTTATTTTGAAATACGTCGGTCTGCGTGCAATGCTGCATGTTTTCTTGTGTGTGTAACAATCAGCATCCAGCCTGGTTGCCCCCGTATCGGCGTCAGAGTATATTCGGTTGCCACTCGCGGAGTAATTTGCCACCTACAACAACAGTTGAACAGGCTGTCGGAGCAGTATATTTCACGGAGCCTTCATCGTGCACCGGGACACGTATTGATTGAGTGTGACATAACTCTCCACCCAATTGACAATGGCCGGATTCGGAGCAGCACCAACGTTGATCAAGGCAGTGTTTATCCTAGTGCTTATCGGCTTCATTTTGGACCTGATCGGGTTTGCCACGCCCTACTGGGCCAGCTGGGATTACAGAAACTACGGATGGGTGAGGGGGCGACGTGACTACGACGAGGGTCACGCGGGTCTATGGAAACACTGCGTGTCCCGGGGAGGCAGGGAGTACTGCGGGGATTCCGCCGGCCGAGGTAGGTGGCTGGCGATCTGTTA
Organism: Conchocele bisecta; assembly: GCA_029237695.1. Lineage (NCBI taxonomy): Eukaryota > Metazoa > Mollusca > Bivalvia > Lucinida > Thyasiridae > Conchocele > Conchocele bisecta. The sequence goes on from CM055266.1 coordinate 20,684,236, forward strand.
AAGTCTGGGACGGTGCCTCAGATATACAAGACAAATGTGTAGATTTCCGCTTCATGCATTGTATGCAACTGACATACATCAATCAATGGTACAGTTTCATTTGGTCGAATTCTAAAAGGTGTGAGCTATTTTCAGTACACTCTAGCAGAAAGTGTGATAAACAGGGGACATCATTTCGCTATGTATGTTCACTATACACATATCAGTAAGTGCTATTTATGAACATACATTGTCACATTTAGAAAGTTGTTTTCATGGAGACACCAGTTTAAGTAATATACATAATACATTAGTAGCCATCGATTGCAGAAAAACTAGCATTTGCAACGCTAGTTATTGTTCAGTATTAAATAGTTTTACCCATTTTTATCGGGCGACTCACATATGCACACTTGTGTTGCGTAGTTGGGTCCTGGTCCACCGTGTAACATGACCAGTGACTGTCTCCCACTGCGGGTCATTGGACGTAGTGAACAAATCACCGGCACCGTGACACGTACGTAGTTGGGTACTGGTCCACCGTGTAACATGACCAGTGTCTGTCGCCCACTGCGGGTCATTGGACGTAGTGAACAAGTCACCGGCACCGTGACACGTACGTAGTTGGGTACTGGTCCACCGTGTAACATGATGAGTGACTTTCTCCCACTACTGGTAATTGGACGTAGTGAACAAATCACGGACACCGTGACACGTACATAGTTGGGTACTGGTCCACCGTGTAACATGACGAGTGACTGTCTCCCACTGTGGGTCATTGGACATAGTGAACAAATCACCGGCACCGTGACACGTACATAGTTGAGTTCTGGTAGGGGCGGATGCAGCATTTGGGGAGCGGGGGGGGGGGGGTGTCCTATTTTCGAGCTCCACGGAGTGAAACGAGTATGGTAGGGAGGTCCGGGGGCACACCACCCCCCCCCCCCCCATCCCAGTACGGCATTTAAATTCAGACTCCAACTGGTGATAACTTGTGATCTATTAACCTGGGGTGGGGGTGCAATCCCGGAACCCCCTCCAGATCCGCCCCTGGTGCCACATGACCATTGACTGTCTCCCACTATTGGTCATTGGACGTGGTGAACAAATCACGGACATCGTGACACGTACATAGTTGGATCCTGGTTCACCGTGTAACATGTACATTGACTGTCTCCAACTACGCGTCATTGGACGTAGTGAATAAATCACCGGCACCGTGACGCGTACATTGTTAGGTCCTGGTCCACCGTGTAACATGACCAGTGGTTGACTCCCACTGCGCGACATTGGGCGTAGTGAACACATCACGGACACAGGGACACGTACACAGTTGGGGACTGGTCTATCCTGTAACATGACCAGTGACTGTCCCCCACTACGGGCCATTGGACGTAGTGAACAAATGACAGGCACCGTGACACGTACATAGTTGGGTCCTGATCCACCGTGTAACATGACGAGTGGCTGGTTCCCACTACTGGCCATTGGACATAGTGAACAAATCATGACGAGTGACTGTCTCCCACTACGGGTCATTGTACGTAGTGAACAAATCACGGATACCGTGACACGTACATAGTTGGGGACTGGTCCACGTGTAACATGATCAGTGACTGTCTCCCACTACGGGCCGTTCGACATAGTGAACATATCACCGGAATCGTGAAACGTACATAGTTGGGTCCTGGTCCACCGTGTAACATGGCCAGTGTCTGTCTCCCACTACGGGACATTGGACGTAGTGAACAAATCACTGACAGTGACAACAAATCATTCCCACTATGCGACAGAGGTCTGCACATGGCAAGCCAACTGAACAATAACTCATAAAACCTTGGGAAGTATGTTGAATGGTTTGCCGGAGCGCATGCGTGTAGTTCATCAGCAATGTCATAATGTCTGTTATGCGAGCCTCCATCGATTGTTGGATGCAAATAGTATTATACATATTGATTGTGATATAATTATATAATGAATGTACAGTATTTAGCAGAAGGGCCAGTTTCGGGGTAGCACCAGTCTTGGTCCAAATTGCTGTTCCTCTGGGGCCTGTTTCACTAAACTTCGTACAACTAAAATGTTCGTAAGTGCAACTTTAGGATTGTCTGGAAATTTCAATTAATGGATTTACATTTATTGAACAGGCTGTGGGCGGTGTCATAGTTCATTTCTTTATTTACGTCTCATCTACTGTACAACATAACACGCATAACAATTATACCATATACATGTACATGTCATGCACAGTTGCCATTCAGGATAGAATTATAAGAGACAACTCACTTCCACTTATCACAATACCATTTAAAATAACCTATGTACAATTATAAAGTTCACAATCAACAAATGCACATGATTTTAAAACAATAAGGATACAATACATTCGACATTTTACATACGTATTACAATATTTTCTGCGTAATATGGAGCTACATGCATACTCACTCCTGAATATATACATGCATACACGTATATGTCTATACATGAACATGCATATGTGTTGCAATATGATCATATTTGGTTCGAACATTTCGCATGAACGCACAGGTATGTGCACAGTTAAGTGCGTTCATGCGAACTGTTTTAACCAAATATGCCGGGTCAGTTTGCAACATATTTCACACATACAATCATATAAGTGAATAAATAAATTAATTGTTATATCGTGGGAACGAATTGTTAATTCGAGGGAACGAATTGTTAATTAATTGAGGGAACGAATTGTCATTTCGTGGGAACGAATTGTTAATTCGAGGGAATGAATTATTATATCATGGGAACGATGTTATTCGACGAATGCAGGGAATGATTATATCATGGGAACGAATTGTTAATTCGAGGGAAGAATGAATTATTATATCGGGATTGAACGATTGTTAATTCTTCGAGGGAATGAATTGGGAATTTTATATCATGGGAACGAATTGTTAATTCGACGAATGAAGGGTATTATAATAATTCGATGAATTGGGAACGAATTGTTAATTGATATTTTGGGAACGAATTGTTAATTCGAGGGAATGAATTATTATATCATGGGAACGAATTGTTAATTCGAGGGAATGAATTATTATATCATGGGAACGAATTGTTAATTCGAGGGAATGAATTATTATATCATGGGTTGAATTCGAATGAATTCATTCGATGAATGAATGAATTATTATATCATGGGAACGAATTGTTAATTCGAGGGAATGAATTATTATATCATGGGAACGAATTGTTAATTCGAGGGAATGAATTATTATATCATGGGAACGAATTGTTATTTCGGGGCTCCGTACTCTTGCATTCACAATTTAAATCTATTTACCCCGAAGTCGTTATTTGACAAAAACCAATGGGTAAAACTTTGAAGACCACTAGTAATAAGATGACTCCCTCAAAATGGGCTTAGCTAGATTCGTGCACTAAGTGAGTTTGGTGAAATCAGCTACTGGTTATGAGTTCATACTTGCTAATCCAAGGTGTATGATCACGTGGTACTAACAACAACAACAAGTACCGATTCAAAGTACGTATTCTTTTATAGTGTCATTATTACCTAACGGATTTTGATGAAATATGGCGCATCAAACGCGTCTTATTAAGCTGCATTTGGTGGTCTCTGCATTTTCGCCTAAACTTATGTCGTTTTTGGATTCTTCGCAAAAACGACATAAGTCTGTGCCAAACTCCCTAGACCACCAAATGCAGCTCATGAAGACGCGTTTGCTGCGCCATATTCCATAAAAATCCATTGCAAGGTACATGCCCACGCAGCAGGTTACACTGTACTACTACTTTTCATTTTCTGTCATGCCTTATATGAGCCATTTGTCTACCCACTAACGAGTTATTTTTAATTACGGCGCGTGTTAATTGGTGTTAAATCGCATTTTATATGCCGCAACCAGAAAGGGTATTTTCCGACCTCGTGCTATTTTTACCAATACGCGTCACATGACACGGTCAATCATATCACATCTTTGACATGCGCAGTGAAGTATCGGAAGTTGAGAAGAAAAATCACTGTTCGAGTCCAAATCTAAATCTCCACGTAACTCTTTCCATTTGGTGATCTGGTCGCCAATATTAACCACTCTCTCTCTCTCTCTCTCTCTCTCTGTACTGCCTGTCCCTAAAGACATTTCGCCTTTTCGCGTTTCATACAATTTCCTTCCTGGACGTTTCGACATGTTGATATTCTTGTTTACATATCGGGATCCCTACTGGCGCGCGTAGTATACTGCGCATGCGCACCGCAAGCCGTGATGTGAAAGTCGTCGTCCCCGCACATTATCAAAATAGACTGTTACCGCCGCGCGTCGCTAACAGTAAATTGATAATTAATAAATTATTATATTTGTATAGAGGGCACTCGTAATTTTTAGAACTGGTGGAATAGTGACATAATTATACACTTATGTAATTCCTATAAAGAACATTTTGTGCCTACTGCGTGGGCATGTACCTTTAAGGAAAATATCAAATAATACTTACTTTGGAGTGGGTGACGTTGTTGTTGTTGTAACCACGTGATCATGCACCTTGTAATCGGAATCGTGATTAAGCTCAAGATACGCCCCTACATTATGTAACACAATTTGTGATATAATTAGTCAAAATGAAGGTGTTGACAAGTTTATATTCCTACATGTATTAGCAGGAATACAGTTTGCTACAATCTACATTATCCATCGTGTATTTTTGCTGGGTAACTGGTTAACAGAGTTAATCAAACTGCGTAGATTAAAAACGCTTAGTGATACACTGATTTCAAATGAATGGACACCATTTTCGCATTATTAATTGTGAGTCACACATTTTCCACAGTTTAACAATTTCCCTACAACCTACTCCACCCTGCACGGTGAATCTGATCGGCCACATCGTGCCACTGTCACAAGAAAACATACACACTTATAGTCTGCTAGAAAGTATTCCATTCTATATGTATTTTAAGTAAATGCATGTGGCACAGTTTTCTATTAAAAGTACATGCCCACTTAGTAAGTACACAATGTTCTTTATGGTAATTAAATAAGTGTATAATTGTGTTACTATTCCACCAGTTCTAAAATTACGAGTGCCCGCTATACAGATATAATAATTTAGTAATATTATTTTACTGATAGTGACGCGCGGACAGTGGTATCCGGCTATTTTCATATGCAAATGAGGCATGAATTGTTCTAAGTATTTATACTAATTAAATGCGTCATCTAAATCTTTTTTATTTTCAACAGATTATAAAGTAAGATCATTGCACATCAACAAATAAATACAGAGAATAAATAGTGATGTCCGTTAGTATTTTAATGAAGCACGGTTATCGCCCATGATATCAGTGTGAAAATTTTACGTCTGATATAAAATGTATAATAACACCAACGAATACGTACCATAATGGTGAATTCATGTTTATTTTGCCAGAAAATGTCTCAGATGATGTATCTGATATAAAGAACAGTTTGTGCCTACTGAGTGGGCATGTACCTTTAAATTATATAGTAACAATCAATGCTGGAGTGTAACCTATTATTACCTCTCGACTCCAGACTCCATGTGAGATCCCATCTAGAAAGGCGCTGTAGTTCAGCTAAATGCACTTGTGTGTTTTACGGGACATGGAGTGCAGAGATATTATCAATATTTATAGGGATTTGTATAAGTTATTGTTCCACATAGTATAAGTCCAATATGTGAACAATTAATGGTTAAATCTGGTAATATGTAACTTACTGGGGTAGATCTTGCAATATGTGAAATAAGTGTAGCTCGATATATACGGGCCAGCGATTGGCTTAGATAGTAGGGCAAATTATAAATGACTCTGAAGTCCATCAAAGTTAAACACACCGAGGTTTTGTTGGTGCCCCATTCAAAGAGTTTCTCCTGTATTGAGCAATATATGTTTGTTTCTGCAATAGCGTTGAACGGTCTGTCAACAGCTAAGGTCATTTTAGACCCGGTGGAATCGTATCCCGTATATCACCTGTACGGATGGGTGGAATCTCCCAATATCAGAACTGGATATTTGCATGAAAAGTATAATATATTCAGCCCTGAAATTAGAAAAACCTGGCCTGGCCCTCACAACACCGGAGTCACTTAGGTCACAAATTCCACAAGCCCCGTTTCTCCAGTCACAAATTACCATTCGAATTCTCCCGACATTGAAAAGTCTATACAAACTGTATTTGCACGTTCCCTGTGTCAGATAGACCCTCAGACGCTGTACACAACGGCCTGCGTTAATCTTGCCCAGATGGCAAATCTTCTGAACATCTATTGACAATGCCAACTAGCTATCAAGCAGTTTGATTGGCTGAGCCTGAGCTGTACCTCAGTTCATGCTCAGTAAATCAAGCTGCTTGATTCCAGACACAGTGTTCAAGTACAGTGGAACCTCTCTAAACCGGACACCTGCGGAGGTCCCCAGGGTGTCCGATCTAGAGAGGTTCAACTGTAATTAAGCACTCCGTGAACACTTTTTACGATTTCAATCATGAACAGACACGACAATAAGATAAGTTACAGTAAAACCCATCTATATTATATACAATGGGATCCCCAGAGTGTCGGGCTTTGAGAGGTTCCACTGTATTTTGAAATAGAAACAAATTCAAATTCAAATTCTGGCAAGATTAGCGCAGGCAGTCAGTGTTGTACCGAGGTAAACGCGCGGCCGGGAGTTAGTCTTCTCGGCACAGCGTGCAACCTACACGGAATACATATATATAACCGATGAGTAAATATGTTACCATGGAAACCATGTTGCAACATCGTAGCCTACACAAGTGTTCAATGATGAAAGCACACACAAATTATGTTTATTATTGTAGATCGTCATGACAAAACGGGGCGGTTGGCGTTATAGTTGGCGGTCGTTTATGCTTTAAAGGTACATGCTCACTCAGTAGACACAGACTGTTCTTATATCAGATACATCATCTGAGCCATTTTCTGGCAAAATAAACATTCATTCACCATTACCCCACGTATATTGATTGGCATTATTATACATTTTATATCAGACGTAAAAAATCACACTGATATCAGGGGCGATCAATACAATACAGAGAATAAATAGTAACGTCCGTTAACATTTTAAGGGAACAGAGTTATCGCCCCTGATATCAATGCGGAATTTAGGTCTGCTATAAAATGTACAATAATGCTAATCAATACGTGGGGCAATGGTGAATGAATGTTTATGTTGCCAGAAAATATCTCTGGTGTAAAGATGATGATGAGTGGGCATGTATTAAGATCAATAATGGCGAAGAACGGCGATACTATTTAGCCGGCTGATGTTATATTACTGGCCGAACATGGAAATAATATTCCGTTAAAGTTACCTTTAAACCTTTCAACCCTAAGTAACTGGAATGAACTGTGATATGCTAATGTTCCGACCAATCCAATGGTCACAAAATGATTTTCAGATTCGTCCATTTATGAAAAGGGGGTATTTTTGTTCTCAAAAATATTAAAATTACTTTCAAAAAGTGCAGATCCTGATGAGACGGCTCGTTACGAGCCGGCTCATCTGGATCTGCACTTTTTGCATAAACCGATATAACGGGATTTCGGGTTCAAAGAGTGGAACCTCTCTAAACCTCTCTAAACCGGACAAGAAGAAACACATGTGATCATAATTTTGATGGGTTTCTTGGTCATTTATCTCAGGTGATAATGTATGTTCGTGATCTCATAGCACACAACTATGGCTCAGAATGATCAAATGCCTACTTTACAGTGAAACCTCTCTAAGCCGGACATCATGGGGACCTCCCAGGTTGTCCGGTTTAGAGATGTTTCACTGTAGTTTGCTTTATTCACAGAGTTTGTGAATACTCATTTGAAGGTCTCAGTGGGCGTTCATGTAGCCTATTGCTACTTGTGCGGCCTGCTTGCCTTTGTACGAGTCATTCCCCTTGGCGACATCGAAACTAGCATCCTATTTAGTTTCCTTTCATGTAGGCTACGCCCCATATTTATTATATTAATATAATATTATATTTAATTGCAACTTTTGATTCGGGGTCCATTTTATTTCCGATGATTATTTGACACTGTCCGTTATTGAATTTAGAAACATTCCCGACTCCGCTGGTGAAAAATATAGTTCCGACTGCGTAGGCGTGCTGAATGATCTGGATCTACACTGGTCCAAAACTCAATAAACACCCTTTTGTAGTGACTGGTCACATACGTTCGGTTCACCATTCATATTGTATGATTACGAGCCGACATAACAGACTGTGCACACTGATACCACCACGAGTATGGTTTCATAAAAAATTCACTATTGTTACATTTATTTGTGATTCAGCTAATATTATACAGTGAAACATCCATAAACCGACACGTCCCAGTGTGTCCGGTTTATCGCGGTTTCACTGTAAATCAAGCATTTGATTATTCCGAGCCATAGCTTTGTGCTATGCGATCACGAACAGGCAGTGTCACATGAGATAAATGACCAAGACATTCATCAACATTATGATCACATATGTTTCTTGGTGTCCGGTTTAGAGAGGTTCCACTGTATGTGACAATTGAAGGAGTCAGTGGAAGAAGGGGGCTAACTCCCTCATGGAGTTAGCCCCCTTCTTCCACTGACATGAGGGAGTTAGCCCCCTTCTTCCACTGACACCTTCAATTATATTTGCTGTTTTATTTTGTTGGATAATTGATCAAGTGATGTGTTACAGTAGGACCACTATAAACCCGACCATGTGTTTGCTTTATTGTCACAAGTCTCTGATGAATTTATCTCTGCCAATATCTCTGTTCACGATTGCAAAGCAAATTGAATACGTATGTGCCGGATGTACAGTGCCCCCCCCCCCCCCCCAGGGTGTACGGTTTAGAGAGAGTCCACTTGGTATCTCCCCAGGGTATCCAGTTAATATATGAGACACGCCATGTGATTTTGTACTTTCGGACATCTACATCATTTCATTAAATACATTTACAAAAATTACAATATTTTTGATAAATAAAGTTAAAACTTGACAAGTTACAGAGTACATGCAGAATATAATTCGGCATGTACTCTGACAATTGTGTCAACTTTTGAACGTATTTCATGATATTACGCAGATGTCCGACGATACAAAATCACATGGCGTGTCTCATATGGGGACATGTTAGTATGTCCGGTTAAGATTTGTTCCACTGGGGATCTCACTGGGTGTCCGGGTTAGAGAGGTTGCACTTGCGAGTCACACAGGGTATCTGGTTCAGAGAGGTTCCACCTGGTACCTACCAGTGTGCCCGCTTGGCGTGATTCCATTTAGACCCCTTCACCTGCCAAGGATGTTCGGTTTAGATGTTCCACTTGAGAGTTTCTCAGGGTGTCCTGCTTAGAGAGGTTCCACTTGGTACCTCCACAGGATTTCCGGTTTAGAGAGGTGTAGAGATGTAGAGGTTTAGAGAGGTATGTAGAGGTTTAGAGAGGTGTAGAGATGTAGAGGTTTAGAGAGGTGTAGAGATGTTCCACTTTCTGCTTAGAGAGGTAGCCTGCCTCCAATACTAGGTACACCCACGCATAGTTACACGAACGTGTTACTCATTATGTATTTTCATCGTGTACCATTATTCACTTACAATATATGCCAGATAATAGAAATTCCTTCCAGTCTCGCTAAATAAGATCAAATAACATTAATTGAGAAAAATTGCCGTGGAATGAGTACGTTGCCATGACATTGAGTGTATGCCAAAATGCCAGAACATTGAGCTGATGAACAGAGAGTAAGGTACAGCAGTAAAACAATGTTGTTATATACGGAGCCCTGCAGCGGACGTAGAATATTTTTTTTTTATTAATTCGTTCCCACGAAATAACAATTCGTTCCCTCAATTTAACAATTCGTTCCCACGAATTAACAATTCGTTCCCTCAATTTAACAATTCGTAGACACGAAATAACCATTCGTTCCCACGGGAACGAATTGTTAATTCGTGGGAACGAATTGTTATATCGTGGGAACGAATTGTTAATTCGAGGGAACGAATTAATAAAAAAAATCCATGTAGTTATACATGTATTCATTTACGAAAACATTAGATTGGTAAACGCCGGCTTTTGTTGGTTTCTCTGTTACACCTAGCATTGAATATTTAGAGCTAACTGATTTAGAGAGATCTTCAAATGATTTGGAGCTAGCTAGATTTTTAAACGGACTTGGAGGTGCTTGGAGGTGCTCGCGAACAGCGGATGAAATGATGTAAACAAATTGTCAACGTAAAACGCACAGCGCCAATGTGAAATGCATGTACAACTAGAGCAGCTGAAGCTGCATCAACGGTTTGAGGCTTGATGTACTGACAAACGTACACTGGCAAAGTGATTAGAAGACATTGCCAATGACGAAAACATATGAAACTCAAAAAAAATTGATGCAATTCCAATGAAATTGAAAAAATAAAGTTTTGTATTTTCAGAATCGCTTGACTATTCTAAGCATTTTTCATTATATAACGTTCTACGAAATGTGTACCGTTAACCCCCTAGTCTGACATTGAAGTTAAGACGATTCTAAAGCACTCACAGCATGTCAGTTCGTATATAAAACCAGTGTCTGATACAGCCCACCATACCTGTCTGGCCTCCACCTCGAAGTTTGTCAGCTGTACACACTGTTCTAGGCGGCTAAGTTTATATGCTCGTTCTCAAACTTCAAATGCATGTAGCTCGCGCATTTGAGCAGATAGCTAAAAACTACCAGTGAACTGGAGATGGAGAATTTTATTGGCTTTTTAATGCAAAAAAAATATTTGAAATCGGTTGAATAATAAGGAAGTTATGACCATTTCAATTTTTTTTAAAAACTTCAAATGCCTACAACTCTCTCATTTGGGCAGATAGCCAAAAACTACCAGTGAAACGGAGATAGAGAATTTTGTTGGCTTTTTAATGCAAAAAAAATATGAAATCGTTAGATAATAAAAAGTTATGACCATTTCAAATTTGAAAAATTGAAAAAAAAACGTCCAAGTTTTGAAAGACAATAGAATCAGAACTATTCAAGCCATTGCTCTGAAAAATATCATCTTCTGTGCGGATGAATGTCCCGCGTGACGCTGTCAAAACATTATGTTGCTGAGATTACTGTACAAATTGGAAACTGTTTTCAAAGACCACCCGTTAAAATAAAATAAAAATCTGAAATTGTTGATTTTTTTATTTTTTTCTTTTTTCTCAATTTCACATGTCTATAGCTCTCTCATTTGAGCAGATAGCCAAACATTGTCAGCGAAGCGAAGATATAGAATTCTCGCAGCTTTACAATTCAAAAAGAATTTTTGAAATCGGTTGGAAAATAAGGAAGTTATAGGGAATTATATGATATATGACGTCACTTCCGGTTTCGTAGAAAGTGACGGCATGAGAATTCTGAAAATTGCGTTATTCTCGTCTCACTGTTGATGCGAATCGGTATGCAAAATTTGAAGTCGATCCGACCAGCGGTTTGGGCTGTAGACTGAACGGCTGAATAAAAAAAAAAAAAAAAAAAAAAAAAAAAAAACCAACGAAAACAAAAGGTTTGAGGAATCAAATTCCTCAAACCTAATAAAAAAATGAAAGAACCAAACTTCAAATGCCTACAACTCTCTCATTTGGGCAGATAGCCAAAAACTACCAGCGAAGCGGAGATAGAGAATTTTGTTGGCTTTTTAATGGAAAAGAAATATTTGAAATCGGTTAGATAATAACAAAGTTATGAACATTTAAAATTTGAAAAATTGAAAAAAAAATGTAGCTCGCGCATTTGAGCAGATAGCTAAAAACTACCAGGGAACCGGAGATAGAGAATTTTATTGGCCTTTTAATGCAAAAAAAATATTTGAAATCGGTTGAATAATAAGGAAGTTATGACCATTTCAATTTTTTTTTAAAAACTTCAAATGCCTACAACTCTCTCATTTGGGCAGATAGCCAAAAACTACCAGCAAAATGGAGATAGAGAATTTTATTGGCTTTTTAATGCAAAAAATATATTTGAAATCGGTTAGATAATAAAAAAGTTATGACCATTTCAAATTTGAAAAATTGAAAAAAAAACAAAAAAAAACGTCCAAGTTTGAAAGACAATAGAATCAGAACTATTCAAGCCATTGCTCTGAAAAATATCATCTTCTGTGCGGATGAATGTCCCGCGTGACGCTGTCAAAAAATTATGTTGCTGAGATTACTGTACAAATTGGAAACTGTTTTCAAAGACCACCCGTTAAAATAAAATAAAAATCTGAAATTGTTGATTTTTTTCATTTTTCTCAATTTTACATGTCTATAGCTCTCTCATTTGAGCAGATAGCCAAACATTGTCAACGAAACGAAGATAGAGAATTCTCGCAGCTTTACAATTCAAAAAGAATTTTTGAAATCGGTTGGAAAATAAGGAAGTTATAGGGAATTATATGATATATGACGTCACTTCCGGTTTCGTAAAAAGTGACGTCATGAGAATTCTGAAAATTGAGTTATTCTCGTCTCACTGTTGATGCGAATCGGTATGCAAAATTTGAAGTCGATCCGACCAGCGGTTTGGGCTGTAGTCTCGACGGCTGAATAAAAAGAAAAAGAAAAAAAAGAAAAAGAAAAAAAAAACCAACGAAAACAAAAGGTTTGAGGAATCAAATTCCTCAAACCTAATGAAAACAACGTGTTGTTCACTATATGACGTGTCTATGAAAGTAGATCAAGGCCATTACGAAACAGTTCAGGCGACATAGACAGAACACTTGTAGATGAGTAAGGTATATGCCCGATGAAATCCCCTGGGGGCCGTTTCACTAAACTTCGTACGACTAAAATGTTCGTAAGTGCAAAATTATGATATTCTGTAAATTTCACATTAACAGTGTTTTCTTGTAAACAATTATTGGATTTACATGTATTGAGCATGGGCTGCATATGCAGCCTATGCTCAATAAATGTAAATCCATCAATTGAAATTTCAAGACGATCCTAAATTTGCACTTACGAACATTTTAGTAGTACGAATTTTAGTGAAACGGCCCCCAGGTTATTGACTGATAAAGGCAGAGAAGTAGACCCCATATTTCTCAAAGTCAGTCACGAAAATGTGGCGCTTCAACGTCAGTAACGTCACGGGGTTGCGCCGACATGCATGAGGTGTATGTTTTCAATGCGTCAGTATAAGAGAACTATACTAGGTTCGTGATATGTCTAACCATCATTGAACAGCGTTTGACTTTCCCGATGGTGTAATTTCTGTATCATATGAAATGTTCCGTAAGTCCACGTATTAGTTGATCTCCCCTCGTATATGTAGATCAGCCTGTGCACCCTCACAGTCTGATCACGATATTTACTGTTCATCCTTCAATCAATAAAACACCCCGCATGCTTGTTTAATATTATATTTATCAGGCATCATGAGTGCGATATTTGATCAGGAGCTACAATGGTCACAGATCACATAAGCCCCATTTCTCCAGTCACAGCCACAATTATTGCTTTAGCTGTTGCTGGGACCTAGAACCCTTTCACCATTTCACCATGTCGCTGTTTTTATTTTTACTTCCCATACAAATGCACTTCCTACGTTAATGAGATGGAAACACGGATAATGCCCCCCACCGTGTTCATGCATGATTCATGTAACATGGCAAGCCAGTTGCACAATCATTCTTCAAACTAGTTGTGCAACTGGCTTGCCATGTATATATACATGATTGTGCATTTATTTCCTGCAACGTGCAAGATTCCGTGAGAATATGATGAGTTAACCACGTTGCACAATACGGTGGCTAATTTCTGATTTGTGATAGCGTAGTTGTCTTAATGCACCGTCTACACAATTATCTCGTCAAGACGAGTTACTAATTTGTCAGGACGAGATAATTGGGCGCCACATTTTAGAAGAACTCACGTAAAAAAACGTGATACATTGTACTGCCCATTAAGTTTAGGGACATCAATTATTGTACATTATATCACGTCTTGATTAGATAGTAAGTCGTCTTGACGCGATACTTAAGGCGTCAAGACGACTTACTAACTGTTCTAAGCCAGAATTTAATGTATCAAGTCGTCATACTGTCTCAATTCGACAAGAAAAAGGTATAGATTTTAAATTAAAAATTGATGTAACTTGTGGACAGTAACACATTTTGGCGAGATGTCATGTTGAGACGACTTATTATAAGGTATATTTAAGGAACCGTGGGACCCCAGATCATCATATGATTCATACATATTTGCTTCGTAAATGTGAAGGAATCCATGTATATGCTTAACATACATGTGAACATTATCTTCTTACTATGTCCTACACGGTGAATGGAGTTGCCATGTCGGCCATCTTAGTGTGTAAAAGCCATCGGCAGTATTTGCCTCTTGTGGTGTTTGAAACGTACCACTAATAATATGACAAACACATGAATAAAATGTGGTGCAACATGATAGGAAAACATCAGAGAATCGTATGATATGCGTTGTTGTCATCAAATTTAAAGACAAAGTCTGATATCTGAAGGGTGTATTGACCCTTTGTTAACAGTAACGACTGTGTAACAGAACGTAGAATATACAGTGCAGTAATATATACCTGTATTACCATACATACTGTATCGAATCCAGTGACTTATAAGCAGTTATCTGAGTGCATTGTCACTGAGTGGAATTGTAGCCGGGAGGTTACGACTTCCGACTACCACTCCGAGTTTATGAAATACATGTACAATTGTAGTTTCCACTATACCAGTTGGTTCTACCAAGGTGTGCAATATAGCGGCTTAATCCGTGGGTATTGAAGGGCTAATAGACCCTTAAATCAGCAACAAACAAACTGTAGTGTCACTGTTGTCTACTCGCCTACTATGCGAGTAAATAAGGCTTTGCCTGTGGCAGATACACTTCTAATAATAGACAGTGCATCAGTTTGACATGTTACACATTGAAAAACGTGTCAATTGTATAGTTTGTGAGTGATGGTAGAAAGGCTCAGATGTTTAGCTTTTTGTGTAGTCTGATGAGATAATATTTATAGGACAGTATCGTCATATATATCTGGGACGTATTGCACCAAATTTTATCAGATTTTCTGCCATTTTATTTGCTGTATGTGTCAAACGCTCCAAGTGGTGAAAGTGTCCTATAGCATGTACAAACTAAAATTGCAGAGCTGGCAACTCAGTGCTTTGTATAATATACACTAAGAAGAACAGAGGCAGATATACTTTATGTTGATATTCAGTCACATGGTATGATGCTACTACATTTGAAACAAAATGTAATATTCTATAAAGTCAGTTAGTAAGTCGTCTTAAGGAATGACTTTATAGAAGTTAGTTTTCACACTATCGGGTTATGTGGGTGGCAGAACTATGCCACCGTAGTACATGCCGGCTGCCGACAGGTGACATAGCGATTACAACCTCAGTTGCTGACGCCGCTCCAATCTTCATGCATTGTGCATTACACTTGGGACTAGAGAATACTGTGGCTATGACTGAAGGAATGGTGTGTGTGGCATTTCTGACCAGTCTAGCTATTGAACTGCAGTTAGTGCTCTCTTTCCTACGGATGTATAGCATTTTTCTTTAGACATGCCGTGTGCTTTGACATAGTGCGACGAGTGTAGAACTGGACCAGACAGCACAAATGCTACAAAACCCACTTTAATTAAGCTACATGTATCGCTATTCTGCACATCGATACCTCAACGCCGGGTTTGGGGAATTATTGAGCATTTGGCTTGCAATGGTTAGCGCCCTTCTGCATCTACCGCTCACCGCTTCAATGAGGGGTCGTAGCTAGTTATCTCCATTTGAATTTATTTATATAAATCCGGTCCAACTTGTATATTTTATGGCCTAATCGCTTATCAGAATGCGAGTATCACATGATTTGTTGTGTAAAGAAGCCATTATAGTGTTTTCAACTAATGTTGATCTAGATCATCCTACATATTTGCGCAATCTGTGTCGCGTCAATAGCTTACATGTGTGTGACTTGTTTCGTTCGGCGGTTGTCTTCTTTATCCGACTTGGCATCGCGATATATATAGAGCCATTAGTAGTGTTCACATGACTAGCAGGCTCATCTATTATTGAGTTAGAATTCTTCTCGTACTTTCTTCAGCTTAATCACTTGCTATATTGAGAATGTAATAGTAGCTGTTTACAATTCATAGATATGTATTCGTGCAGCTGAACCTCTCTAAATCGGACGCAATCAACTTGCGGGCATGTTACGCTGCAAAACCTCCGGAACGTAAGTGCGGACGGTATGAGAGGTTTTGCAGAGTTACGTGCCCACAACTATTTGCAATCATAGTTTAATTTTGATGGAATTCGCTGTAATTTATTTGTAATGGTAATGCAAGCTCGGGATTCAAAAGCACGCAAAGTGCGCTTATAGTTGTATCACAGCGCAACCACGCTAAACCGGAGCCCAGGTGTCCCGTTTAGAGAGGTTGCACTATGCAATTTGAAGCAACCAACTGCAACATAAATGGAAACCCCATCACTTCCTACAGTTTGATTATCGCTTGGCTGACACATTGCCACCGGCAACTTTCCAACACACCTCATCTCGGGCTGAACACGAGAAACATGATTGATGCGCCGCTATGTGCTGTGCTGTGCCACTGAAGCGCAAGGTTATATATACGAAGCGAATGCCGAAACGCAAGGTCACGAAGAGACATTATACTGAAATACAAGGTCACGAAAACGTCACGAAGACACTGTCGCAGGGTCACGCAGGGTCACGCAGGGTCACGCACAGAAATACAAGGTCACGAAGATAATATGAGCCAATCTCAAGGTCATGCATAAATAGTGTACCGCAATGCAAGGTCATGAATAGATGATGTGCTGAAGCGCAATATCACGATGAAATGATGTACCGCAAGAAAATGTCATGAAGAGATGATGTACCGAAACGCAAGGTCACGAAGACGTAGTGTCGCTAGGTCACGGAGACGTAGTATGCCGCAACGCAAGGTCACGGAGACGTAGTATGCCACAACGCAGTCATGGAGACGTAGTATGGAGACGTAGTATGCCGCAACACAATAAAAGGTCACGAAAACGTCACGAAGACACTGTCGCAGGGTCACGCAGGGTCACGAAGGGTCACGCAGGGTCACGCACAGAAATACAAGGTCACGAAGATAATATGAGCCAATCTCAAGGTCATGGATAAATAGTGTACCGCAATGCAAGGTCATGAATAGATGATGTGCTGAAGCGCAATATCACGATGAAATGATGTACCGCAAGAAAATGTCATGAAGAGATGATGTACCGAAACGCAAGGTCACGAAGACGTAGTGTCGCTAGGTCACGGAGACGTAGTATGCCGCAACGCAAGGTCACGGAGACGTAGTATGCCACAACGCAGTCATGGAGACGTAGTATGGAGACGTAGTATGCCGCAACACAGTCATAGAGACGTAGTATGCCGCAACGCAAAGTCACGGAGACGTAGTATGCCGCAACACTGTCATGGAGACGTAGTATGCAGCAACGCAGTCATGGAGACATAGTATGCCGCAGCGCAGTCATGTAGACGTAGTATACCGCAACACAGTCATGGAGACGTAGTATGCCGCAACGCAGTCATGAAGACGTAGTATGCCGCAACGCAGTCATGGAGACGTATTATGGAGACGTAGTATGCCGCAACACAGTCGTGGAGACGTAGTATGCCGCAACGCAAAGTCACGGAGACGTATTATGCCGTAGCGCAGTCATGGAGACGTAGTATGGAGAAGTAGTATGCCGCAATGCAAAGTCACGGAGACGTATTATGCCGTAGCGCAGTCATGGAGACGTAGTATGGAGAAGTAGTATGCCGCAAGGCAAAGTCACGGAGACGTAGTATGCCGCAACGCAGTCATGGAGATGTAGTATGCCGCAACACAGTCATGGAGACGTAGTATGCCGCAACGCAGTCATGGATGCGTAGTATGCCGCAACACAGTCATGGAGACGTAGTATGCCGCAACGCAAAGTCACGGAGACGTAGTATGCCGCAGCGCAGTCATGGATACGTAGTATGGAGAAGTAGTAGGCCGCAACGCAAAGTTACGGAGACGTAGTATGCCGCAACACAGTCATGGAGACGTATTATGGAGACGTAGTATGCCGCAACACAGTCATGGAGATGTAGTATCGCCAACGCAGTCCCATGGAGACGTAGTTATGGAGACGTAGTATTGGCCGCAACCACCAAGTCAGGAGTCCGGTAGTATGCCGCAAGGCACAGTCATGGAGCAGTAGTATGCCCGTTAAACAAAACCGCAGTCATGGAGACGTAGTATGGCCGCAACGCAAAGGTCATGGAAGGAGTATTGCCGCAACGCAGTCCAAGGGAGAGTATATGGAGATGTAGTATTGCCGCAACGCAAAGTCATGGAGAACGTAAGTATGCCGAACGCAGTCAAGGAGACGTATTATGGACGTAGTAGCCAACACAGTATGGAGACGTAGTATGGCTGAGAACGTCAGTATGCGCACGCAGTTGGAGACGTAGTAGAGGATAGTAGCCTGCAACGCAGTCATGGGAGACGTAATCCGTCACGCCAAGTCATAGTAGAACGCATATGGAGACGTAGTATGCCGCAACACAGTTATGGAGACGTAGTATGCCGCAACGCAGTCATGGAGACGTATTATGGAGACGTAGTATGCCGCAACACAGTCATGGAGACGTAGTATGCCGCAACGCAAAGTCACGGAGACGTAGTATGCCGCAACGCAGTCATGGAGACGTAGTATGCCGCAACGCAGTCATGGAGACGTAGTATGCCGCAACGCAGTCATGGAGACGTAGTGTGCCGCAACGCAGTCATGGAGACGTAGTATGGAGACGTAGTATGCCGCAACGCAGTCATGGAGACGTAGTATGCCACAATGCAGTCACGGAGACGTAACGACGTAGTATGCCTCAACGCAATGTCACGGAGAAGTAGTATGACGCAACGCAAGGTCACGGATACGTAGTATTCATGGAGACGTAGTATGCCGCAACGCAATGTCAGGGACGTAGTATGCCGCAACGCAAGGTCACGGAGAGATGGTGTAGCGAAAACCAATGTCAGGAAGACATGGTTCGCGGAAGGCATCGTGTGCCCAATACATCGTGTGCCCACGCGCAATGTCATAAAGAGGTATTGTACCGATGAAGACATAATGTGCCAAGCGGAAGGCTATGAAACAAAATAATGTACTGATACGCAAGATCATCAATAATTGACGTTTGGCGGAGTCCCAACATCACTACGTGGCCAATAGTTCAAGGCAATACAGAGGCGATGTCCTGTGAGGCATTTTCAGAATATGCCCACGTTTATCACGTCGTTTTTGATTTCTTAAAATATACGATATTTTTGTAAAAATGAAATTGAAAGTTGACAAAATGCACATGCGGAGAAATCTGACCTCTTTGTCAACTATGAACCTCATTTTCGGGAAGAATTTCGAAATCAATATCGGCTAGCAGAAGCGACGGTATAAGGGAGACAATCCCACATTCGGCATCCTGGTTATATCAACACGACGTAATGATCTAAAATACAAGTCAAAATTATCATGAATGTTTCCATGACTACTCTGCCAATGTGATTTGGGAAAATGGGATTTGTGGCCAGTCCAGCACAGGATATGCGAACACAACGATGATAAGGATGTATAATAACATGCGTTGTCTATATATCGTTGATAATAATTAGTTTTTCATGATCTGACATTTTTCTTGTTTCTGTTACTGCTATAGACGGAGAGGAACGAGAGTGGGTGGGCCATAGTGTTATATCCTGCTAGAAGCATTACTGATGTTTCACTGACAGGGCTAACCTTAGTTGCGAACGGTAAGTATTGCAAGAGTTACCGTTCGCAACTAGGCTAACCCTGACTTTTGAACAGGGCTAACCCTGACTTTTGAAGAGGGCTAACCCTTTTGCAAAAGCAAATAAGGTTAACCCAGTATTTACCAAAATTGCAAAGTATGCTTATCCTGCTAAGTACACTTGCTTATCTTGCTAAGTATACTTTGAGGGAGAAATGTTCAATTTAAGGATAAATTTGTTATTTTTTAATATACTGAATTTATTACATTATTTACATCCAGTACAATAATTATGCATATTTTTAATCATCAAATATATGCAGTGGTATTATAAGTTCTATATGAAATAATGCATTTCAGGAAAAATAAATTATTACTCCCTCATAGTATACTTAGTTAGATAAGTATACTTAAATTAAAGCAATGTTGGTGAAATCGGCTACTGGTCTGTGTATACACCGGTTGTCAATACTATAAGTCGCATTTCGCCAGTTGCACCCGCAATTACAAACGTATCCCGTCGGTCATAAATGCATTTGTGGCATGTCATTGTTCATGTGGTACGTCACGTATCAACAAATGACGGCACATACCTTTCTTCTAGCCCACGTGACACTATAAATCAAACACATGCAAACGTCAGATCACTCACCGCCCACCGAGCGAACTGTACTGGGCCGTTGGTTGATAAAATGGACCTTATGGCGTTGAGGTTTAACCCTTTCACCCCTGAGTAACTGGAATGGATTTTGATATATCAATGTTGCAACCAGTCACAACATGATTTTCAGATTAGTCCATTTATGAAAAGGGTGTGTTTTTGTTCTTAAAAATTAAGAAAATTACTTGCAAAAAGTGCATCCGGATCTGCACTGTTTGTATAAACTGCTATAGCCGGCGTTCGGGTTCAAATGGTTAAGAACAATAAATGCAACAGATATTTATGCGCGGATAAAGGTCCCACATCATCCATACTAAAATGGAAAGTAGCAGAGAATGGCCAAATGTTGGTAAATGGTTAGGTTGTGTATATACTAGGCAAAATAAATGACGGTGGCCCGCCTAGATAACAAACGTATATCCTGATACTTTCCATGCAAGAAGTAGGTTATAATCTCTCTGTTGACTGAATGGCGAACAGTGTAGGCTCAGTTCAGACTGTGTGTACGATCAGGCTGATCTGTGCGTACGCTGGGCGCAGACGTCGTAATGTCGATTTTCTCCACCGGTGGTCATTTATACGAGGGTTCACCAAACATGTATATTTTAGGCATATTTTCCTGTATAAATACGGTGTTGAATGTTTTGTGATGATAAATTCATATTATATGCATCAGTCATTTGTGAAATGTATCTTAGCTATTATTTTCGTGTAAGTTAAATATTTAACGTCGTCATAGTAACCGATATCGACGCGTACGATAGTGGTGCCGTCCATATTTCGCGTATTTCTCATTCTTTAACATTCATGTTGATGTCATATATCGCTGCTCCGCTATCGCATTACTTATTATAGAAATTATTCTCATTGGTATACAATTTATTAATATTTTATTTCAGAATATTACAATTTTTGTCAGAATCGTTCCTGAAAGATGGTACTTTCTATTGATGCACGGTAAGCTCCAGTGTTATGAGTATCCGGGGCGCGTTTCACTAAACTTCATACGACTAAAATGTTCGTAAGTGCAAACGTATGGTAGTCTGTAAATTTCAAGTTTTCTAGTAAACAGTTATTGGATTTACATTTATCGAGCATATGCAACCTATGTAATAAATGTAAATCCATCAGTTGAAATTTCCAGACGATCCTAAATTTGCACTTACGAACATTTTAGTCGTACAAAGTTTAGTGAAACGGTCCCTAGAAGTCTAGTATTTCTGGGACAAGCCTCGAATATGTCTGAACCTCGCATATATCAGGCGCGGATCCAGGATTTCGGGTTAGGGGGAGCGTAACTATTTTGCAATACTTGACTATATTATCGAACGAGCTATGCTCGTTCGATAATACAGTCAAGTATTGCAAAACCAGCGCTAGGGGGGTCCGGGGGCATTCCCCCCACCCCCCCCCCCCGAAAAAATTTGGAAATCTACATCGCATTTCCTGAGTTCTGGCGCATTTTGGAGCAAAAATATTGACAATTTCACAGTATGTTTAGACATGATTGTTGATTGAAAACGTTTAAATTTTGAAACAATACGAAAACGACTGAAAAATGCATGGAATACATGGCACTTGGCATGAAACGTGCCTTGTAACTTGTAAAAAGTAAAAAATATTTACTCGGCGAATTTTGGGGAGGGGGGGGGGGGGGCGCGCGCCGGGTCCGCCCCCCCACCCTGAATCCGCCCATGTATATCCCGGCATGTATGTGTTTCAAGAGTTTTGAGTTGAAAACAAAACAACCATTGTAATACATTGTAAATTCCTTTCAGATGGTAATCGGATGCTGTTTCTCTTCAGTCATTTCCTATTTGCGTATAAATATAAATTGCCTTTGAATATGAAGAAATCAACATCTTCACTTACGTTTCGTTTTCCCGCCAGAAATCGTTGTTTATCTCTCGCATATTTCAATTGAAGAAACCAACATCATTTTCTGTATGACCCACTAGTTGGAAAATGGTAAAATGGTGCAAAAACAGTACACTCTAGTACCTATTTGCATATATATATATATTTGGCGCCAAGAATCTCCAAATTATGATAAATGCACTAAGGTACATTTTGACTGGCGGTATCGGCGTAATCTGCCGACGGTATCTAGGGCGATGAAGCCATTATTCCAGGTGTCTGTAATCAAGGTGGACAGGTAGCAAGTTTGGTCAGATTCGGCAAAACAAACGCCTAGATATGCAATGGTCTCTTCCCCGTGCAACCGGCATAGCGCCGCGTTGTGCGGATTTTGTTGTCTTTAGCAAAATTATATTCTGGGACTAGTTCTGGGGTTATCTTCAATATCGCCGTATTCCGTATTTTCGCGGATATTGATATTTAAATATTTGATATTGATTATTCATAATTTCTGGACATCACATAGAAAGCTGGCAAGCATTTTAGAGCACATGCGGAATTCGTATGTTCTGTAATATTCTTGCCAACTTTCGACGTCATTTGTGTTCGTTTTTTTTTCTTCAAATACGCCATGCGTCAGGCATTGGTTGAAATAGCTAAAATGTTATGTTTTATACAGCAATACGCAGAAACATACGGAGCCCCGCAGGGGACATGGATTTTTTTTATTAATTCGTTCCCACGAACTAACAATTCGTTCCCTCAATTTAACAATTTGTTCCCTCGAATTAACAATTTGTTTCCACGAAATGATAATTCGTTCCCTCAATTTAACAATTCGTTCCCTCGAATTAACAATTCGTTCCCACTATATAACAATTTGTTCCCACGAATTAACAATTAGTTCCGGTGGGAACGAATTGTTATTTCGTGGGAACGAATTGTTAAATTGAGGGAACGAATTGTTATTTTGTGGGAACGAATTAATAAAAACAAAGAAGTCTACGTCTCCTGCAGGGGTTCGTAGAAACACAATACAATACACAGACACATTGCAAAATATAGATACACAAACAGGCAAAACTCTACGTTGGTTGAAATGGCTAAAATGTATGCGTTATACTGCACTAACACAGGCGATGCTCTACGTTGGTTAAAATGGCTAAAGTGTACGTTTTGTGCCGCAGTATGAACATTCCGCCGTAAGAAAGAATCCTCCCAATTGCGCCCCTGGCTGATGAGCCAAACTACTTTCTTGTCTGTCTAACTGACTCAGCAGTCAGTGCTATTTCAATATATACACGTGTGTTACCGGCATGCCTCTTGTATAAGTCATATGTTTATGCCATTCACGTGCCTGGAGACGGGATTTATTGAAGTCTGATTATATCATGTAGCGGGAATATTATATAATTATGATAAATATATGCAAGACAATTGTGTTGAGTTCGTAACCTAGGGAAACGGAATAACGTGTTTTAATTGGATGTCGTGATCCATCCATTTTACATTTCCTGTCATTCATAAATTATGTGATTATTGTATGTTTTATAACTGGATATTTTTCAAGGTCAATGTCACACCAAATGACCTGTCGACACCATAGAAACTAAACGACATTGACATTTATTTAAAATTAAATGCTCGAAATACCTATGCATATTGTAGGAACTGACTACGTGTAACGAGTGTTACTTTCACGTGCAGTGACATATTTCTACCACACATGTGTATACTTATTCCATTCACGGGGAAAATGGAGAACGGATTCACGAAGGCTTCAATTCTTACCAGGATCGTGTTTGTAGCGTCCATTGTTGCTTTCCTTCTGCACATGATCGGATTCTACACTCCCTATTGGTCAATCCGCCGCTTCCGACCGCGTTACCTGCACGCGCTGACGACAACAGAGAGCACGGGACTATGGCAACAATGCTGGTCCACGTACTTTCTGTCAAAGTGCGAGAGTTGGCCCGATTGGGGAAGTATGTAGTGTGCTTTCAAAATCAATGTAGCCTATTTCAAAACCATGGCGCTTTATGAACTGTTTTTCCCCAATTAAAACCGTCCTACTTTAAGTTTATCTTTCTTAATATAGACACGGCATGCCTAGAAAGGTCTCTTGGCATGGGGTATGCACTATCAATCCATTATATTATGAAGATACACCATTTTATGACAGAACATTTCAAATATTGTCTTACATACGTGTACTTTCATTGAGAAATAAGACAAATAGAAAATAATTGTTTTCAAACTTTACATACGTGTAAAATAGTATTCCGATTGTTGTGGGACAATGTCCTTATTATCTTCCATGTTCTTAATTTCGGACTTTTCTATAGCATAGTTTATACATGAAAAGGTATATGTATACATAATATGTTGTTTTATTCAGCAATATGTTACATGGTGTTTTCGTCGCCGGTGTGCATGCAGTGATCTCAGTGCTCCTGATAGACTAGAATATTGCAAACTGCAAAGCGTTCCACATTTAACTAGTGAACAGTGTAGGCCATAATCAGACTGAGCGTCTTTCATAATGTGAGTATATATGCCACGATGGCGTCTGGGTTTCTTTTCGATGGCGCCCCGGTTTCTTTTCGATGGCGCCTGGGTTTTGTTTCGATGCCACCAGGTTGCTTTTCGATGGCGTGCGGGTTCTTTTCAATGGCGCCTGGATTTTGTTTCGATGACACCTGGGTTACATTTCAATGGCGTCCGGGTTGCTGTTCGATGGCGCCCGGGTTGCTGTTCGATGGCGCCCGGGTTCTTTTCAATGGTACATGTGTTCATTTTCGATGGCGTCTGGATTGCTTTTTAATGGCGTCCGGGTTCTTTTCAATGGCGTCCGGGTTCTGTTCGATGACGTCCGAATTGCTTTTCACTAGCAACGAGGGGTTGGCTTAAACTGCTGCACCGTAATTGCATCGCTATCGTTTAGAAAAATATTCAGAAAGAAATGAAGATAAAGTGTTTATTGCATAAAATGAGCTTTGACAGTACAGTAACACGATGTATTCAAATCATAATACAGGCTAGTGTAAGACATATGCAAATTAAACGGCTGTAGAAAACATGTAATGGTATTTCAAAATTTTAATTGGGTAAAATAAAATCACACTACTGTTTACACATCAACAGACAGCAAGTATTGAATAGTTTGCTTAGAAATGAAAACATGTCTTGGCCAAGATGTGTTTTCATGGAAAATAAGAAAAATATGCTATATTTGTGGTCTGTTTATTGTTTTCTGCAGCATCATAAAGGTACCATAATGATTTTATTGCTTTTTGACACTTGCTACTTCTGATTTCAATTGGGTTTTTTGCAATTTTAATCGGGTATTTAACCCGTGCTATAAGTAGCTTATTCCACCCTTATATCCGTACATGTATATTTCACCCAATAAAACGGGCGTACAATCAAGTATATGGGTGAAACATAATAGTGGATCTCATATTACATGAGTGTGATTTAATATGGTATTGATTAAACCAGTTTACTGATTTCTTATGAAAGCAGTAAACTCGTTTAATAAATACCATATCAAATCATCGCTAATTATATATTCTATTAATTGCATAAGCACATCATCAAACATTGAAGCTATGCTGGTCACATGTAGCGGTTTCATTTACATATTTGTTAAAAGTGTGTATTTCGAAGTTTAAAGGTATATGCCCACTCAGTAGGCACAACATGTTCTTTATATCAGAGACATCATCTGGGACATTTTCTGGCAAAATAAACATTCATTCACCATTACCCCACGTATTGATTGACATTATTATACATTTTATATCAGACAAAAAGTTCCACACTGATAATAGGGGCGATAATCATGTTTCCTTAAAATGATAACTTATATTACTATTTATTCTCTGTATTTATATGTTGATGTGCAATGATCATACTTTATAATCTGTCGAAAATATTATTTTTTCATGTCACGCATTTAATTAGTATAAATAATTATATCTCATGCCTCATTTGCATATGAAAATAGCCTAATACCACCGCGAGCCACTATCAGTATAATAACTATTATTAAATGAATATATCTGTATAGCGGGCACTTGTAATTTTTAGAACTTGTGGAATAGTGGCACAATTATACACTTGTTTAATTCCCATAAAGAATAGTTTGTGCCTACTGGTGGGCATGCACCTTTAATACAGCGCAGATCTGTTATCATATTACACTGTGAACACATTTTATACAGTAACAATAATAATGTACAGTCGAACCTCTCTAAACCGGACACATACATAAGTTGACATTTACATCCAATAATAATGTCTGTTCATGATCGCAATGCATCCACGCTTGTCTTGATGTAGTCACCTCTCTCTGTGACAGTAGATCCTCTCTAAACCGGGCACCCTGGGATATCCCCAGTTACACATATATCCCCAGGTACACAGATATCCCCAGTACACAGATATCCCCAGGGTGCCCGGTTTAGAGAGGTTCCACTGTATCTGAATAATACTTTTTAGACACGCACCCCGAAATCAGACCAGCCATTATACCATGCTGTTATTATTAAAGTCCAGTGTACATGCCAAAATGCATCTGTCAAAGATAATGATAAATGCAAATCTATGTTTGCATGAGATTTATTCTCATATGCACTTGTAGAATATGTAGAGAATACGAGGTTAGAGTCTTTTGATATCAAGTTTATCAGGCAAGCATAGGAAACGCCTAGGAATTCCGAGATTCGCATTTTTCTAATTGTGTTATAGTATGATTATTTCTGATTGTGTTATAGTATGATTATTTCATAACCGTGCAAACAATAATTTACAGATATTTCACAAATGTTTTGCACGTGTGTGTGTGTATAGAGGAAATGCATATCGAAATTATCGCCCCTGTTTATTACAATGTCTGACGGTATGACATTGAATATAACGCAAACGTTTTGGAATGTGATCAAATGAAATAGTGCGATTGGTTGATATACTAGTGTCATTGTCAGTGCATGCAGCTAACCAAGATTACCATCTTATACCTCAGACATAATCTGCGTAACTGCATTTGTGGCTGTGACCGGAGAAATGAGGCTTATGGTATTTGTGACCAGTTTAGTTCCTGATCAAATAACACATTCTTGTAGCTTGGTAACGATCCATATTGCTTGTTAGAAGCATGACGGGTGTGTCATTGATGGAACGGGGAACACTGTCGTTCCTGATCAGACTGCAGGTGCAGAGACTGATTTGGATCTACAGTGGCCGCAAAACCCATAAGCCCCATTTCTCCAGTCAGGGCCACATTTAATGTTGATGGCTTTCCCTGTGGTGTAGCGCTCATGTGCTTGAAATACAGTGCAACCTTTATAAAGCGGCCACCAGGGGGACCAGTTTATATTACTGTGCTAAATGCAATCATGAGTAGACAAAACTTAAAGGCACTGTGTCTCAGATTATGTCTCAGATAATCAACATGTGGTTGTTCGCTTCTTGGACTAGATGACCTATCACTTATGTCAATCAAGTGCATCATTTCATTTGATCGAATTCCAACACGAGTGTGTTATATTCAAGCACGATGTTCAATGTATACAGTATCAACACCTTTAAAAACAGGGGAAATCATTTGAATGTACACTAAAGAAAATTTATGATTTCTTGTGTGCGTAAAATACCATGCAACGGAACCCTCAGGTGACTATAATTTTTTATTAATTCGTTCCCAAGAAATAACAATTCGTTCCCACGAATTAACAATTGGTTCCCTCAATTTAACAATTCGTTCCCACGAAATAACAATTCGTTCCCACGGGAACGAATTGTTAATTCGTGGGAACGAATTGATATATCGTGGGAACGAATTGTTAATTCGAGGGAACGAATTGTTAAATTGAGGGATCGAATTGTAATTTTGTGGGAAGAATTGTTAATTCGAGGGAACGAATTGTTATATCGTGGGAACGAATTGTTAATTCGAGGGAACGAATTGTTAAATTGAGGGAACGAATTGTTATTCGTGTGAACGAATTAATAAAAAAAATCCATGTCCCCTGCGGGGCTCCGTACCATGCAATACCACATTTATAAAAAAAAAACATTTTCATTTGGAGACACTACATAAGTATTCTGTATCGAGGTGTGTGGGTGGGGTAGGTTTTGAATGAGCCATTTTCTCTGAGTCCTGTGTCCGCGTCTTTGAACTGCGTAATACTACTTTATGGGGGCGGCTCTGTATTACCTCCCTTATCGCATCACCGTTGCTCGCCGATATTGATTTCGAAAAAAAGCAAAGTTTTCAATTGAAAGTTCAGAGATCAAGCTCTGCAATTGTTGTCAACTTTCAACGTCATATACGGAAAATCAATATCGGCGAATACGGCGAAGCGATAAGGCAGGTAATTCTGGAGTCGTGTTCATATGTATGTGTATGCATATGTATCCGTGTGAACAGGTACGTCTAATACATGTACATGTCATTTATCATATTAATGTTGCCCAATATATAATACTAAGATCTGGCCGTTACAGAATACACTCGTATTTCCGTTTTCTGTATGATAACACTTAATCTATTGAAAATGATGGGATAGGGGTGGCGAGGGTGGTATGGGGGAGGGGGTAGGGATTGAGTGGCACGTTTGCTTTAGTCTGTACATGTACAGTACTTATGGGTTTCTGTTGGTGAGCTGTGACATATAACCAAGTGGTATATTATGGTTATACGCTTCCGCCATAGCTGCGGATTCCGTTGCTAGGCAATAGTAATTGTAATGCAGTTTGCGTTGGTGTTCATATTGAGTCATATTATGCAAACCACTAAATTCTGCCGATAATGTTTCCACCACATATCCAATGTGTTTGCCAGGTGGAGCGACTAAACATTTAAAGGTACATCCCCACTCAGTAGGCACAACATGTTCTATATAGGAATTAAATAAGTGGATACTTATGTCACTATTCCACCAGTTCTAAATTTACACGTGCCCGCTATGCAAATATAACCATTTAGTAATATATATTTTACTGATAGTGATCGCGGTGGTATCAGGCTATTTTCATATGCACATTAGGCATGATCTTTTTTTATTATTATTGATACTAATTAAATGCGTCACCTGAAAAAATAATACTTTCGACAGATTATAACGTATGCTCATTGCACATCAAAAAATAAATACAGAGAATAAATAGCAATGTCCGTTAACATATTAAGGAAACACGGTTATCTTCCATGATATCCGTGTGGACAGGTACGTCTAATATAAAATGTATAATAATGTCAATCAATACGTGGGGTAATGGTGAATAAATGTTTATTTTGCCAGAAAGTGTCTCATATGATGTCTCTGATATAAAGAACAGTGTGTGCCTACTGAGTGGGCATGTGCCTTTAATATGTTTTTCATAATAGTGTTAAACGAACACGACTCCGAAAGTTATGCTGGGACGAATCACTCGACATGGGACAAAACACCACCTACAGCGTTTTGTCCCAGGCCGAGTGACTCGTTCCAGCACGTCTTTGGACATATGTGGTTAAACGGATGTAAATTTGGATCAATCAATCAATCAATCAATCAATCAATCAATCAATCAATCAATCACAATCAATCAATCAATCAATCAATTGATTGATCATTGCAGCATGACGGGTGTTTCACTGACTGAATGGCGAACAATGTATACCCTGATCACATTCTGGATATGCTTAAGCTACTCTGGGTCTACATTGGTCGTAAATGCCAGCCGCATGTCTTCAGACAGCGTGTAGCTTGATTTAAGGTCCCAGTTCTATACCTGATCATCGTTTGATTCAAAGATAATTGCGTAAATGTGATAGAATAATGTATAACATATATGTGAATATTGCCTGGTTACCGTATCCTATACGGCACATGGAGTGGCCAAGTCGGCTATCTTTGTGTATTCCAGCCATCAGCCAATTTCACCTGTTCTGCCGTTTGACAAAGAACTCAAAATGTGAAGTAGAACATATGCTAATTATAATGTAACTAATTACATGTAGAAACGCCAGGAGAACGGACTATTGTCCATTATATTACACCAAACTGTAAAATATGTCAGTTTTCTTGACAGGTCTGTGCCTGTGTTTTTAACAACACGAACCACCAGTATAAATTGCCTCATACAAAGAAAATCGCACAGTGTATCACTTTTACCTGGCAAACCACACAACATATACCATATATACCCACTACTGAACTATGGTATTAGCTATCAAATCCAGTGACATGTATGCAGTTACCTGAGTGTATTGTCTATGTACTATGCGAGTAAATATGGCTTTACCTATGGGTAACATGTACACTATAATAGGCTGTGCATCAGATTTAATAAAAGTTCACACATCAACATTTATTTTGAGATTGATGGGAGAAATGCTCAGATATCTCGTCTTTTGTGTAGTTTGCTGGCATAATATTTATAGCTTGTCGATCTGTCTATTATGTATTGCACCAATTTGTATTTGATTTACTGTATTATTATTTGCTGTATGTGTCAAACGCACGAAGTGGTGAAACTGTACGATGGCTTGTGTCGCCAGCGTGACACTGGGATAGTTCATTGTTGTTTCGGAACAGCAAGCACGTTGTGGAAAGAGACAACAATGTATATATTTACAATTATGATGTATTTACAAATAATGATATACACAAATAATGAATATTCAAGACAGTACGGACAGTATGTTCCTCACGTTCAAGATACGGACTTAAAGTTTCTATCATCCAACTCAGGTTTCCGCCATGATGAGGGTGACGTTATATGACGTCGTTAAGTTATAATACAATGTTATCGATTACTTTGGCGGATGGGGGAAAACTTCACATGGGTGGACGTCCTTTGAGAATTATCTCGTCCTTGGACGGAATGACGTCACCGGAATAATAACCCCCGCTCGATACGCCCTGGTCCACACGGAGCAGAGTCCCCGCTGGTACACGATATCATGGATATCGTGTATTGGACCCCAGAATAGTATCGGTGCATCGTACTGGTTCTACGCAAGAACACCCGATAGACGTGCCGTCGCTGGTTGCCTGGCTGACTGGCTGGGACCACAGGTTGAAGTAACGGACCGAGGTCTATAAATACACAATGATAGAAATGTCTGTGCGATTAAATTGTCTGTCGTGACGGACAGGACGGGTATAAATGTAGGTTTGATCAAATGTTCGATTGGAAACAATGTTTTCTCTATGCAAAATGTTTCTTTACGGGCCGGGACGACGTAAAAGTGTATTTTGAACCCGAGTTTTACTCCGTTATATAGCAGTATCGGCCTCGGAAATGTTGCGGTTCTTTCCCGACCTAGCAATGATGATACTTTGTGTTAAACAAAACAATCGATAGCTCGACGTTGACATAGCGCATCGGGGAATATATCGTTGCGGAATACTAGCATTGTCCCAACTTCTGCAATAGGCGACAATGATATAACTCGGTTGACGATTCGTGAGAGTCCGTTGTCTCGAGCCCGTCCGGGTTCGGCCTATTAAAAACTTATCAACCTTCTATAATGGAGTATATGGAGGGTGTAAAAAAATAATATTTTTTTCTTTCTTCATTCATTGATGCTTTTATGCATATTTAATGTATTTATAGACCTCGGTCCGTTACTTCAACCTGTGGCTGGGACTACAAAACACCAACGGTGTTGTTACCAGAGTGTAACGTGTTATAGTCTCCATAATAGTCACAGTAGTGCACATGCAATAAATATTATGATTGCATGGCAATACTAAACAACATCATGAATTACAATGATGAAACGTGATAAATCGCAATGTACACAAATATATTTTCACTAGTTGGAAGAAAGGGGCTGATGGAATTCATATGTCGGAGAATGCGATATAACACATTAATGAACGGCCACTATATCTAGTGCACCCAACGATATATATATTCACAGCCATACATGTGAATATCGACGTCATTCACAGTTATTTACCATTAGTAAACAAACATTTGATTGCGACTGGCCTTACCCTGATCAGACTGCCCGTGGCCAACTGCGCTAATTTAATAAAGAGCAACTATGCCAAGTATTTTCCTGTGCAGACTCACAGCATTACATTACTAATGATAAACACTGTAGACTCTAATCAGACTGTAGGATTCCACAGGCTCACCTAAAGCATCAGTGATTGAAATAAATTATACTTCACATCATGTCCTTATTGCAGCTTACTGACGTATAAATCAGTGCATTTAGAGCAGAACTGTCTGATCTGGTCTATCCTGGTCGCAATAGCATTTTCACTATTTACAATTCACTGTGAACGTACATGACTTAATAGAATGAATGTACAGACGACTGGGTTTGGAGTTTTACATTTGTCCAACATAGAGTAAATGAAAGTCATCCAGAAAAGTCACGTTACATTTGTTACAAGTTAAAATTGGCAATATTCTCATGTATAGTACAGGGCGTATGACTGATATTGGACTGAATAGTTTAGTAACCATTTCAATCGTGTTCGCCCTTCGTTTACAAATAGAATAAATTGCTACTGCAATTAGTCGGAGTGACATGCACAAAACACATGAGAATAATATGCCAGTACAATACTCACGGAATGCTCCCACATGCGAAACCTGTAATCGTTATCATTTACACGTAAGCACGAATTATTAATGATTCAGTTCGATTTTATCCAGGGAGATAATCTACACCAGCGGATACATGTCATACGGCTTTTATTGACCAAGCATTTGGTCGAAATGGTCCAAATAACTGAGGTAAACGAAATAGGGCAGTATTATCGAGGGTACTATTATGAACGTGGCTATAATATTATTACACGGTTGAAGTCATGTTATTTTAAACTTTTAATATGTTCTAAAATATTAATAACAATAAAGCACAAGTCTATACAATTCTAGTGACGGAAATTCCGCCTAAACATTGGCAACTCCAGGTGTTGACACTACAATAACTTTTTATTAACTGCCAGTATAGTTTTCACAATGTTAGTATGGAAATTGCAAACATGTTAGGATTAATAATTTGGTGGGTTTCCACCAATGATATTTGTCTGTTCAATGGCAATCCAGGCGGAACCAGATTTCATGCAGGAACATTCAGTCTATGCGGAACAAAAGGTGTGGTCATTCAGGCTTTGTAATATCAAATGTGATAGAACTGTATTGTTCGATAAAGCTTGCAACATTGTTCCGGATTTCTTGAACTTGTGTGATATCGATAAGTTTGTAATCTTATTTGCTAATAATGATATCATGAAAGAATGTGCCAAAACTTGTTTAAATATTTTAAAAAGAAGGTGTGGTTTTCTTTATAGATGATCAATATACCGTACGTTAGGTCTTATTCATTTAACCATGTCTTATAGTGTAGATATTGTACTATATTCATGAATGATTGTGTCTATGTTTATCATGTGTTTTAGTGTATGGGTACGTCATAGTCATGATACACGCAGTAGGTTACATGTAGTTTGTGCATGTGCGTTATAGCATGTATCAGATGCTGGTGTCATGAGCACGTTAGATAACTGTATGTACATATTACCCATGTATTCATATTCATTTTTTATGTGGCAAAACACATGTTTTATAGTGAGTGTAGTCTCTTGTAATTCTTATAGAATGGCGATGTACTATTTTACTGTGTCTATATTGTATTATCTTATGTGTGTACATTGATGAGACTTTAATAAACAAATATATATATCAATAATTAATCAAACATATTACCGTTAAAGCGGTTTATGACAAGGGCTAACTGAGAAATGGCAAATGCAGAACAAAGAACGCGACATACATGTATTACCTGGCTTTTATAACATATGTAGAGATGCAAACTTAGAGATTATATGTGGCATTGTTATCACCACATATTTGAGACCAATTATCAATATTACACCTTCATAACTTTATCCAGAATGATATTTGTTTGATCATTAATAATAAAATACACATCTACAGAAACATATTTCGACAATGTAAACACAATATTTGACCTGCACATTTCCTGCATGTTAAAATGAAGTATGACTATTCAAACAGTTTACATGCATTTCCCGAAACATTTATAAAATAATATACGGACCTATAAGTATTTATACTATAATATTGATATACGCATACATATTCAAATTGTAAAATGTGACCCATCATCTAGTTAAACTGTCATCATAACAATACGATAATAATGCGGTGAATTGCATGCGTCAGACGTAATTTGCAGCATTTGAAAGTAAATAATAAACATATGTACTTATCAGTTCCCAGTGAATGCTTGTGACACAACGTGTTCACAAGAATGGTTGAATGTCCGACTGCTAGTATATGGTTATGATAGTGTATATACATACTCTAGCGCATAAGTTTCCCATGTTTGTCCGCCTGTCAATATAAAAACTCCGTGTCAACATTTTGCTTACAATTTTGCGTAAGTGAACGAATTTGGCGAATTAATCTGAAATAATTCAGTCATCAGTAGATATGACCTACTCGGTATTCAGGATAGCATCCAAGTCTGCATAAACAGTGTAAATCACCCATATATAACCGGTGCAAAATCCAATACTGGTGATACGTGCACGGTTTCGGATAAAACGCTATTCTCTCCAGCGGTGTATTCCACGGGAGCGATATTTTACACACGAAGACCTATTCGATAGTAGTTACAAGGTTATTCGAGTATTATGCTCGAGTATTGTGTAATTGTGTAACCCGTGTTACAAATGATGGCTGATAAAGAAGACAGTCGGCTACAATTCGTGAAAGCTTGTACATACACATATTGCGCAGATGGCAACTGAATGCTCCATATATTATACAGTAACAATACAATATTCATATATGTTATATTCATATATCACTCTTATGAAGCAACTATCATTGAAGCCAAGTGTATCTATCTATGACCTAATACCCGATTACATGTAGCTCTTATGCTATGAATACCCGAAAACCAAGCCCATGAAGCCTCTATTGTGACACACCTGGGTAGAACTAGCTTGTTGACAGGGAAATACACTTGTATTTCACAAATTCTATTTCCGGGATCGGGGATCGAACCCGGGGCGCCGGAGTGACAGTCTGGGGTCGTAACGTCCCCGCTACAATTCCACTCTTCGGAGGGTCAGCGTTTAGTTATTCGCATTATGTATCACAATGACGAACATTGTAAGCCCTACTCCGACTCTGTGGATACACAGACTGCTCAGAAGATACACAGTAATTGCAAAGCCTCTTTTCTTTTTAGAGTGTAACAGTTTTTGTGAATCCATTGTCAATTTGTCATAACTCGTGGAAAATGCACGCACTTTACAATTAGTTAAAATAGTATTATTTTACATACATAGATTGAAATCCGACTAAACTTCGTACGACTAAAATGTTCGGAAGTGTAAAATTGCAATGTACAACAAGGTTCAGATTGAATGACCAACAAATAGGTGTAATATGTTAGCATTAGTGAATTACGTTAATGTGTGTTGAAGTAAATTGATATAAATTTTCGCACGCATATTTTTGTAATAGTAAGTTAAATTTAGTGAAATGGGCCCCTGATCTTTCGTTAGTAAAGAGAAGTCAAGTTGCTTACATTACAACCTCTCTAAACCGGACACCCATACAAGCTAAGTCATCTCTCACAGTTGATAACGTCTGTTCATGATCGCAAACCACATATACCTGTTGTTACGGTGCCCATATGCCTGATTTACAGCGGAGCCTCTCTAAACCGGACACCCTGTGGACCTCCCAGGGTGTCCGGTTGAGAGAGGTTCCACTGTACCGTATACAATGTGTAAGCCACGTGAGGGATGTACCATTTATATATATATACAACAACATCAATGGTGTGTTTGTATTTGTTACTACAGACTGTCTGTTGTCGTACCGAGCGATATGATTGTGAGGCTCTGTAGCACGTCTAGAATTATTCATGAACGGGGGCACATGGTCGATAAACTATACGCAGACCATGTAACAAACCTGTACAAAATATTTACAGCAAATATACGTATATTTTGTATAAATGACGTCGAAAGTTGATGGGCTTTTCATAGCAAATGCGGAATAATATTCTGTATTTGCTCTGAACATTTCGTCAACTCTTGACGTCATTTACGGAAAATAGTTCAAAATACCGTCATATTTTGCAAATATGTTCATTGAGCTGTCACACATTTTCTGAGGTACGAAATCACATGGATTATCTCATGTACGTGGCTGTGCCGGACTGGAGAAATGAAGCTTAGGGATTTGTGAACAGGGTAACGTCTGTTCAAATATCATACTCCTGTAGCCCGTTGAAGATCTGTTTTTCTTATTATAAGCATGCCGGGTATTTCATTGGTGGAATGGTGAATAGTGCAGATCCTGATCAGACTGTGCGGATGCACAGGCTGATCTGGATCTATGCTGGTCGCAAAACCAATACGCCTCATTTCACAAGACACAGCCACATACTTGATAACCGTTCATTGCAACGCTTACTATGTGGATTAAAATTCCAAGACAAAAACAGTGCATGCTAATCATGGATTGTTTCCCTTTGACCTGTGATGCTCTACAACTGTCAGAACCTGTTGTTGTGTGGCTGGTTACTATGGCGATGATGCACGTATCGCAGGCGTTGACAAACGCCCTTATAACAAATCCATGTGTAATTAACTTGCCGGTCTACATCAAAGCTGGCGCTCCAGGCACTCGACTATGTGTCGACATATGAGGGACACTGGACGGGTTCGGGCGAACTTTGTGAACACTTAGTCAGACGGACTTCTAACCAAATTTCTGAATTTGATATCGCATAAAATTGTATATTGCACTGTATTAACTGTGTATTAAAACTTATATTGCACCAGTGTAAAACATATGTGAAGGAGACAACTACAGAAAACAGGTTACATGACCAGTACAGCTGCAATGTCTGACGATGTGCTTATGTAATAAACATAATATAACATTTGTGTCATTTTAATGTGATATTTATTAAAATTCGTTTACTAATTTCATAATAAACCCGGCAAAGCCTCGTTTATTATGAAATCCGTAAACTCGTCAAAATAAATCATCACTTTTGTATAAGGTCATCTATGGTGAGTCCAAGTTGCAAACACGCCGGCAACAAATACCCTAATTGTAAGAACGTTTGCAATGACCCTTGCGTATACATGTATATATTTGCCCGGACTATGACAACAGAAACTAAATTTGGTACCCGAGTGCACAATGAGTGAGTGCACTCCGCTTGCACATCAAGTGAACTTCCAGTACACATCAAAGTGTCGTTAATTCATGCAATGTATGCATATACCACTGCAAATGTATTTTATTGATGATGTGCAATTTAATTAGCTAGATTGGTGGAACCTGGTAAACAAAATAAAAAAATACTCGACATCTGCCATTTATTCTCAACAAGAGTTTGCCGATTTGACGTTACGTTGCTTAGTTATTATAGGAATGAATGGCCTTTTTGTGGAATTTATCGGGGTATAAACTTGGAAAAGTCGCGGGAATACTGGACGAAGGCCGGAAGGCCTCGTCCAGTATTCCCGCGACTTTTCCAAGTTTATATACCCGATAAATTCCACAAAAAGGTCATTCATTCCTTATAATTCCAGCATTTGAAATAAATTCATCAAGAAAATGTGTTTATTTTCCGTTTTCTTAAGAATTATTTTAACTGCGCCTCACGGTTACGGAAAGTAGTTCGGCGTGGGAGTTTACTGGGATATAAATTTTGGACAGAGACTTGCTACGGGCCAATAAAATGTTAGGGAATTGTGTAAATATTTTTGTGCTGGAATTATAAGCTAAGCAACGTTACATGAAGCACATACATTTCGCCATTTCCTACGTCAGAAGTTATTAAAAAGAAATGCAAGATGGAGTTGTCATTAAGCAGTAACGAATAGCCGCAGTGCAGGATGACATGTAACAATGGACGACTGCATTGTCATGAAGCAGCATGCAATGTAGTGGCGGATATCCCCATAGAATAACTCCCTTTTTAATAACTTCTGACGTAGGAATTGGCGGATATCCCCTTCGATAATTCGTGTTTGGTTATATTTGGTGGCCTATTTATAAGAATAATATTAGACAAGCCATGCGATTTTGTACGTACGATGAAAAATATACGCAATATAAATGAAGTAATTAGTGATAATTTAGAGGGAACTATTTCTGAGTTTGTTTTTGTATATGTTTATATTTATATATATTTACACATTCCATACTGTCATGGAAACGGTCATTCAACGTTTTGCATTATCACAATTGATTACAGTAGCCCCACGTGAAGCTCGTGCGACTGTTGATTGGTTAAAATGTGTTGACGTCATTAATTTCAACGACGTTGTCAATAACGGCACGGTATTGACCAGCAACGTCGCTGTTCCATGAATTGCGACCAAACTTTAAGACGTAATAAAACAATATGATTTTGACGTTTAACGCCATATTTGGATATTTACATTTTTGAACATGCATTGTAAATATAAGTAATAAAACCAAGGATTGTTGTGTTTGCTATAGTATGAACAAAACGTTTAGTCTGTTTAAAGTGCGTTGAGTCCGAACGAAAGAATAATGTAAAGACTTAAATAATATTAATGTACATATTGTATTGTCTGTTCCATGCTGGCTTAAGGCGGTTTGTTTTGTATATGTTTATATGTATATATACTATCGATGTACATATTGTGTGCTCTGTTCCAGGCTGGTTTGAGGCGGTGCAGGCGTTCGAGACACTGGGCTTCATCGCGGCCCTGGCGGCCCTGATTCTCGTCGTCCTCTACATCTTCGTGCCCGCCACCTCGGGCAAGCGGATCGTCTTCATCCTGTCCATGATTGCATGCTTTGCCGCCGGTACAGTACACTTCTTTAACCCTTATACTGCAGAATTAAATGTTGTCGTCTGCTGTTTATGGTGTTTTCTCAGCAAAAACATGATTTGACAGCACTTTAGAATCATTTCCATTGGAAATTATTCTCAAGTGCTATCAAACCATGTTTTTATTGAGAAAGCAGACAAAATATAAAACATCAGCAGACGACAATTTTTGTTTCCCGCATTCTAAGGGTTAAACATTTCACCCCTAAATATCCAAGATTGACTTGACCATGCTCATTTTTTTACTATTCCATTGATGAAAAAATATGGATTTATTTTTAGAATTGAACAATACTGACAAAACCTGTAAATCCTAACGAGACGGCTTGTTACAGCCGGCTCATTACAGATCATGTTGAGATCACCAAATCTACAGTGTTTGCACATGGTTTATGGTCTCTAGGGTTGAAAGAGCAATGCTAATGTATATACATTAAACGCCAATGATAAACCTTATTGCTGTCTGTTCCACGTTTTGCTGCCGACGATCTTTTGAACATTAAGCACATTACATCTTAAAAATACCTAAATGTAAGTACTTTTTCATCAATAACAAAAAAAGTCACCGTCCCCAAATTTGTTTATTTTATGAAATGCCGTCAAATATTGATTTTATTGCGTAAACAAATATTTTACTATGGGAATTTAACATGGGGGCTAAAATATATATTTTTTTATTTGTGGACAGATTTTCAAAATCTAACGTTTGTTTTCTCAGTTACATCATTTCCAAGCTATCTAGCCAGGTTTCGGAGTAAATTTCTTCTTTTTTTCTCTTTTGTTTTACTTCTCCCCCAGCGCTTCCTCCTCTTCTTCCCCCAAGTTAAATTATCATAGGAAGCCCATGTTTTCGCTACAAAATCAATATTTGATGGAATTTCATCAAACAAACATTTTTTGGGAGGGTGACTTTTTGTTAATGGTGAAAAAGTAATTACATTTAAATATTATTTAGATGTAATGTGTTTAATAACCAAAAGTTCGTCGGCAGAAAAACGTAGAACAGACAGTATGCTTTTCGTTGACCTGTGATTGGCAGGATTCTCTGTGACAGTGATTTATTACGCATGCTAGTTACTACTTCTTTGAAAGGAACCCACAAGGAACCCACTTAAAAAAGATTACTTCTTTGATTTCCGACTGCAGTATTTGTTGCGCACATTTGTAGTTACAGGGTGTTGTTATTGTTTTTATATGCTGTAGCTCACCTATAAATAAATGCGGCATTAGCAACTATGTGTGTCATTCACGGTACTATATATAAGACAAAGTCAAGATAAAGTTACATTCCAGTAAATCGAGTGTGGACCTTAGTGTTCGAAAGTAGTACATAAATGAAGAAATAGTGCGAAACATGTTGCTTGCTTTGAGTTAACCGTTTATGGTTACTGATGAATTTCGGGTTGGAATTATTAGAAGTACATATACATTTAATCCAGCAACAAAATATTGAGATAATTTTTACTTTACTGCCTGTCACATATTCATACGTCACATGACCCTATCATTCGTTGATCCATTTGCGGGAGTCTGCTTATCAAGCATACCTTCCGAGTCATGGGAGGTTCTTACATGATAGTTAACACCTTGATTTCTCCTCATATATTACTGTCCACCAGGTAATTCATTATGAAAATCTACTGTCTGTTTCACGAAACCTGTCCAAATATTACGGCTATATAAATAATGCAAAAACAAAATATCTTTGGATAATATTAAATTATAACACAATTTAAGAATGAGAATACCTTTTATTTCGTGAAATTTGGTCCAATATTTATTTTATTGCGAAAAAACAATTTCCACATATTAAATCCGCATAAGCATATTCACAGACACAGAGTGAAGATGTCTATGGGGCTTTAACATGGGGATTTCTTTCTTTTTTTTCAGAAATAGTGGACCGATTTTCAAAATATAACTTTTGTTTTCTTAGTTAAATAATTTCCAAGCTAGGTTTCCGAATCAGTTTCCAAAATTTTTCGTTTTTCGACTCCTCATCTAGGTTCTCCACCTCTTTTTCCCCATTTTAAATTCCCATAGAAAATTCATTTTTATAATAAAATCGCTATTTGACCAAATTTCACGAAATAAAAATAAAGCTCATTCTTAAATTTTGATAAAAATTAATATATCGAAAAAAAATAGTTTTTTGCATTGTATGGCCGTACAATTTGGGCAGGTTTCGTGAAACAGACAGTAGTTCAGTTCTGAGTCATCATGCATATATTTTCTGTATCATGTCTTGTATTTTCTGTTGCTCTGCTATGACAAAGACCTGCATTATTTCCTCCACGGCGCCAGCGCCTCATATCATTGATTTTTAAAAGTGAATTCATAGTAAATGGTACACAATTATACAGAGCCTCGTGTACCTCGTGTAGGGGACATACGGAGCCTCCTCTTGTAGGGGACATACGGAGTCTCGTGTAGGGGACATACGGAGCCTCATGTATGGGACATACGGAGCCTCATGTATGGGACATACGGAGTCTCGTGTA
Organism: Conchocele bisecta; assembly: GCA_029237695.1. NCBI lineage: Eukaryota > Metazoa > Mollusca > Bivalvia > Lucinida > Thyasiridae > Conchocele > Conchocele bisecta. The sequence goes on from CM055266.1 coordinate 20,725,947, forward strand.
GGGGACATACGGAGCCTCGTGTAGGAGCCTCGTGTATGGGGACATACGGAGCATCGTGTAGATACGGAGCCTCGTGTAGGATCATCGTGTAGGGGACATACGGAGCCTCGTGTAGGAGCCTCGTGTATGTGACATACGGAGCCTCATGTATGTGACATACGGAGTCTCGTGTAGGGGACATACGGAGCCTCGTGTAGGAGCCTCGTGTATGGGGACATACGGAGCATCGTGTAGATACGGAGCCTCGTGTAGGATCCTCGTGTATGGGGACATACGGAGCCTCGTGTAGGAGCTTCGTGTAGGGGACATACGGAGCCTCATGTAGGGGACATACGGAGTCTCGTGTAGGGGACATACGGAGCCTCGTGTAGATACGGAGCCTCGTGTAGGAGCCTCGTGTAGGGGACATACGGAGCCTCGTGTATATACGGAGCCTCGTGTAGGAGCCTCGTGTAGGGGACATACGGAGCCTCGTGTAGATACGGAGCCTCGTGTAGGAGCCTCGTGTAGGGGACATACGGAGCTTCGTGTAGGAGCCTCGTGTAGGGGACATACGGAGCCTCGTGTAGATACGGATCCTCGTGTAGGAGCCTCGTGTAGGGGACATACGGAGCGGGGGACATACGGAGCCTCGTGTAGGAGCCTCGTGTAGGGGACATACGGAGCCTCATGTAGGGGACATGGACGGAGTCTCGTGTAGGGGACATACAGATGCCTACTTCGTGTAGATACGGAGCCTCGTGTAGGAGCCTCGTGTAGGGGACATACGGAGCCTCGTGTATATACGGAGCCTCGTGTAGGAGTCTCGTGTAGGGGACATACGGAGCCTCGTGTAGATACGGAGCCTCGTGTATGGTGAGCCTCGAGTAGGGGAGGGGAAACATACGGAGCCTCGTGTAGGAGCCTCGTGTAGGAGACATACGGAGTCTCGTGTAGGGGACATACGGAGCCTCGTGTATATACGGAGCTTCGTGTAGGAGCCTCGTGTAGGGGACATACGGAGCCTCGTGTAGGGGACATACGGAACCTCGTTTAGATACGGAGCCTCGTGTAGGGGACATACGGAGCCTCATGTAGGGGACATACGGAGTCTCGTGTAGGGGACATACGGAGCCTCGTGTAGATACGGAGCCTCGTGTAGGAGCCTCGTGTAGGGGACATACGGAGCCTCATGTAGGGGACATACGGAGCCTCGTGTAGGAGCTTCGCGTAGGTGACATACGGAGTCTCGTGTATATACGGAGCCTTGTGTAGGAGCCTCGTGTAGGAGGCATACGGAGCCTCTGTAGGAGCCTCGTGTAGGAGGCATACGGAGCCTCGTGTAGGAGCCTCATGTAGGGGACATACGGAGCCTCGTGTAGGAGCCTCGTGTATGGGGATATATGGACATACGGAGCCTCATGTAGGGGACATACGGAGCCTCGTGTAGGAGCTTCGTGTAGGGGACATACGGAGTCTCGTGTATATACGGAGCCTCGTGTAGGAGCCTCGTGTAGGGGACATACGGAGCCTCGTGTAGGAGCCTCGTGTAGGGGACATACGGAGCCTCATGTAGGGGACATACGGAGTCTCGTGTAGGGGACATACGGAGCCTCGTGTAGGAGCCTCGTGTATGGGGACATACGGAGTCTCGTGTAGATACGGAGCCTCGTGTAGGAGCCTCGTGTAGGGGACATACGGAGCCTCGTGTAGGAGCCTCGTGTATGGGGACATACGGAGCCTCGTGTAGATACGGAGCCTCGTGTAGGAGCCTCGTGTAGGGGACATACGGAGCCTCGTGTAGATATGGAGCCTCGTGTAGGAGCCTCGTGTAGGGGACATACGGAGCCTCGTGTAGATACGGAGCCTCGTGTAGGAGCCTCGTTGTAGGGGACATACGGAGCCTCGTGTAGGAGCCTCGTGTAGGGGACATACGGAGCCTCGTGTAGGAGCCTCGTGTAGGGGACATACGGAGCCTCATGTAGGGGACATACGGAGCCTCGTGTAGGAGCTTCGTATAGGGGGCATACGGAGTCTCGTGTGTATACGGAGCCTCGTGTAGGAGCCTCGTGTAGGGGACATACGGAGCCTCGTGTAGATACGGAGCCTCGTGTAGGAGCCTCGTGTAGGGGACATACGGAGCCTCGTGTAGGAGCCTCATGTAGGGGACATACGGAGCCTCGTGTAGATACGGAGCCTCGTGTAGGAGCCTCGTGTAGAGGACATACGGAGCCTCGTGTAGATACGGAGCCTCGTGTAGGAGCCTTGTGTAGGGGACATACGGAGCCTCGTGTAGGAGCCTCGTGTAGGGGACATACGGAGCCTCGTGTAGGAGCCTCGTGTAGGGGACATACGGAGCCTCGTGTAGGAGCCTCGTGTATGGGGACATACGGAGCCTCGTGTAGATACGGAGCCTCGTGTAGGAGCCTCGTGTAGGGGACATACGGAGCCTCGTGTAGGAGCCTCGTGTAGGGGACATACGGAGCCTCGTGTAGGAGCTTCGTGTAGGGGACATACGGAGTCTCGTGTATATACGGAGCCTCGTGTAGGAGCCTCGTGTAGGGGACATACGGAGCCTCGTGTAGGAGCCTCATGTAGGGGACATACGGAGCCTCGTGTAGATACGGAGCCTCGTGTAGGAGCCTCGTGTAGGGGACATACGGAGCCTCGTGTAGATACGGAGCCTCGCGTAGGAGCCTTGTGTAGGGGACATACGGAGCCTCGTGTAGGAGCCTCGTGTAGGGGACATACGGAGCCTCGTGTAGGGGACATACGGAGCCTCATGTAGGATACATGGATGTTTTTCGTTTCCTAAATTCGTTCCCTAAATTTAACAATTCGTTCCCTCGAATTAACAATTCGTTCCCACGATATATCAATTCGTTCCCACGAATTAACAATTCGTTCCCGTTGGAACGAACTGTTATTTCGTGGTAACGAATTGTTAAATTTAGGGAACGAATTGTTACTTCGTGGGAACGAATTAATAAAACAAAGAATTTAACGTCCGTATCTATGGGGTAGAAAGGGTTTTAATACTCACTGTTATCTTTTTGTCTCTTTACAGCTGGCTGTATACTCCTTGGAATCATCATCTACGGGTCGAAGATGAGTAACCTGTCCTGGTCGTTCGCCCTCAGTACCATCGGGGGCGTCATCTTCGCCATAGCAGCCATTCTGCTCGTCATCGACATGCTCAAACGTTAATTGCGCATGCGTCACCGGAAGGAGAGATTGGAGCGAAAGAACACGATCTATGGACGGCCTCTGATTCTGCGCACATCAAAAGCACGTGGTTTGGGTTATGTGTCAGTAAACGTGAATTAAGTGTGTGGTAGGTGAGATTTGTTTAATTAGAATGTGGAATCCAATGGAAAATATAGATATACCAGTCTAGTGAATGTCTACCACTGCGAGTTTTACTATTCAGCAAAAGTTTGAATATTTGAATAGTTAGGCATTTTCAGTGATCTGCATTTAAAGGGCTGTTGATACTTCGTTTGTTCTGCGATTTAAGGACCGAGCTTTTTACAAACATTATTACGTTATCAATATTATAAATATAAACTCATTACACTTGTTGTTTAGTCGAATGTTTATACTAGTAGTGTGGTCATGGATACTAATGCTTCAATTGGGCAGCTCGTGCTACAGGGTAACTCTGCCCAGCATGTATCTATAGTGGTTAAACTCATTTTCATCCAGTGAACGTGTATCTTTTTTTGGTGTTTGCGCTTTTCTATAATTTGCCTAATATTATCTCGCCCTTGGATGTATATGTCTATATTCAGCTTATGTGCAATATAAAAGAATAAAACTAACACTTGCGTTTACATTCCCTGTGAGACAATGCAAATCATCAGGGTATTGTACGGAGCCCCGTAGGGGACGTAGAATTATTTGTGTTATTAATTCGTTCCCACAATATAACAATTCGTTCCCTCAATTTAACAATTCGTTCCCTTGAATTAACAATTCGTTCCCACGATTTCCAAATTCGTTAACTCGAATTAAAAATTCGTTCCCACGAAATGACAATTCGTTCCTTCAATTTAACAATTCGTTCCCTCAATTTAACAATTCGTTCCCACGAAATAACAATTCGTTCCCACGAAATAACAATTCGTTCCTTCAATTTAACAATTCGTTCCCTTGAATTAACAATTCGTTCCCACGATTTCCCAATTCGTTAACTCGAATTAAAAATTCGTTCCCACGAAATGACAATTCGTTCCCTTAATTTAACAATTCGTTCCCTTGAATTAACAATTCGTTCCCACGATTTCCAAATTCGTTAACTCGAATTAAAAATTCGTTCCCACGAAATGACAATTCGTTCCCTCAATTTAACAATTCGTTCCCTCAATTTAACAATTCGTTCCCACGAAATAACAATTCGTTCCCACAATTCGTTCCCTCAATTTAATAATTCGTTCCCACGAAATAACGAATTGTTATATCGTGGGAACGAATTGTTATATCGCGGGAACGAATTGTTATATCGTGGGAACGAATTGTTAATTCGAGGGAACGAATTGTTAAATTGAGGGAACGAATTGTCATTTCGTGGGAACGAATTGTTAATTCGAGTTAACGAATTGGGAAATCGTGGGAACGAATTGTTAATTCAAGGGAACGAATTGTTAAATTGAGGGAACGAATTGTCATTTCGTGGGAACGAATTGTTAATTCGAGTTAACGAATTGGGAAATCGTGGGAACGAATTGTTATTTCGTGGGAATGACTTAATAAAAAAAAAGTCCATGTTACCTGCGGGGCTTCGTAGTATTGTGTGGGGAAATGAACTAAAAAATGTACGATTTTGACATAGCACCTTCACATACGCGTGCGTTGAGTCCGGGATATAACTTGGAAAAGTCGCGGGAATACTGGACGAAGGCCGGAAGGCCTCGTCCAGTATTCCCGCGACTTTTCCATATTAGTAGTCATATGTTGTCTTATCGTTGCTTGGTGCTAGCTTGGCGTCATTTCATATGGCGACGTTGTGACCATTTATTGATCCTGATCATTGTGTAGCCTATATTTGTGGGTGGGAATTGGTTCAAAAGTCTTAATTGAATTCATGCAATTGCTTAACCAGTTCGGTCATAAATATCGTATCTTGCACCATTGATCAGAAACGGATATACTAAAACATCCCGGCAAAGACTGCAGATCAAAATGATGTGGCTCGTTGCAATCAGCTCTTCTGGATCTGCATAGCTTCTTAATTTAACTCTTTACATGCTGGTAAATTGTAGGCTAACATTGTCGACGAAAGTTTATTATATTTCCTTTTACTTATCCGTGTAAATATCATGAATATGTCTGGAAATGTCAATAGAATTAAGTCCGAAAAACGTACGAAATTCCAAGACATATTTACAGACAGAAATAAGAAAAGTGATCCTAGTGTTTTTGCTGTTATTTTCACCGATAGCATGTAAAGAGTTACGCCCCACCAGACTAGCAGTATGTAACTGAGGTCTATAGCAATATTAAATATAGACGAACCGCACAATTGCCGACAACCGCACAATTGCCGACAACCGTTGAATGTCTATGAATACTGGTTTTACAGTTGCCTCCCATTGTTTGCCTTTTGTTTCAGATTGTATGATCTCGAAATGTGGAGTGTTCGACCGACAAAGTAAAATATCGCAATATCTGTATGTATTTGGATATACTATCTTTGTTTCATTTCGTCTCCAAAGGCAATGTCAACCAAATATGAAGGTCACCCCACAAAACTGCGCATGCTTTGCATACTGTATTGGGAATCATTTGCTTTGTGAAACCCGTATATCATAGCGGTGCCACACGACAAACGGCGTCCCAATATATATAGTACATAGTAATATGTGTGTATACATGTTATCATATACTTGTCATAGTATAGTTGTTATCTTGCCAGTCGCAAAGGAAAACACCATACTAGTACTCTTACCCAAACTCAAGTACATGTACATGTATATGTATGGTTTTCATGCGCTTGTGACTTGCCTAGCCATTGTTTGTGCCATATTGTGCCTGTTTTATTACTGAACTTCGTGACTAATGGAGTGTGCTAGCTGCTGTCTAAGATACACATTGGTTAACAATGCAATCCAGTTAAAGGACGCCAATACATGAGACACGCCATTGTATGTTGTACCTTCGGACATCTGCTTAATTTCATTAAATTCCTTTGCAAAATTTACAATATTTTTCATAAATTAAGTCAAATGTTGACAAAATGTTCAGAGTACATGCGGAATAATATTCCGCATGTACTCTTAAATTTTGGTCAACTTTTGACACCATTTATGGAAAATATTGTAAATTTTGTAAACGTATTTCAGGAAATTACGCAGATGTCCGAGGGTACAAAATCGCATGGCGTGTCTCATATACGTATATGTATGTTTATGACAATAATCAATATTAATTAAGTATTTTATGTTATGGCAATAATTTTAAATAAGTATTGATATTTTAGCTACGCAATACAGAAAACTGTAGACAAGCGCAAAACATAGAAGTAACTTTTTGGATTTTGGATTAGGTCGGTTTGACCATAACCCTCAATATAAGGGGTATGTGGAAGAGTGGGGCTAAGCACCCTCCCTTCATTATCACCTGCAATTTTACAGATGAAGAATTGTGTGTGTTTTTAGATGAGCTCGCATCTGCAGAGGATTCACAAAGTAGAAACGATGTATATTTATGTTCTGTCAGTTTGAAGGAAAACCGTCATATTTTAGATAGAACTAACGAAGGTCTAAACTTTAGAACGTTTGTTATTAATTTCTAAACATGTGATTTTGTTTCAGTATTTGTTGGCTGGGTGGCCAAGGCCACTTATGTGAACCGAACAAATTAACATGGAAATCGAGCAATACATATCATGAGATCAAAATTACCACAATATCAAACAGAAATGTCTTCCACATTTGCCTATGCCTGTAATTACATACACTTTTTTATCAAGAACACTGTCAGGAATTAGATTGGCGTGCCTAAGTACTAGTAAATGTTCATGAATGTTTGTGCATTGAATAATCTCCCATAATACTTCTCATTAAACCTTAAACTGTCGTCTGCTGTAATACCCTATTTTTTAATTCTTATTATGACAAACAGTGTAGATCCTGACGAATTGATCTGGCTCGTAACGAGCCATCTAGTCGGAGTCTGCACCGTTTGTGCATAATGTCTTATCTTATCAGGAGTCTATATCAGAGCTGTATTTACCATACCATTGTCTGTATATTTATATCTGCTTGTATATTTCTATTTTCCATTTGTATCATCAAAAACATGCTTTGACAGCACATTAGAATAATTTGCAACATGCTTTGACAGCACTTTAGAATAATTTCCATTGAAAATGATTCTGAAGTGCTGTCAAACCATGTTTTTATTGAGAAATAAGGCAAGATATACAAGCAACAGCAGACGACAATTGTTGTGTGTAGCGGTCTAAGGGTTAATATATAAAAAGCCTTTTTACAAGCAAAGCTAAATATCTTTTTTTACTGATAAGTGATGTTTAAAGCACGATACATGCTATTTTTTTATTCACGTTTTTCTGATGTCGTAATTAATTGTATGCTTTTAAACGCCTTCCTTTTTATACAATATGTACTTTAGTCGTCTGAAAATATTTCATAAGCAGCTTATTAGAATCGCCTCGATGTACGTTCATGTATTTGTCTACTACGCGCTCATGATTCAAACTTATGTTCACATTTAATCATAGATCGTACATTATCGTGCATTCTCGCGTTCACTCGTGTAATCCCGACAATACAATGTAATACTGTGTGTTTGCGCGACTGAGATCGTACTTTACCACAATATTTGAAAAATACGCATATTCGTGTTTCCACTATTGGGTTGCATATTGTAAACAAAGATACATGACGGTTGCCATTGAGCGTTATACAACTTTCACCTCTAAGTAACTGGAATGGACTGTGATATGCTAATTTTCTGACCAATCCAATCGTCACAAAACGATTTTCAGATAAGCCCATTTATGAAAAGCGGGTGTTTTTGTTATAACAAAATTTAAAATTACTCACAAAAAGTGCAGATCCTGATGAGACGGCTCGTTATGAGCCGGCTCATCTGGATCTGCACTGTTTGCAAACACCACTATAGCGGGTTTTCGGGTTAGCCGTACCATATGCCGTCTCATACTAGAAACACGAATACTAGTATTCGTGTTTCCAGTATTTAGTTGCGTATGGTCAACCGAAATGTATAGCGGTTGCCTTTGTTGTTGCTCGTTTTAACCACACCCAATTGTTAACCACAAAAAAAACGCCTCGTTTTTTATTCATGGCACTTTGTTCTTTGTTTTGACTGTGCCAATAAATGGCGTTACTGCGATACTGGATAAACAGGGTGGACCCTGATCAGATGACAGAGACGTGAAGAAAAATATTAGCGTACGCAGACGTGACATGGGCGTATGTTGTCGTGGTGTGACGTGTCTTAGCCATCGTATTTGCTTTGGTAGATTTACATAAATATAATATGTTTGTGAATACGAATTCAATTGTGTCCACAGTTGGGGGTATTTTAAACCTACGGTTGGTTTCACAAAAGTTAATAAACCTGGCTTCACTTAAATATGTGAATCACACTTTTATGTGGCCATATGTGTTATTTCAACACGTTTACAAAATTAAATTAATTATCTATGTTTCATAAATAAAGTCAAAAGTTGACAACATTTTCAGAGTACATGTGGAATTATATTTCGCATGTACTCTGAAAATGTTGTCAACTTTTGACGCCATTTACGGAAATTATTGTACATTTTGTAAATGTATTTCACGAAATTACGCAGATGTCCGAAGGTACACAGTCTCATGGCGTGTCTCATATATGCATGGTTCAATGAGCACACATAGACAGGCATACACGTACGATAGCCCACTAACAGTGCACACAAAGGTGTCCTATTAAGGCCATCGTAAAGGCCGTTATGCTGTGTACATTTCTTGTGTATATAACGTCGCATGTTGATTAGGCCGTCCTCATACATGTACCCGTTTCAGAATTATTTGACTGCAATATAATAGCTGCAGCTATTCGGATTTAATGATAAATTAATTAATGTTTTACTATACTGAATTTATTACATTATCACAGCCATTCAGTACAATAATTATGCATACTTGTAATCATCAAATATATACAGTCGTTAGTCCTATATTAAATAATGCATTTCAGGAAAAATAAATGATTACTCCCTCAAAGTACACTTTGCTAGATAAGTATGCTTTGCAATGTTGGTGAAATCGGCTACTGGTAATGCTGTGCAATATTCTCCGGTATATGTCCTTCGTTGTCAAGATATTTCGACTAATGTAGGTAGATAAGGCTAACATAGTATGCGTGCGTGGCGTATTTTTCCTACCATTTATATCTGTATGACCTAATTCACGACATACCAAGTTAGAAACAATCACGTTTAAGTTATCATTGTGTAGTAGTTGGCACATGGCGAGTAATCGAGCATAAACCGGCGTGCAAGTTAACCCATAAAACGTGGAATGAAATTGTGTCATCTGCTGTTTATTTATATATACATGTATATACATTTATAGCGAAAAAACTGTTTAGAAATTATTGATAACCGACATTATCATTTGCATGACAACACAAGTTTTACAAATGTAATTAAACATAAATAAAATAAAGATAAAAAACCAGCAGTCGACAAGTTTCATTTCCCGCCATTTAGGGGGTTATATGCATATACGCTGTCACGCTGTCATGAAGTCGCTGTGTACCTGCATTGCAGTGGAACCTCTCCAAACAGGACACCCTGTGACCTCACAGGGTGTCCGGTTTGGAGAGATTCCACTGTACCAATCCAAGAAAGAAAATTAATTTTAAATAAACCTTTGCGATTTGTTCCGCTCTCAAGCGGCCCAACTGTCGGGCATGGTTGTATTGTATTATGTACAAACAGCGTGTAGTTCTAGTACAGTTATATATTTCATCATGTTTACATTTGTATTCTTTTTTGAATAAATTATATAATAAATCAAAGTCTCACAGTTGATTTTGTATTCGAGCGCTAGCGATGAATTGTACAACCAACTTCCAAAAAAAAGAAATTCTTTGATTTAACTACGGCACTGGTTCGATGACCTTGCATGTCGGGATCGACTATTTAAGCCCCCATCCGATATGACTAGACTATGGTGGAGCGCCGTGGCGTAATGGTTAGTGTGTTGGACTACTGATCCAAGGGTCGTGTGTTCGAGCCTGACTAGTGGCGTGTGTTTGCCCAAGGACACGCCGAATCGGCCAGTGTCGGGATTGGAACTCAGGACCTTTCGATCCGTAGTCCGATACTCTACCACTGAGCTATTGCGGCTGACCCAACTTTCAACTTTGAGGTCTTTCAGCTTTATGCAAATGAGCTTATGTCGGTCGCGGCACATAGTTTGCGGGTTGAACTTTTTAAAAACACGGGTCTTACGCCACACAAATTAATTATTGGTCTATGTGTCATCCACAGACACATACTGCGAATAATTTCAGGACGTTCAGTCTTTTGATTTCCCATGTTGCAATTGGTGACGTCTTTGTTGACGTATATCACAAATATGTGTTCACTTGGCGAAAACTTTCGTCGCCCACCGCATTTTCAACGTAAATTCCGCCGATGAGGTTTGGCCAATTAAACCCATTACATCTGGAAAATAGGCCACTTAAGCATTGTTTTCTCTCAAAACTTCCGTCTAATGTTGGTTTTATTGTGAAAAATCCGCGATATTTTCCTACGGGAACATTGGCCAAAGTGAGAGGTTACTATTTGCAACACAAATGGAAACTGTTATCATTATGCTGCATGCACGCTGTTATTATTCAACTCCCTATACAAGTGGACCATATTAAATAGTTTTCACATAGGGTAAGTCTATGCATTGGGATCGCCTCCGACAGTTAGCCACGCCCCAGACCACCCTCGATGCGATGGTCCGTAGTGATATCTTGGAGTAACCATAACAACAAAATGCATTGTGTTACTCAACGTTTAACTGTCATTTGTCTATGGTGGCCAATACACGCCAACATGAGTGTCAATTCTACGTTCAGGGAAGGGGGTCAATAAGTCAGTATTTAAAGTGGTAAATTACAGTCAGGGAACAAATTAATGACAGTATAACACATCCAGCGTATATTAATACCCATATTAATGCAAGTACTGAAAATACGACAAAAACAATTCTAACAAGTTTGGGCTTCCATACATTGAAAATGTTGTCAGCGGTTTCCCCAATGACGTCATTTGTACGTTTTAATATACTCGATCCGGGGCCAACTATTTCATTCACAAAACAGAAGAAAACATGGCGATGTACCGATAAGGCATTTTCAGGCGCGACACCGCTTCCGTAGCGGAATTCTTGTAACTATTGCTCTTCAATCAGTTTTCAATATATCTATAATGATCATAGATATCTGGAATCTGTATTTATACTTGAATTGATGATGTCTTGTATATGTGTTACCGTATCTTTCTGATATTGCTATGCATAATCTGTAATGTTTTGGTACATACTGTAGCAGTGCATACTGTAGTTGTGCCATATCAATTGTTTACCCCTTAACCATTAAAACGCTGAAAAAGAAAATTGCCGTCTGCTCATTTTGTATATTTTAATCTCTTTAAAAACCTGTTTTGGCAGCGCAGTAGAATCGTCTCAGTATGTTTTTGAGGAGAACATATACAAATATTTAAAACAGCAGACGACAATTGTCGTTTCCAGCGCTTTAAAGGTACATTCCCACTCAGTAAGCCCAAAATGTCATTTATAGGAATTAAATAAATGTATAACTGTGTCACTATTCCACCATTTCTAAACGTTACAAGTGCCCGCTATACAGATATAATCATTTAGTAAATTTTATTTTACTGATAGTGACGCGCGGAGGTATCGGGCTATTTTCATATGCAAATGAAAATAATATTTTCGACAGATTTTAAAGTATGATCATTGCACATCATAAAATAAATACAGAGATTAAATAAAAAAAAAATAGTAATGTCCGTTAACATTTTAAGCAAACACGGTTATCGCCCCTGATATCAGTGTGTAAATTGACATCTGATATAAATGCATACTAATGCCAATCAGTACGTGGGATAATGGCGCATGAATGTTTATTTTGCCAGGAAATGTCTCAGATGATGTCTCTGATGTAAAGAACATTTTGTACCTACTGAGTGGGCATGTACCTTTAAGGATTAATGAAACTGCAACACCAACAATCAATCAATCAATCGATCAATCAATCAATCAAGCAAGCAAGCAAGCAAGCAAGCAAGCAAGCAAGCAAGCAAGCAATCAATCAATCAATCAATCAATAAATCTACTTTAATCTTGTAATACCCTATGTTCAGTACTTTCAGTACTTTGATTATATATACTAATTACCTGGATTTTGACGTGTCTGGGCAATACTTCCGCGTTCCCGGTCACTAGTTCAATACTCAAAAAACAATTTCACCCCTGAAAAGCATGACGTCATGATTTTTGTCGAAGATTAGGCCTACCTCATACAACGTAGATCGGTCCGTACAGGTTGAGTAATAAAACCGTTATTGCATGGTCATTTCGGGGGAAACAGTCAACATAGATTGTCCCTCGGTACTGGCCGCTGGACAATAGTGCCGCGGGTCGTCCACAGCACCTCGGGGCAATAGTATACAGTTATGAGGTGCTATGGAGGCACTATTGCCCTGAGGCTAAATTACGTTCAATCTTACGAACAATGTAGGTAGGTCAGGCGCGGATCCAGGATTTCGGGTTAGGGGGGCGTAACTATTTTGCAATACTTGACTATATTATCGAACGATCTAAGCTCGTTCGATAATATAGTCAAGTATTGCAAAATAGTCGAGATAGCGCTAGGGGGGTCCGGGGGCATTCCCACCCGAATTTTTTTGCAAATCTACATCGCATTTCCTGTGTTCTGGCGCATTTTGGAGCAAAAATATTGACACTGTCACAGTATGTTTAGACATGATTTTTGATTGAAAACGTTTAAATTTTGAAACAATAAGAAAACGACCGAAAAATGCATGGAAAACATGGCACTTGGCATGAAACGTGCCTTGTAACTTGTAAAAAATCTTTACTCGGCGAATTTTAGGGGGGGGGGGGGGCGTGCGCCGGGTCCACCCCCACCCTGAATCCGCCCATGAGTATGACCTGGGTGTTACACATTCAATAGTCCCCATTTCGTCGTGGTGGGTGACAAATTCGGAAAACCTGGTTGCAAACGAACACTACTTCACTGGGCTGATGTAATACAAACACTAACAACAGTTTTTCCTTTTACTTTTGTTAAACATATCCCACTGTATATTACATAAACGCAAGAGGCACGTTTTGTCGTGACTGACATCCATACCAAATAGGAATGGCACTAAACAACGTGTCGTAAAATACAACGCTATTTATATATAAAATATCAGATTCGCACTACTATTTAAGAATACCCGCATATTGCATGCTCCACTAAAGTGTAGACCCAGATCAGCCTGCGCATCCGCGCAGTCTGATCTGGGTGTACACGGGTCACTCACTATTCGCTTAGAAAAAGCGTGATGCATAAAGCGTACACTGTAGATTATTATTAGACGTTCACCGACGGGGATTGGCAAACAATCGTTTATGATACAGGAAACTAAATAGCATTGCGGACGCTAGTGACTAATTAATACCGATAGCTACTTACACCAGCAAACCATATACATGTACATTGTATATGTGTTAAATAAGTCGTTATGCAGATGATATACAGCAATTACACCATATGCTGTCGTTAGAACATAATAATCACACTTTGGTAGTTTACATGTATAATTGGCTCTACACATCTAAACTACATCACAATCGTTCTATTTTTTGCATATTACCGGTGTGTGTGCATTTATATAGGTAGGAGTATCTGCATAAAGGCTTACATTGAATATGTGATACATCATTTGAGAGACAATGCCTTTAAGGATCTTAACTCTTTCAACCCTATACACCATACAACAAACATTTGCAATCAATGTAGATCCAGGGGCCCGTTTCACTAAACTTCGTACGACTAAAATGTTCGTAAGTGCAAACTTATGATAGTCTGTAAAGTTCACATTGCCAATGTTTTCTTGTAAACATTTATTGGATTTACATTTATTGAGCATAGGCAGCTTATGCTCAATAAATGTAAATCCATCAATTGAAATGCTCAGATGAACCAAGATTTTCACTTACGAACATTTTAGTCGTATGAAGTTTAGTGAAACGGCCCCCAGATGAGCCGGCTTGTAACAAGCCACCTCACAGGATCTGTAGTGTTTCTCAGTATATTTTCATTAAAAAAACCGCTTATCTGATGAACAGAATAGTGCAGAAATGAGCCTGTAACTATCAATGTGAGATACGTATGGGTAAAGGGTTTAAAACGAGGAAATATAAAGTATACCTGACCCTATTCCTCTTAGTGTATATTATACAGAGCATTGAGCTGCCATCTCCGCCATTTTAGTTTGTACCTGCTTCACCACTTGGTGCGTTTGACACATATAGCAAATACTATGGCAGAATATCTAATCAAATTTGGTGCAATACGTCCCAGATATATAGGATGACAACGTCATATAACTATTATTTCAGCAGACTACTACACAAAAAGCTAGCTTTCTGAGCTTTTCTACCGTCACTCAGACAATATACAATGAACACCTTTACAATGTGTAAGCTGTGAAACTGATGCACTGTTTATTATTAGGATATAGTAAGGAGAGAATATAGTAAGGAGAGAATGTTCACATGTATGTTATACATATATTCCATCACATTTACGAAGCAATTATGCATGAATCATGAAGGATGATCCCATTGGTTCTTAAAGCAGTCGGACACAGAAAAAGATCACATACAGAGTGCCGAACAGAAATGTGGCAATAAGAACGTTATTACCCAATTTTCGTGAGTCTTTCGGGATGAGGAATGCGCTGAAATCCATGGTTATTTTGAATAACAAGTAGGAAATGGGCAAATAAATA
The DNA here is from genome assembly GCA_029237695.1 of Conchocele bisecta. Taxonomy (NCBI): domain Eukaryota; kingdom Metazoa; phylum Mollusca; class Bivalvia; order Lucinida; family Thyasiridae; genus Conchocele; species Conchocele bisecta. The sequence continues at coordinate 20,741,002 of CM055266.1, forward strand.
ATGGTTGAAAATGCGAAATTTAGCAAAGGATAATTCGGAATATATCCTATCAAATGTTTTGCGTTTGATTGCAGGTATATATGAAGTTGTGAAAGGTATGTTTCGAGAGTGACTTTCCCTAAAAATGCGAATAGATCCACATAGTATTTTCGTAAAATTGGAAATGAGTTACGGATTATGATAAAACATATTATGGGAATTGTGGACGTGTATGGATGTGATGTGTTGTATGCGTATTTGTCCTCACGCATGAGTAATGCATACCAGAGCGCTAAAACAAAAATGCAAGCGGCTATCATTGTAAATTTTGTCAGGAGTTTTCGTTTTGCGTTCTCCTTGCTTTCAAGATATTGCATGAACTTTTCAAAGGTTGGGTAGTTATACGCGCAAACCATGCCCACAAAACATGCCCAGTGGTCGAGTCCGGCCCGGAACACCCATTCATGCATAGGATCGAACCTGGGATCGTGGTACTGCAGAATGAACCAGAAAGGCCGAAATATATGGTCACGAATCACCGAAACTTCAAACACTAAATAGTTACACAGCAAATATGCGATAAACTTGGCGGCCATCTTGAATCTGTGAGTATTCCACGAGGAGTATATCCGCATGAAGACGTAAACAGTGATGAACCAATAAGAATGCATGGCGCAGATGTAGTAGAGCATGTACTCGTTGCTAGTGACAATACAGAGGCACGTGACCAGGAAGTTAAGCCGGAACTGCATCTTCAGGAAGCGCCACAAGGAAAAGTCCTGGCGGACCCAGAAAAACGAGAAGTTTCCTGAAATAGACATGTCGAATACAGGTCAGGGGTGGGGGGGGGGGGGGGGTGTTCACTAAACTTCATACGACTAAAATGTTCAAATGTTCGTAACTGCAAAACTATGATACATGTAGTCTGTAAATTTCACGTTAACGTTTTCTTGAAAACAATTATTGGATTTACATTTATTGAGCATAGGCTGCATATAGCCTATGTTCAATAAATATAAATCCATCAATTGAAATTTCCAGACGATCTTAAATTTGCACTGAAGAACATTTTAGTCGTACGAAGTTTAGTGAAACGGGCCCCAGATCTCGTGTTTACTGGTGCTGAACTACGCACACGCGTATAATGTTTCACGTCGAAATAAATATACATTCTGAAAAGAATCCTGGTCTTCACTGGAAGAAGAAGAAGGAAGAAAGTAAAATAGACGCCGGATTCCTGACGAATTCCCTACATGCAAAAGATACTGCATAAACAGTAGTAAGCACATTTCCTCCTCTAGTAACCGGCGCAGTAAATTTGCACCGGTTACTGGACGAAAAAAATGCGTTTATGGGATAGCTCTAAGTAGAGCTGAGGGGCATATCGTCAGGAATCCGGTGCTTTTTCGATGTGAAACAGCTTACACCGGCGCGGAGTGCAGCATCAGTGAATCTGTTAGTGAACATCAATCAACACCATGCTAAAGATATTTATCCCGTCAACACAGTGCCGTGAAAAACGGTGCCGTAAAACATTCTTGATTTCCTGTCAATACGACATAATCACTGCGTATGAATATGTGCGGTTGTCATGCGAGTCGATTCTCCGATTTTGAGGATGCGGCTGGGGTTATTTATTTTAGCTATTTGTAGTGTTGACGGGATAAATAGAATAGTAGGTTAGTGCCGTGAATGGGAAACAAATACCTGGCGCGGCACGGAAACGGGATGGGCTCGTTGCCACACATGTTTTCCCATTCACGGCACTAACCTACTATTCTCTTTATGACAGCTTGCAAGTAAACAGCTTGCATAATTATGTACATGTTATTCAAGTGTACATATTCAGTAAACGAGAATACACATCATAATATTAATACCCTATTGGACAAGCTTCTGTACGACGCTTATTTTTCGAGTAACCCCTACCCAGAGTAGAACTTTATGAAATGCATCTATCTTTATGTGAAATTCATCGTAGAAACCGAATCCGCGTGTTAAAATTGCGTAAACCGCGGCTGAATGCCGTCATTTTGGACGTTTCCATGGTAACCGTAAATTCTCTGTGGAAAAAAGACAGACAAAATGTTAACTGTTGTTGCAGTGATTACTGTCATTAAGCTTGTGGTAATATCATTTTATTAATCGGATACACGTATATTGTACTCGGGATTATATTTATATGTACATTTCAGAAATTAAACGAAAGATTATGGTAACCATAGCAACCGATATTCGAACAAATTAGCAACAATTTCCTTGGGCAACATTCTGTACGACATTTATTTTGCGATGTATCCCTACCCAGAGTGAAACTTTATGTAATGCATCTATCTTTATGTAAAATTCATCGTAGAAACCGAATCCGCGTGTTAAAATTGCGTAAACCGCGGCCGAATGCCATAATTTTGGACATTTCCATGGTAACCGTGAATTATCTGTGTAACAAATACAGACACATGTGAACAGTTGTTGCGTTGATTACTGCTAAAAAAACTTGTGAAATATGATTTTATTAATAGGATGCACATATATTTGACTCGGGCTTATATTTATCTGTCACAAATTACACAAAATCTGGCGTAACCACGACAACCAATATTCTAACAAATCAGCAATAATTCACTAATTAATAGCGTTTTCAGGTCATTCTTATAACATATTCTTATTCATTTAAATTACGTATCTACATAAACTACTGATATTTAAAATAAGAATGTGTATGGTATTGGCTTTCAGAACCTTACAATGTTTACAATGAGCACTTAGTAGTGAGTTACTCCCCTTTTAATTGAATTTGTATAATAATACAAGACACACCATCATATATGCATTTATAAACTTGAGCCTACCTTAAATAATGGTGTAGCATGATATGGTAACGCATAGGCAGCAACAAGTGCAACCTTTGTATGCTGATCAAATAAAGAACATCGTAATTAAGAAAAAACGATATGTTTGAAGTATCAATGTCCGAGCTAAACAGCTGACTGTGTATATGTACCTTGTTCTATTATAGTATGAGTCTGTTCATATATGCATAGTATTTATTATGTGCTATGTTTCCCTGTTGTCCATCGTTCCTGTTATATGCTAGAGAGAGATTCAAAACGGCTCCCATATTTTGAGAATATTACATGTACATGTATAATGTAATGTTCCGCTATTTGTCCTATTGATACTTGTACATGTATATATATAACTAGAAATGGACGCTTGTCGACAAGCGCATGTGTATCCCCCTCCCCAGATACACAAGTAGTTTGAAAAAATGGTGTTCGAGTTATGCTCCGGAGACAAAATCAGTGACGAAATAACAAAGGGATATAACTAAGAAATTAACGACGCAAGAGTTGTCATTCTTACGTGCGACACACCTTTGAGTCGTCTTCTATGCATGTGTGAAGTTTATTAAACTAGAAAATGTGTTCATAGAACACGGATGTCCCACACATCGCTTTGATAATAAATGAGGCCAAATTCCAAGTCAAAATTTTCTTTTACCTGAGCGTTAAAGTTTTTGAAGCACCAAGTATGTAACCTTGACCCTGGGCTTGGCGGGGGCAGGACGAACGTTGATTTGGCACAGGGCGGTAGAGGACCATTACAGCAATGCATATATGAAATATGAAGCTGATCCGTGAAAGAAAACAGAAATTATAAGATATTTACCTGAGCTTTAAACTTTAAAGTTTTTGAAGCACTAAGTATGTGATCTTAACCCTGGGCTTGGCGGGGGCAGGACGAACGTGGATTTGGCACAGGGCGGTAGAGGACCATTAGAGCAACGCGTATATGAAATATGAAGTTGATCCGTGAATGGAAAGAAAAATTATAAGATATTTACCTGAGCGTTAAAGTTTTTGAAGCACCAAGTATGTGACCTTGACCCTGGGCTTGGCGGGGGCAGGACGAACGTGGATTTGGCACAGGGCAGTAGAGGACCATTAGAGCAATGCGTATATGAAATATGAAGATGATCCATGAAAGAAAACAGAAATTATAAGATATTTACCTGAGCGTTAAAGTTTTTGAAACACCGAGTATGTAACCTTGACCCTGGGCTTGGCGGGGGCAGGACGAACGTGGATTTGGCACAGGGCGGTAGAGGACCATTAGAGCAATGTGTATATGAAATATGAAGCTGATCCGTGAAAGAAAACAGAAATTATAAGATATTAACCTGAGCGTTAAAGTTTTTGAAGCACCAAGTATGTGACCTTGACCCTGGGCTTGGCGGGGGCAGGACGAACGTTGATTTGTCACAGGGCGGTAGAGGACCATTAGAACAATGTGTATATGAAATATGAAACTGATCCGTGAAAGAAAACAGAAATTATAAGATATTTACCTGAGCGTTAAAGTTTTTGAAGCACCAAGTATGTGACCTTGACCCTGGGCTTGGCGGGGGCAGGACAAACGTGGATTTGGCACAGGGCGGTAGTGAACCATCAGAGCAATGTGTATATGAAATATGAAGCAGATCGGTCGAAGGATGAAGAAATTATGAGACATTTACCCGAGTGTTAAAGTTTTGTGACGGACGGACGGACGGGAGGACGGGACGCACGTTCCTACGAATGAATACTTGTTGGGTTTTTACTGTATAAAAATACCCAACAAGAGTACCCAACACTATCCTAACCCTACCCAATAAGATCCCCATACGCTTACAAAAAGTACCAATTCGTGTGTGCGGACGGACGGACAGACAAGGGAAACACTAAATGCCCCCTCCATTATCGTGGTGGGGCATAAAAATATTCCAAAGGGTGTTCGAGTTATGCTCTGGATACGAAATCAGAGCATGAAACAACAAAGGGAGATAAGTAAACAAGAATTCCGCGGAATCAAATGCCTCGCCTTGTCCCGCGTTGACCTCGAGCCTGGGCCCGAAAGCAATTTTCACTGGCCCGAACATATTATACAATTATTGACTAGTGAGCCATGGAATATCAGATTATATTCCCAGGAATATCAGATTATATTCTATGGCTCACTAGTCAATAATTGTTTTATTATATGATAATAGTCTGTATATAGCACTTACGACCTTATGCTACTAGACAAAAATTTAAAAAGAATTTGAAAAAAAAAATGAAAAAAAAATGGATTTTTTTTTTTTTTAAATTAAAAATAATAATGCTTGCTACTGGAGTCCAGAATTTTTTTTAATAGTCCTATATTTATCTACATATATCTGCACAGGTCCACATAATGCCACAATATTTTCAACACAGTGTGGGGAAATGTAATATCCAATGAAGTAATTTACCTGTATAAATTACCTGGTCAGAGTGGTCAAGACTGAACATCTGCACATGCTAGCACATGCACAGGTGAATGGTTCTCCCAGTCTCTATTGTTCTCTCTACAGGTAAGGTGTACAGAGCACAGGAGAAAACGGTTCTTCATGCATTATTGTCCAGTTTGTAGAGTGCGCAAAACAAAAAAGGGAGATAACTAAAAAATTAGCTACGCAAGAGTTGTCATTCTTGTGCGCGACACACCTCCGGGTCGTGGTCTATGCATGTGTGAAGTTTCATGAAAATATTCCAAAGGGTGGTCGAGTTATGCTCCGGACAGGAAATCAGTGAGCGAAAACAAAAAAGGGAGATAACTCAAAAATTAGCTTTGCAAGAGTTGTCATTCTTGTGCACGACACACCTTCGGTTCGTGGTCTAATTGAATGTGTGAAGTTTCATAAAAATATTCCAAAGGGTGGTCGAGTTATGGTCAATCAGTGCGCGAAACAAAAAAGGGAGATAACTAAAAAATTAGCTATGCAAGAGTTGTCATTATTGTGCGCGACACACCTTCTGGTCGTGGTCTATGCATGTGTGAAGTTTCATGAAAATATTCCAAAGGGTGGTCGAGTTATGCTCCAGACACAAAATCAGTGGCGAAACAAAAAAAGGGAGATAACTTAAAAAATTAGCTATGCAAGAGGTGTCATTCTTGTGCGCGACACACCTTCGGGGAGGCGGCCCGCTGTCAAATCCATAGTATCCCACGACGGAGTCCGGGGGATACAATTATACACATTATCAATATTATCGACACTAAATTACGCAATTATGCAAATTCATTTGTTCATTTTACAAATGTTTACAATGAAATGTTATGTTTATATTATTATTAGCCGATCTATTTATAGATCGGCTAATATGTTGGTTATCCATCGAATTCTGAAAAAGTTTGTAGCAACCCTTTTCTCCGCTATTCGGTAATCTACGAACGCGAATTTTTCTGTATCACTTCCAAATTGCATCAACCGATAAAGTTTGGCAATTATCTCCGTTTAAAACTTTACTTATAGCCAAATAACACAATTTTGAATACTTAATGAGCTGAACGCCTGAAGAGATTTAACCCGGAAGTTATTGTTGTTGAAGTCCATAGTTGGCTCTAATGGCCATATACGCCAACATACGCCGATTATTGGGCTAATTTAAAGCTTTTATTTATTAAACAGAACAAGTTTCAGCCACGTATAATCGCGTAAAATGTGTTTATTCGGCTAATTTATAATCGACCTCTGCTCAAAATCTCCTTACTAGTAACCCCAGCATTTTCGGGTTTATCCCAGCATCTCGGGTTTATCCCATTGGATCGCGTATGCGCGTCATTTGACGCTAGTTAATATTCACAAAATTTTCCACCAATCAAAACGAAGAATTGCCCTTCATAGCCAACTTTGATTTGTTTACGTATCATGCAGGGATGGCAGGGATGCATCCAACACGCGCGATTGCGGCAATCCCCCTTAATTATTGTCAATGCCGCAAATTATTGATTGTCTTGCGCCCGACATCGCGCAAAAAAATCACGGATGGGGCACATTAGGCCAATCTGGGCATGTGCCTGAATACGCAGGAGCTTGCGTCTATTTTTAGATGACACTGTAACCGCTAGATATATATAGCCCTGGTAGCTCCGCCCACTCGCATGCTGCCACAGAATTCGGACAAACACACACACAGTGACTACAACTTTGTGTATTGCGGAGTGTAATTTGTAGATAAATAGAGCGTACAGTACAGGTGTTACGCTGGAATATTTCGCAACATAATGGTGACAACAAAACATTGCTGCTATGGCATTGCTGCTATTGGATGGATTTGGGAACGGGTTTCCAAAACCTGCACAAAATCGAGAAAAATGTCAACGCTGGGTACAGAACTGTGGTCGAAAATAGTTTACCATTGACAATGTTACCAGAGACACCTACATATGTTCGATGCACTTTACCCTGATTTGATCGGCTAATAACATCATGCTCTGCATGACTTTTCATCTCGTAGTTGTCTATATTGAAGTACATCGTGTGTATCAGATTTCGCTCCACAAGAAACATAATACATTTACAAACAAATAATATCAGCATGGTGTGGACTGGCACATGTTACACATTAACGTTCAATTCAATTATTTCGCGAGTCTATCAAATATGGAACTGTGTATACGTGTTGCCTGTATAGGGTTACTACTCATTTCTCACACAATACATTTATTTCATATACACGGTAAACTGTAAATTATATCAGCTATGAGAAAAGCGCAGTTATTGCGTTAGCCTGGCAGTGAATATATATATGCCACCGATGAATGAGTTTCACTTTCATTGATAATGACCACTCCTATGAAATGTCATAATAAATATAATGTATGGACTAAAGCCATTTATGACTTTTAGCCGACAGTACCATATCACCTAATGCACATACAATTAAACATATAATAGCAGCTGCAAATCCTGTAATCGCGGCTTAATCAAATTATATGTACGGGCCTATTAGGAATCACACATCTCCATGTAGCTCACCAGTACACCCACGTGTATCAAAACATACTGCATTATACTCTGTTAATGTCACATACCACTTAAACTGTTAGCATAACTTGCACACTAGTATTATATTTAATATCACTAAATGTGTTTTCGAAAACATTTGTGTACAAACAATATATATTCCATTATTACCCGTACTCATGGCTATTAATGTGTGTCTTACAGAATACGTGTTAATTAATTACCATAATTTCATATGTAAAACACATTCAATACAAACGCTGTACATATTATTATGCAAACAGTCAGTTCGTAAACAAAACTATTAAGCCCATTATACGTAGTAATAGTAGAAATATATACTCAAATATATAATCATGTGTTCGATAAAATATCTAGAACTTCAATAAATGTGCGTGTACGTGCTGCCACGACGCCATTTTGTAGGACATTTTGTAGGACAACCAGACAATTGTGTGTACTATATATATGTATATCACTTATCTTTCATAAAAATACATATTGCCTAGAGCAATCATATTCATAAAATATTACTTCTATTAAATATATGGCATACACTGATATTGCTTTCAGCAATGCAGCTCTATGTGTACACTTATTTAACAACTCATCTGCATATCCAATGAATTTTGTTGATATAAAATAAAATTAAAATATTAGCAATGTCATAATCATATATTTAACCACCACCAATAGCATGTATCGTTTGTTGTTATACTATAAATTCCACACACACTCATTTATCAACAAACATATATAATTATACCAGAACCTCTTCTATCATAACACAAGACGGTTTGTTTCTTGTACCTCACTAGTCTGCCAGAACACCGACCTATGTATTCTTCGTAAAGTTACAGCAATATCTATTACCATATGCAATTTTAAAATATAACACTTTCTTTCTACAAATATACACATATAGTATTATCCGAGCTATTAGCTCGGATTTAGTAACTATATGAAAATTCTCAGTCATTAGAGATGTGCTAATGAGTTAAGTGGCGGTCGCAGTGTCACTGTTTGCGGGTTTAACTTTAGAAAAACACGCGGTACTACGCCATAAAAAAAAGTAGTTCAACAACAGTAAAACAGCGAGCTATCTTACCGTTTCAGCGTAATACATGTGTTGTTTGATTTTTTGTGCTATATGTGTATTATTGCAAAAGTTTTTGTATACTTTATAAACTATTAACTGTTATGCATTAATATGAGTCCTTTGTTATGTATGTTGACATTTTGCGCAATGATATAGTAGGGGGGTGGGATTTCCCTGTGACGTTTTTCTTGAACGACCAATCAGATTAAAGCTTACATTCTGAAGTTTACATATGTCAATTGCTCGATAAAATCCGACATTGGACAGAGAAATGATGATGATTTAAAGCAGAAACATTGTTTTTTTGACAGTTACGTACTGTAATCATCTTGAGCCATCGATATTATTAATCAGTGTCCATTTTACTTAAAAAATCAACTAATCTATAATGAATTTAGTAAAACAGTTCGCGCGGAAATCCAAACTTTCCAAAGAGGTTCTAGCAATTTTTTGATAATTACACGTCGTGTGTGTTAGCGCATACGCTCTCGACAGTCTTGCGACTTGACGTTACACAGCATATACAGTACGATACACTTCACAAAGTCTTGAGTTTGAATAAGGATAATAATTATCTCTAGATTATTTGTATTATGAATTAAAAAAAGTATATTTAAATAATTAGATATTAATTTAAATAAATATTTCGGCATCATTTACTCAATAAATTAAAATTGAATGTGTAGCTGAAATGCAAGTGAAAGTAGAAGGTTTTTGTTATATCCTCCGGGTTACAAATCGCTGAGGATTCCTATTTGAATTGGAAAATTATATGAATTTTAAATTTAGGAGACTGTGTCAGGAGAAAATGGACTGATGACATATGTCACCAGACTAGTTCCTGAGCTATGACTGTGACAGGAAAAAAGGGACTGATGACATATGTCACCTTTCGTGTTCCATGCATGACTGCTCGCTCTTGTTTGTAATTGTTGTAAAATATATAAAGTTTAAACTGTGTATACAAAACTGTAGATATACCCCCCCCCCCCCCCGGCATACAAAGTATGTCGAGGGGTATATAGTTTTCGTAATTCCGTCCGTCCACGTTAAAGAGTTTGGATACCCATTATCTCTGTGACGGAAAGTCGGATGGACCTCAAACTTCATATACTTCCTTATCATTAGCCATATTTTCATTCCATACCACACTCAGGCGGCCTTCATTTCCAAAGTCAAGGTCAAATTACTTAGACATTTGCATCCGTACGATTTGCCTGAAAGTTTTCTGCAACCGTAAGTCAGGTTGACTTCAAACTTCATATACTTCCTTATCATCATCCATATGTTCATTCCATACATGTACCACACCCATGTGGCCTTCATGTCCAAGGTCAAGGTAAAATTACTTTGAACAATCATTTTTGTCAAGATAAATATTGTTTTTGCAGCATTGATAATGTATACTGATTCGACGAATATATTGATTTTAAATGGAGTATATATGATTTTGTGTGTGAAATATTAAAATGGTTGAGCACGTACTGCGAAGGATTTCAGGACTTTCAGTCCTTTGATGTATATTTCCCAGTATGACTGTGAAGCATGTTTCTGCGTCTAATGGGTTAATTATTCAAACATGACAATATAATTATTGTCCAACTTTGATAGCCGAATACGAGATTATATACAATTTCACTAGACGTATTTCTATCACAATGTATTCGAAAATAGTTCTCTAGAAATATAATCGATTGGCCTGCAGACTGTTTCTGCCACGCACTGTCAGTTTGATATGACACACACACCTAATAATATTGGAATGTATATGTAATCAAGAAACACTCGCATTTTTCGCCAGTAGACCTACCCATATTCATATTTTCTGTCTAGTATCAATAAATGTTTTATGGCACCATGTAAGTTAGTTGAGTACTATCCACATGTATTTCCATATCAGTGCCATTGCCATCAGGTTCGTTGTCTTGCGAATATATCATATGTTATAATATGTTCAACATGTTTACGACTCGGACTGTATGCTGTTTAATAGATTATGAGTTGAGTATGTTTTAACTGTGCTCTCCGTTTTCTCTGACCTCTATGTCACATATGCATATACATGACTATACTGGAGCAAGTGGGCAGGGGCTCACCGATACCCCCGGCCGCAGCCTGGTCCGACATTCAAATATTTCCTCAGTCCATTGGCCTTGACATTGGGCATGAAAGTATGGATGATGATAAAGAAGTAAAGGCAGTTTCAAGTCAATCCGACTTAGGCTGCAGAGATAATGGGTACCCGAAAACTTCAACGCAACTCTTACAGACGGACGCCCTGACGGACTAAAGGATGGACGGACGGAAATACGAAAACACATTTCTGTTCTAAATAACACTAACCATGGCTGCTAGTGGGTTCATTATTTCGTCATCACCCGGTATATCCTCATTCATGAGGACATTATAACATGTTTTGTGTTAATGTAAAATGTGTTCTCGAAACAAATGTTTTAATTATATTCAATCGATTAAAAGTGACGATCATTGTATTACTATTATGTTATAGGCACATCCAATACCTTCAGGGAAACTATATGATGATTAAATTGTACACTATGTATGATTATGTTCATCAAGCTATTAATGTATATCTCATTCTATCAGGCGTTAGCATAATTATTAGTTACAACGAATCCTACAACTTAAGACATTTTGTCGATATGCTACAAATCAGCTGATAGAATAATGTTATATCGAACAGGTTCTCACATTGCACTCATGATTTAGATGCTTTAAAATAGTATCCGCCGACAATTAAAAGCTACATGATTATTCCACCGTGGGTATATCGAAAATGAAACAAAAAACTAAGTCACATATTTCGCCGGTTGGTAACGAAGCATTTTGTGTAGATCCTGATCATCAGTTTGAATCGTGCAATGGTTAAACTGGTAACAACTTGTTCAGGGAAATAAACGGCATCATTTTGGTTGAATTTTGAACGGTGTATGCTCTGATCAGAGTCTTCTGGTCGAATACCCCAGGCCATGACCAATATAACACTTTTAAAAACATCGTTATCGGCATCACAATTACACATAAAACTGTATAACATGATGTAGCTTCATTCAAATAAGACGGGAGTTTCGACGTATGATTTATCGAAGAGCTGCTACAGTTTTCTTCAAAGCAGACATTTTGAAAATAAATTACTTGACGGACGAGTTATGTTGCTCGTATATGTATGTAATTAACAGATTCACATATTGATAGCTTCTGCACTTATTCGGTTAGAAACGAAGATACTTTGCAACTGGACGTTAACATATACATCAACTATAAAATGGCAAGTCTTCACGGCGGTCATTTTGAAATGTACAATGACTAAATTACATAGGTTATTGCTTATTGGGTTTTATTATCACCGACATGTTTACACTTGTGATAGCCATTGGTATCATACTGTGTTGAAATATGGAAAATCAGGATGTTTCAAGATATTATCTGTCGACCAGCAGTTACGTTATGTTTCCTGGCGGCCATTTTGAAACAATAAAATGACGAAACTGATCTTCCATGTTCTCTGCCCATAATTAATGGTTTTAGTAAATGTCTATATCTACTGAAACTGCATAAGTAATGAGCTATAATTAAGTGATAGCAAGTGATCTAATGTTGGTTCTGTCATTTTCAGGCATGGCGATCATATTGGAATTGGCGGCCATCTTGGTTTTGGAAAACCTACACCAGCCTGCATTTTTATTTCCATGCAACCTAAAGGTGCAGAAAAATCCGAAAGTTTGCGGTTAACACGAATAGTTGACAAGACAGTTACATTCTGGTCGACATTATAACTATTTGTAATTTATTGTTAATTTAACATGGAAATGAGCAAAAAATCGATATTCTGCCGCGGTTATCGCAATTTTAACACGCAGATTTGAATTATACGATTAATTTCCTATAAGAATAGACGTGTTTCATAAAGTTCTACTCTGGGTAGGGGTAGGTAAAAATTGTCAGCCTAACTCTAAAGCAGTATAAATCATCATACATGTAAGATCATATAGGACCTTACATGGATGAGAGTTTAATATGATATGTATTCAACGAGTATACTGAATTCATAACAATTGAGGCTATGCCGAGCTGCTTATAATGTATGAGTACAACGGGTCACATATGGACAAACGATATATTGGCCAGTATTTCGTGGTGGGTGGGTGTGGTTTGTGGCTGTAGGTTCATGCATACGATTTCTGAGTATGTTCTCATAATACAAATCATTAACCCTTTCAACCCCAAGTAACTGGAATAGACTGTGATATATTAATTTTCCGACCAATCCAATCATCACAAAATGATTTGTAGACTAATCCATTTATGAAAAGGGGCTGTGTTTTTTTTTCTAAAAAATATATGAAAATTACTTGCAAATCGTGCAGATCCTGTTGAAACGGCTCCTTACGAGCCGGCTCATCTGGATCTACACTGTTTGCAAGCACCATTATAAATGGTTGTGGTGTTGAAACGGTTAATGCACCTCTCGTGAGACGCACGAGCATTTAAATTAGATCACGGTTCATCCGCATGTATATACAGGAGATAATCCGCTTATTTATCACATCCTCATGTACATACCTTGCACACGAGCTGTGTTATAATAGAAACAACACCCGAAAATGTATCAAAAATATGATAAGCCACAGTTAGAACACGGTTCGTCCGCATGTACGAGGAGATAGTCGATCGTGCGCGCGGACGAACGTGATCTAACTGTCATCACATCCTCATGTCCATACATTGCCCATGTGCTGTGTAAATGCAGAAACAAAACACTAAAATGTGCCAAAGATGTGATAACATTAAACAGAACTATTCAAACGGAAAGGACGTAATGTTCCTATTGAACTGAAAATTATACAATTACTTAATGAGACCAACCACGCACAAAGCCGCCACAAAGCACTGAAATACGCCCCATGTATACATGTGCACGTGAGTATTTAAAACTGAACTATACAATACGAAGGTTACTTCCAGTTAAACGCTGTGTGGTTTGTGTGTTTGACATTTTATTATATTTTATGAGCACGTTCGCGAAATTTGTCGTACAAATACTGCAGGCTGAATGAGACAGGGCACATTTCATTCTTGATCAATCAAACTTCCTGATTTCCAGCTTGACATTTGAGAACTGAACACGTTCTTGAAATTTACACTGGAAAGCAGGCCGTTGAATTGGCAGGAACTGAACATACCTCATTCTCAACTAACAGCCTCATGTATGATGAATATTCAGGATACAATTCAAACGGACGGACTGGTTACTTTGAGCGGACAATACATCATTACAAAGCCGGTCATGTAGTAAAAAAATTGTAAACTATGTGTTGAATATCTAGTTATTAAAGCACAATTGCTACAAGACAAGCACCATCCAGTAATACGGTATCTGCAGCAGAAAACGCACATACTGCAAGCAACAGCGAAACATACGAGCCCATTTAATAATAGCCTACATCCCCATGAATATTCATATCACAGTCCAAACGTGCAGGAAACTTGAGCTGGGTCATAAGAATAAGAAAAGCCTTATGATACAGCTTTGAGTGGACACTACATATTGTAATCTTGCAAACAGCGACAAAGCATTAATGTTAGACTACACTCTCATGAATATTCAGATCGGATTTCAAGCTGATATTTACTTTCAGTGGACATTACATCATGTAATATTGCAAACAGTGACAATTACCAATCCCATTTTCATTAATGGCCTACATATTCACCAATATACAGAAAAAAAACATTCAAATGAAAGGTCACGGACGGTAGTTGCGAACAGTAACTCTTGAAATCTACTCCCTTACTTCGTAGCCAGATTACGGACGGCACGGGAGTAGATTGTAAGAGTTTGAAAGTCTTTGCAACTACGCTAACAGAAGACATACCCATGAATATTCAGGACAAGGTTCAACCGGACAGGCTACTATGAGTATACATTACGTCTTACCAAAGCCGGTCATCCAGACGTATGCAGCGATGTAGACCCTGATCCAGTTGTACCACTCCGCGGCGGCGAACACGTGGTACCAGACAAACATCACCTGCATCCAACCCTTCCACTCCTCGGTCTGGTCCCTGTAACACGGTCACGTGGGTTCGTCAATGACGCCCAGTTGGTGTGGAAGTTCCAAGCGAAACCCGATCATAGTTACAGAAGAACCTCTCTAAACCGGACACCATACGAGACAAGCCATGCGATTTTGTACCTTCGGACATTTGCGTAATTTCATGAAATACGGTTACAAAATTTACAACATTTTCAGAGTACATGCGGAATTATACTTTGTATATATATTTTGTGAACTTTTGACTTTATGAAAAATATTGTAAATTTTGTAAACGTATTTAATGAAATTACGCAGATGTCCGAAGGTATAAAATCACATTTCACTGTCGTGTCTGTCCATGATTGTAAATGACAAAATACTTCACGGAGTGCTTAATATAGTGGAACCTCTCTAAACCGGACACCCTGGGGACCTCCCAGGGCGTCCGGTTTAGAGAGGTTCCACTGTTTGGTTTATTTGTATGCCAATGGTAAGTATTGCGGTGTTTTTATGGAACATTATGTTGTGATTTCCATTTGATTTTGTGATTTTGGTGAGCTTATCATAATCTTTATTATGTACATTAACATCGTAAACGATATGGGTTTTTTTCTGACCATTGCAAAGAATGTATGTATAATTTATACAAACATCTTTTAAAAAGTTACGGCATATGATGAGTTTTATCAAATTACGACATGTAGTATGGTGCTATAGGAGTTGTCGAATATAAATTATCAAATTATCTTTTCATAACCCTTGTTCTTATCTAATGTGCATGATCTTGTACAGTGTGTTCCAGAACAGAACACCTTCTTTGCTTAATTCGTGCGTGCGATCTAATATGCAACTTGTCCTATATAGTGTGTACAATATCAGTGTCGTTGTCTGTGCAGTCATCGTCTCTCACCAACGTGTCACGTGTGTGTTTTAAGTAACCAATTACATTCGGAACACACCATTACGGGTATGAACTATTTTAAAGGTACATGCCCACTCAGTAATTTGTTTGTTTAATGGTGTTGAACGGCCTATCAACAGCTAAGGTCATTTAAGGCCGGGACCCACTCAGTAGGCGCAAAGGGTTCTTTATATCAAAGACATCATCCGAGACATTTTCTGGCAAAATAAACATCCATTCACCATTACCCCACGTATTGATAAACATTATTACACACTTTATATCAGACGTAAATTTCCCCATTGATAGCAGGGGCGATAACCGTGTTTCCTTAAAATGTTAACGGACATTACTATTTATTCTCTGTCTTTAATGTTTGATGTGCAATGATCATACTTTATAATCTGTCGAAAATATTTGTTTCCGGTGACGCATTTAATTAGTACAAATCATTAAAAAATATCATGCCTCATTTGCATATGAAAATAGCCTGATACCACCGCAAGTCACTATCAGTAAAATAAATACATATATCACTAAATGATTACATGTATATATGTATAGCGGTCACTGTAATTTTTAGAACTGGTGGAATAGTGACACAAGTATCCACTTATTTAATTCCTACTCAGAAGACACTTTGTGCCTTCTGAGTGAGCATGTGCCTTTAAATACGTGCATTTTGTCTGTATTTTTGTTATTTTTCAATGAGACATGGTGGTCGACACAAAAACATCTAAGCACATATAAAGAACAAATTTAGGATTTTCCACAAACTAACAAAATGGCGTATATACTACATTGTTCCAGATTAAAAGCACGTTCATTTCAAAACTGTTGTCTGCAGTGTTTATGAATATGGGTTGATTGCAAAATATATGAAACAATATGTACCTATTGAGTATCTTGTCAGGTGTCGGTTTAATCGTAAATACACACGCCACCATGAAGAGCAAAAACACAAGGAATAAGAATGTATCCCTGTTGTACACCCGCTCCAACATGGGGAATATCTGAAATTAGAAATGGTTAAACATTTCCGGATCTTACATGAGCGATGATATGTGATATTTAGTAAACGAGCTTACTGATCTCATGAGAAACGAGTCTAAGCGTAGTTTGATAAATATCATACACATGTATGCAATAGCACAAATTCATGCAATTATCACCGATGACACTGTACATTAGGTACAAGGCACACACGGATATTAGAGTGCCCATGTGTCTGTGTTACAGTGGAGCCACTCTAAGCCGGTCACCCTGGGGTCCCCATGGTGTCCGGTTTAGAGAGGTTCCACTGTATACACTTACCTTGCGATAGTCGCAAAGATAGAAGTAGAACAAAATGGCGCCAAAGATCACTGCGTTCCCTAGGATGCTGTCCAATGTAGGTGGCACAATCGCTGGTCTAGAAGGCTGTCCTTCTTTAGATGCCTGTTGTGTTTTATCGGTTGCGGAAATCTCTTTAGGTTTTGCCTCCTTTTCAATTTCAACCGCCGTTTCGCTTTCGAATTCTTTAATAGCTGCCGTTTTAATCGTTCCATTTTCTAACTGGTGTTCAGACGATACTTGTTGGTAATTTGCATTGCTTATGCCCCGGAATCGGTATATCCACAACAATATACAACCAATCCAAATTGTGAGAAAAGTCATCTGACCAGGCGTGACGTCATAATGCGGAGTTTGGTGCAAATCAAACACGGTGGTCGTCATATTGCTTTAGGCTGTGTGAGGCTATTATTGCAAGGAAAACGATGCTGCTTGTGTTTTGTACTGCCTTGTAAATAGTGTACGTCGTTTATGGTAGCTGTACTTTGAGTCCCACATGATAGACTGGTAATGGCCAACTGTGCCACCCTCGTTGAAGTAGGTTTTTATAAATTAATCAATGGTGCTGTTAATGACCTTCCTTCGTGTTATGACCGCGTGCTGCAGCTATGTGCTTGCCATTCGTGAGAGAAAGTAATAGTCCGGTGTTTCTGAAATGAAGAACAACTAAAAGTGAACAAGGGAGAAGTATATGACGCGCCTCCACATAAAATCGTAGTTCATGTTCCGCCCGGTTAGATCTAGTTCTTGTTAGTATCAGAAACATTTAGTCCAGAATCGCTCACCTGATAGAATATATGATATAGCAGGATAAAACACAAACTCCTTGACATTTGACCAAGTGAAATTGTATGCTTGATATACTAGTAGGTGTTTTGCGGAACATGCAGCTAAACTTACATATATATTGAATAGCTGAGACATCATCTGAGACACTTACGTTAACCCTTACACCGCTATCTTATTTTTTTTTTGTCATCTGCTGTTTATTTCTATTCTCCATTTTTATCATGAAAAACATGCTTTGACAGCACTTTAGAATAATTTACAATAGGCTTTGACAGCAAGCTGTCAAACCATGTTTTTTATTGAGAAATAAGGCAAAATATAAAAGCAAGAGCAGACGACACTTGTTGTGTAGCGGTCTAAGGGTTAATGCTGGTAAATGCATTTATAATATTATGAGTTCACTAACACGCTATAATTATATGTCGCTGCATAGAGTTTGATACACATGTCAGTGTATTAATACACCCACGTGTATTCAATAGAGGATCTAACATGATTGATGATTTAATATGCTATTTATTAAACTGGTTTACTGATTTCATAAGAAACGAAGCTATGCATAAAATTGGCGCTCGCAGTGTACTAACACAGTGTAACAAAAATCATAATACACTAGTGTAATAAATATGAAAATGAGCTCGTTACAAAAAAACAGGTTTGGTGGCAAATACAGCTTCAATGTATGGTGATATGCTTATGCCTATGACCTCGTTTCTTATGAAATCAGTAAACTCGTTTGACTGATTTCGTAAGAAACTTGGTATAGCTTCGTTTCATGAAATCAGTAAACTCGTTTAATAAATATCATATTCAATCATCACTCATGTACACGTTTCATCCGTGAAGACACGGTCTACATTATATACACTGCTGTATACATATACACGGTCTACATTCTATACACTGCTGTATACATATATACGGTCTACATTCTATACTGCTGTATACATATACACGGTCTACATTATATACACTGCTGTATACATATACACGGTCTACATTATATACACTGCTGTATATACACGGTCTACATTTCTATACACTGCTGTATACATATACACGGTCTACATTCTATACACTGCTGTATACATATACACCGTCTATATTCTATACTGATGTGTACATATACACGGTCTACATTATATACACTGCTGTATACATATACACGGTCTACATTCTATACAGTGCTGTATAAATATACACGGTCTACATTATATACACTGTTGTATACATATACACGGTCTACATTATATACACTGATGTATACATATACACGGTCTACATTATATACTGCTGTATACATATACACGGTCTACATTCTATACAGTGCTGTATAAATATACACGGTCTACATTCTATACTGCTGTATACATATACACGGTCTACATTCTATACTGCTGTATACATATACACGGTCTACATTCTATACTGCTGTATACATATACACGGTCTACATTCTATACACTGCTGTATACATATACACGGTTTATTATATACACTGATGATACATACACGGTCTACTTTATATACATGATGTATACATATACACGGTCTACATTCTATACACTGCTGTATACATATACACGGTGTACATTATATACACTGCTGTATACATATACACGGTCTACATTATATACACTGATGTATACATATACACGGTCTACATTATATACACTGATGTATACATATACACGGTCTACATTCTATACACTGCTGTATACATATACACGGTATACATTATATACACTGCTGTATACATATACACGGTCTACATTCTATACACTGCTGTATACATATACACGGTCTACATTCTATACACTGATGTATACATATACACGGTCTACATTCTATACTGCTGTATACATATACACGGTCTACATGCTATACTGCTGTATACATATACACGGTCTACATTCTATATACTGCTGTATACATATACACGGTCTACATGCTATACTGCTGTATACATATACACCGTCTACATTCTATATACTGCTGTACATATACACGGTACATTCTATACACTGATGTATACTATACACGGTACATTCTACATGATGTATACATATACACGGTCTACATTATTATACACTGCTGTATACATATACACGGTCTACATATATACACTGCTGTATATATATCACGGTACTTATGCTATCTGCTGTTATACATATACACGGTCTACATGCTATACTGCTGTATATATACGGTCTACATCTATACACTGGCTATATACTATACATCGGTCTACATATACACTGATGTATACATATACACTCGGTCTACATGCTATTTACACTGCTGTATACATATACTCGGTCTCTATGCTATACTGCTGTATACATATACACGGTCTACATTATAATTGTATACTATACAGGTACTTTCACTGCTGTATACATATTACACGGTCTACATTCTATACACTCTGTATACATATACACGGTCTACATTTATACATGCATGTATACATAACGGTCTACATATACTGCTGTATACATATACACGGTACATCTATACTGCTGTATTCTATCACGGTCTACATATCATGATGATACTAACACGGTCTAATTATATACTGCTGTATACATATACACGGTACATTATATACTGCTGTATACATATACCTCGTATAACATGCTATATATCTGCTGTATACATATACACGGTCTACATTCTATACATGGCTGTATACATATCACGGTCTACATGGCTATATACTGCATGTATACATATACACGGTCTACATGCTTATACTGCTGTATACATATACACGGTCTACATTCTATACATGATGTATACATATACACGGTATACATTCTATACACTGCTGTATATACACTCGACTCTACATTCTATACATGCTGTATACATATTACACGGTCTACATTCTATACTGCATGATACATATCACGGTACTCTATATGCTGTACTACACGGTCTTACATTCTATACATGCTGTATACATACACGGTCTACATTTCTATACTGCTGTATATACACGGTCTCTTCTATACTGCTGTATACATATACACGGTACTATACAGTGGTATACATATACACGGTTCTTATATATGCTGTATTACATACACGGTCTTCATTCATACACTGGTTGTAACATACACGGTCTACATTATACATTGCTGTATATATACACGGTCTACATTCTATACTTGATGTATACATATACACGGTCTACATTCTATACACTGCTGTATAAATATACACGGTCTACATTCTATGCTGCTGTATACATATACACGGTCTACATTATATACAGCTGTATACATATACACGGTCTACATTCTATACATTGCTGTATACATATACACGGTCTACATTCTATACACTGATGTATACATATACACGGTCTACATTCTATACACTGCTGTATACATATACACGGTTTACATTATATACACTGATGTATACATATACACGGTATACATTATATACACTGCTGTATACATATACACGGTCTACATTCTATACACTGATGATATACATATACACGGTCTACATATACACTGGCTGTATACATTACACGGTCTACATTAATATATGATGTATACATATTCACGGTCTACGATTGCTATACTGCTGTATACATATACACGGTCTACATGCTATACTGCACTGGTGTATACATATACACTGGTCTACATCTATTACACTGCTGTATACATATACACGTCTACATTTATACACGCTGTATATATACACGGGTCTACAATTCTATACACTGCGTATACATATACAACGGTCTACATACTATACTACACGTCTACATTATATACACTGCTGTCTACATATACACTCGTCTACACGGCTATACACTGATGTATACATACACTGTATACATTCTATACACTGCTGTATACATATACACGTCTACATTCTATACACTGATGTATACATATACGGTCTACATCTACACTGCAGTATACATATACACGGTCTATACATATATACTCTGTATACTATACACGTCTACATGCTATACTGCTGTACATATACACGGTCTACTTCTATACTGCTGTATACATATACACTGGCTACATCATACACTGATGTACATAGACCGGTCTACATTATATACTGCTGTATACATATACACGGTCTACATTCTATACACTGCTGTATACATATACACGGTCTACATTCTATACACTGCTGTATACATATACACGGTCTACATTCTATACTGCTGTATACATATACACGGTCTACATTGCATACTGCTGTATACATATACACGGTCTACATTCTATACACTGATGTATACATATACACGGTCTACATTCTATACACTGATGTATACATATACACGGTCTACATTCTATACACTGCTGTATACATATACACGGTCTACACGCTATACGCGATACATACACGGTCTACATGCTATACTGCTGTATACATATACACGGTCTACATTATATACACTGCTGTATACATATACACGGTCTACATTATATACACTGCTGTATACATATACACGGTCTACATTATATACACTGCTGTATACATATACACGGTCTACATTCTATACTGCTGTATACATATACACGGTCTACATGCTATACTGCTGTATACATATACACGGTCTACATTCTATACACTGATGTATACATATACACGGTCTACATTATATACACTGATGTATACATATACACGGTCTACATTATATACACTGCTGTATACATATACACGGTCTACATTATATACACTGCTGTATACATATACACGGTCTACATTATATACACTGCTGTATACATATACACGGTCTACATTCTATACACTGCTGTATACATATACACGGTCTACATTCTATACTGCTGTATACATATACACGGTCTACATGCTATACTGCTGTATACATATACACGGTATACATGCTATACTGCTGTATACATATACACGGTCTACATTCTATAAACTTCTGTCGCCTATCCGTGAAGACACGGTCTACATTCTATAAACTGCTGTCGCCTATATGCATCCGTGAAGACACGGTCTACATTATATAAACTGCTGTATACATATACACGGTCTACATTATATAAACTGCTGTCGCCTATATACATCCGTGAAGACACGGTCTACATTCTATAAACTGCTGTATACATATACACGGTCTACATTATATAAACTGCTGTATACATATACACGGTCTACATTATATAAACTGCTGTCGCCTATATACATCCGTGAAGACACGGTCTACATTCTATAAACTGCTGTATACATATACACGGTCTACATTCTATAAACTGCTGTATACATAACACGTCTACATATACTGCTGTATACATAATACACGTGTATCATATACATCTGTCGCCTATATACATCCTGAAGACACGGTTCTACATTATATACTGGCTGTCGCTATATCATCCTGAAGACACGGTCTACATTATATACTGCTATACATCACGGTCTACATTCATAACTGCTGTATACATACACGGTCTACATTATATAAACTGCTGTCATATACACGGTATAATATTTATCGGTAAGACAACGGTCTACATTATATAAACTGCTGTCGCCTATATACATCCGTGAAGACACGGTCTACATTCTATACTGCTGTATACATATACACGGTCTACATTCTATAAACTGCTGTCGCCTATATACATCCGTGAAGACACGGTCTACATTATATAAACTGCTGTCGCCTATATACATCCGTGAAGACACGGTCCTACATTCTACGTGTATACTATACACGTCTACTATACTGTGTCGCCTATATACATCCGTGAAGACACGGTCTACATTATATAAACTGCTGTCGCCTATATACATCCGTGAAGACACGGTCTACATTCTATACTGCTGTATACATATACACGGTCTACATTCTATAAACTGCTGTCGCCTATATACATCCGTGAAGACACGGTCTACATTCTATACTGCTGTATACATATACACGGTCTACATTCTATAAACTGCTGTCGCCTATATACATCCGTGACACACATCTATTCTATAACTGCGTATACAATACACGGTCTAACATTCTATAAACTGCTGTATACATATACACGGTCTACATTCTATACTGCTGTATACATATACACGGTCTACATTATAAACTGCTGTCGCCTATATACATATATTTGAAAAGGATAATACAAGTTTGAATGTCTTGCGGTTACAGATGGAATTCGTTTCACGTGTTCTGTTTAGGTCATCGTACTATCGTCATCGTACCTCGTGATATCGTACTATCGTTATCGTACCATCGTGATATCGTAATATCGTTATCGTGGCATCGTACTATCGTTATCGCTGTATCGTACTATCGTCATCGTAGTAACGCACTATCGTCATCGTTCCGTCGTGATATCGTAGTATCGTCCTCGTAGCATAGTACTGTCGTTATCGTAGTATCGTACTCGTAGTATCGTACTATCGTCATCGAAGTAGTGTACTATCCTCATCTTAGTATCGTACTATCGTTATCGTTGCAACAATTCTGTCGAATTAGAGCTAACACTGTTCGCTATTTGATAATCATGATGTTTTAATTAACATTTACATTTTCTTGTTCCGGGGTTATACTTGCCTAAACATTATTCCATATAATAAAACATCCACATTGTATCTGTATGTAACTCCCAGTTTTAACTATATGTCTTAATTTATATTCGCAACAGCCAAAACTTGCATAAAATATAGTTATGTTTAATAAAACTAAGTCGTGACGGTGTCTATATATAAATCCAAGTTTTAACTATACATGTAGTTGTCTAAAGTTTCATATTAACATAAACCAATACACATACACGATAGCCTCCACCATTCAGAGGTAGGAATCAATTAAAGGCCGTGAACGGCTCAGTATACAATTTTCCGATTTTTTCAAACACAAAAACATGTTTGGCAACTGATTTAGTACACAAAACTAACATATACTGCCTAATAGATACATCTCAAGTCTTGAGATTTACATCTTAATCGCAATGTGAAGACAACAAAAACTTGTTTTGTGTACCACTCAGTGCAAAATGTAAATATTGACAATTTCATTTCCGTAACCCAACGGCTTCGGCTCGGAAGCGAGTCGATAAACTCCGGCTATCGGAATTCATCGGCCGCGAATTGGGGAGTTGAGGAGTTGACCCGAGCGTCTATCGGAAAATCGATCGGGCTTTGAAACAAGCACCTGCTGTTTGTTTATCAATAAATATTGATATTTTCATCGACTACAAACTCATTTTTTGTACCAAAATGAATGCAAACAGTTTCAAAGTGTGTGTAAATAGAAACCTGTTGGATTTATGTGTGGGAAAACCCAATAGGAGGCCAAATTCGGCAACTTGAGCCGTATATGGGCTTTAACTATACTATCTGACGCTACTATATACATTTAATACACAACCTAGAAATCGTAAATTTTGTAAATATATTTCATGAGGTATCGCATATATTCTAAGGTTCAAAGTCACATGGCTTGTCGCATATATCATCTGCATAATTCATGCGAAACACAGCTGGAAACCAAGAGATTAAAAAGCATAGATAATGTGTAGAAATGTTATATTCGCGTTTGGTATGAAAAGTATAACACTGTCAATTAGCACGTATGGTAACAATATAACAATGTTCTTTTGCCCGAAAACATATCATATCTAAAGAATAGACGAAAAAAACATATAGTATAACCGGGCTTGTGGGACTCTAGCTTTAAAGTGTGTTTCAGTTGGGTTGACAAGCAAAAATATTACGGAATTTCAATGACGCCTCGTGAACAAGGCATTTTAACTCATTATTTTCATTGAAATCATCTTGTGTGTTAACATCATACTGTATAACACGTTACCTGATAAATGGAATACCAGGCCAGTGCGTTTTACAATTAAATGAATCAAGCTCGGTTCAAAAACGG